>VZZY01013118.1:248502-356580 GCA_013400335.1 Eurystomus gularis | reverse complement strand
ACCTTATGGGGCAGAAAGAGGCCTCAATTTAATATTCATGAGGCTTAATCAACACTGAAAATCAGGCTTGTTATCTAGGAGCAGCCTGTTATTTTAGGCCTTGATTCCGTAAAGCGAGGCGTGCGTGGCCTTGGGGCTGGCCCTGCCCCGGCTCCGCCAGCGCGGGGGCCTCTCGGGGACGCACCCGGGGCCCGGGGGTTCCCGGAGCGGCAGCCGCTCTGCAGTGACCTCCGGGGCCGAGGAACGGAGCAGTGCACCAACTGGAAATCCTGGTAACGGTCATCCAGCTACAGGAAAGACTAACTGTTTAATAAACAAAAAGAGACTTTTAAAATTCCCCCCCTGCCCTCAGGCTGTTTTAAACATTCTAAAAGTTCTTAAGAATTTATAAAGCATTGCTGTAACCTGTCTTTTTCTGGGGGGGTGGTAACAATGAAGCAGGAGTTGGGGGCGCCCATGTTGTCAGCAGAAAGATGCTGGTCTTAAAACTGGTAATTTAAAGACATGAAGAAGTATTCGTTAGGCAACTGGACTTCAGGCATACAGGACTCTGGCAGGAGATGCCAGTTGCAGAGATAAAGTGTATCGACATCAATCAGCTTCTAAGAATAGCAACTCAGAGCATAATTACCTAGAGCAAGTCCTAATCAGGGGTGATGAGCAACCGGGTAAGAGGTGAATAAAAACGTGTTAATAGCACAACATTGTGAAAATGCATTTTGCCACCCCGCTGCAAGCTGTGTGATGCGGCACACCTCACCCTCACGCCAGCTCTCCGTATCATTAGTGTTTTACTTTGTGATTGCCGCCAACATACAAGGTAGCTGAAAAGATCTGGAATTCCTAACAACAGGGTTGTTCTCATTTCTGGCAATAAAAGCAATAGCAAATGATGTGTATGTAAAGACTAACAGCACTGGATGGGATGATGCCATTCAATGCTCCAATCACATCTGTATTTATGCCACATTTATAACGCTACAGCTGCTCTCGTCCAAGATAAGCTGTTTCTCAGCTCATCTGCTTAACCACCTCTGAGCCTGCTTCATCTCTTTTGTTCCGAGCTTTCATTCCACGCCAAAACAATCCAAGCCCATACCTGCGTTCAGCGTAACTCCTGGGTTTGCAGGATGCCAGTGAAACCAGCTACCTCCTTCTAGCCAGTACATCAGGACTGATTTTCAGAAGGAACATGTTCAAATAACACATGACCATTCTTCCTGAAACTCCTTCTCTGTTGGAGAAAAGATGGTCACAATGTCATAAAGGGGTGCTTTGGGGTTTTTTGTTCCCTGCAGGTCCCCACTGTTATACTTAATCAGATTTGGAGCCCAGGCTATTCTTGGCTTATTATATTCACTACTTGTGGGGATTTAATTTGTAGCACAAACTACAGATTATGTCATAACATTTGATGAGATCTCAAATCAGGCGAGAATTGAGTTCACTTACGCTTCAGAGTAGAGCTTTCTTTGGCTGATATTCTGGAAAGGTTATCTTCTTTCACATAATCTCTTAGGTTTTATTTTCATAAACAGATTCTGTCACTGAGCTAGGCATTCTCAGTCCAGTGATTAGAAGGGACAAGTTTTATACATATCTGCAAGTTAATTGGAAACTAACGGTGAGGAATAAGAGGCAACTTTATACAACATATAGTCACACATAATAAAAACCCTAAGGTAAACAACTGTTCAGTGTCTCTGCCCAGACCTTTCCGAGTTCTGCTTTTCCTGAAAGAAGTACAAAGAACACCCTGAAGCGTTTGGTGATCTGCAGCTTGAAGGCTTTGCCAAGTTGTATCATCTTGCTGCAACTGGCAGCTCTGAACTTACCTGCTTGTACCCAAAGGACTCACCCACATTTTCATCCAGGGTGAAGTTTTTAATCGAGCACTGCACTGTTTAACTTGAAAATGTATGAAGTCTAATGAATACAGGTTGTCCGGTTTTTTTAATATGTAAATAATGTGTGTACGTGTAATACTGTGCAGATCAGATTCACTGAAATGGGCACGAAGGCCACCTGCAATACTACATCCTTATCGGTTACACAAAACAACCGTCACTTTATTAACAATCCAGCCGTGACAAGACTGGAAAGCAACTTGTTCTCCAGGTAGGTTTTTATTAACCGGAGAAAACAGGGGTGAACACTACAGGGAAACTCTGAAGAGCACCTGAAAGCTTTGTACTGGAACCATTTTAAAGAACAGTTTCATCTGTTGCAAAACTTCTACCTTAACAGCTATGAAAGACTTGATCCAAGTAAAACATTATCTCATATTGTGTGTGCACGCAAATTACCTGGATTCCCTATGCAAACACAAGGAAATGTGTTTTTCTCTGTATTCTAGCACACTCCTTGTGTTTACCCTTCTGCTCTCTCCGATGCACACTCATACCCCCTTATACAAACATATCCAACACTTTCAAAAGCAGTTTACACACATCTACGAGGATAACTTTAAAAGAGCAAGTCCTGAACAATAAATGATTCCCGGTCTGTTAGAAGTATGACAGTTTGTGTCTCCTGCATAGGAATTGCAGCTGGTTGCTTAGTAGAAACATGTAGCCAACATTTTCAGGTGAAATATAGGTATCGGATTTTTTTTCTTTTGCTTATTTACACTTTCAAAGATTGCTATTAACTGGTCAAGATTTGCATCACATGTTGAAACAAGAAAATGACATCTTTTAAGCATCACGTAAGATAAGCGACGTAATTGTAACCAACTCTGTATTTTTGTATTGTACATAACCACCAAAGCAGCGGTTTTAAAAAGCGAGCTCCCACCCAGCTGGCTGTATTAACAAATAAGAAAGGATCCCTCCCAGCGAGACAGGCCTCCAAGCACTAATCAGATATTAAAAGCACTTTGCAGTTTTTGATTGACAGAAACCTGGCCTAAGCAGCCAAGAATTTTACATTTCCTGCAGTCTAAGCTAAAAGCAATGTATTAAATAACTTGACCATGGTAGCATTTGTCAGGCCTCGCACTGGCTGACAAGCCTGTGTGTGGCCTGCAGTTTCTCAGACATCAACTGCAGAGAAAGGAAGCACTACACAAAAGCTGCATTCTCTCTGCTGTTTCTCCCCATCCCTAATTGTACAAGTTTGTCTTCTGCCTTTGTCTGTGCATACATAAACCAGGGGAAGCGGCAGTCTCGGAATGACAGCACTGGGCATTACTTTTGGAAAACAGCTCTTGGAATCATCACCGGGATTCATTTCTGCCATGCTGTTGCTAACATTCCTCTCCTGTAATTCCACTGCTATAGAGACTTTTTTCTAAGATGCTGAGAATTTTGGAAGCATTTAGAAACAAAGCCAGCGCATTTATAAACAAAGCTTTTTATTAATAAAATGTTTACACCTTTTTTTTGCACAATACATCAGACTGGTAGTGATTTAGCAGGTTATTACACTAGAAAAGTTTATTATGAACGCTTAGGCTGAAAAGGCTGTTTACATTATGCCAAATGAACAGTTCTTTATTTGCATTCTATGCACTATATGGGAGTGTAACGATTCAAACAAAGAAGAGAACAAAAGCCTGGTTTTCCTCATTAGCATCTACAAACCAACAATACAGACAAACCTGTACACGCTCTCAGGACCAGCCCAAGAGAAGACTAAAGAAGTCTCAAAACATTCATAAGCTTGGGAATTCATCACTACAGCATTTCATCACTAGTAATCCGACTACATTTCATGCAGTGAAGCAATGGCTGTAAATTTGTGCAGTTTACAGTGCTGCAAATGCTCTGTAACTTTGAGCGGCTTAAGTTTGTTTTAATAAGAGATAATAAGAAGGCACAGACCTTTCAACCTTTGTAACAGGTTAACCCAGTCCTGTAACAAGAAGGCAAAACGTTCTTAAGAGGGACAAGAATTGCCGATACAAAGGTCAACCTTCATGCTTCATTTTACAGGCAAACATTTATTACACTGCAAGAGCTACACATGTGTCAGGTTATTTTTGTGTCCTGAACACACAAATGCAAAGTTTCTTGTTTAGAAGAAACCTTCAGAATGATTTCTTTTTCCTCTTCATTGTACCGGGGGGGTACAAGGGGGAAGATTGCTAGGAAGTCTTCAGTGTTACAGAAATGCAACTCATTTCTGCGTCTTAAATCAATTCACTGCGTCACAATTTCCATGTTGGATACACAATATTCAGAAATGGGAAGTACACAAAAGGAAGTTAAAATATAGAAGAATTTACGCTGTGTTACTACAACCTTACAATAACTTGCTCCCCCAGGTGAATGTGCTTTTAGCCTTTGTTATGTGGTAAGAACCAGGATTGGTACCTATCTCTGCAGCTATCTTTTCCTAATAGTTTCATAAGGCTGTACTAATTAATTACTATTTTGCTTACACATTTGGCTGCTATGACAGGTACTTCTAGAACCTTTCAGGATGCTTGCCACCTATTCTTGGCTAAGTCCCATAAGGAAACAAAGAACAAATTGTCAAGAAAACATAATAGATTTAATAGGAAATACATATTGTAACATAAGTAAAAGTGAGGCAGCAGTGGATCTATCTAGGTGTCAGAGTTACAGCATATCCAAGTGCAACAACTGGATGAAGTATCACACTCAGATGAAGAGCATGATAGAAAGAGTGGTCTGTATCCTTCCACATTTGAAAAAGAAGTAGCAGTTTGTTCAGTAATACCTATATGAAAACATTAACACAAATCAAGCAAAGAAAACCCCAGCCTCCTAAAAGAAGAGTACCTTGACAAAGGTAATTAACTCCTTGAATAAAATTCATTGTTAGTGTTTAAGTAAAAGTTGCAACTTGTAGGATGATGTAATGGGAAAAGCAAAATTGTTTCTTCTAAGAAGTCTTTATTCTAGAATGAGAGCAGTTGCAGCAAATGCTGTCCCAATTTTTAGGGGGACAAGTCATCCTACAGCCTTGATTTTCCACATAAAATAGGAAGCATCAAGTAACTCTTAGCCACTAGAAGTTATCTAAGTATTTCTAAATAGCTGTTTATAGCAAGTACATTCTGACAACACTATGTTAAAAATTCAGGGTTGGGTGGGGAAGGGGAAATAAGTGGGAGAAGGGGGGAAAAAGCTGGCCCTACAATAATTTTGAGACTAATACTCAATACTCTTGGGTTTCAGGATAGTCTTTTATCCCTTGAAACATTTGTTATCTATGACACTTTATGGATAAAATCTGGCAATGCTTGTTTGATTTTCCAAAAGTCACACATTTTCAATTCTAGCTGCCCAAGAAAGGGTTTGCATTCAAACTTTTGAGGTCTCCAAAATAACAGAAGGGATTTTTCAGAAACCCACGGGTGTCAGAAGGCCTAGGGAAAGGTGTTTTGGCACTGGAATTCTTGCATGACAAACAAAATACGCTGTTTCAAGTGTATTTCTTTTGACAGGCTGGAGCCATATGACTCAATAAAGGACACATGACAGGACTTGTTTTATACTAGAACCTGTACTTCTATCTTAGATTAGTAATTCACACCATTTTATTTCTAGAAATTTTCTGTCACCTACCATTACTAGGGCTGTGATCTGTATGTGATTCAAACAGAAAATTTTAACTGTTTCCTTTAGAGAATTTTGTGCAGATATTTTTAGAAGCTTAATACCAGGCACACAATTCTCCTGCTTCAAGTAACTCACTTGTGGGATACAGGCAGTCCCGGGTCACTGCAAAACTACTTCCTGCTAAAAAAGTTAGGAAAGTTTGTCCTTCTCTCTTGTCCGTGACCAGAAGTCTCTTTTATCAGAGGTTTAAAGTGTATGAGATACACAAAGCTTTTTAGAAAACAAATAGGCAGCGTAGAAGTTTAAGTCAGTGAAGTATTCATGTTCTCATCATAAAAAAATGATATTTTTTATCATTTAAATGATAAAAATATCATTTAAGATGATATTTTTCTATGTAGCTATTGCTGCTTGTAAGTGAGGCTTGTTACAGGGTGACGAGCTACACAGCTCAGACAGCTTCTGTCCTGTAAATCATCAATTCCCAAGATAGTCTGTGCAGATTGCTGACATGGCGCACCACAAATAGACTACCCCATCCTTAATAAACACTAAAGACTGTTTCACAAGAAAGTCATTCAATCATAATTGCTAAAGCTTCCTTTTCCAATTAACACTCAATATGTTATATGGGAAGTTAACACTAACGTTAAGGAATAATTTAGGATTAATATTGTAACAAAAATCTTGTTGAGGTCAACTTTAAAACCACTGAAGACATTCAGCCTGAATTATTTTTTGAGAACTAAAATGAAGCTTTAACCATGAATGTAGGCAGCTCCCAATGAATCCCACATCTCGCAACCATGTTACAGGATTAGACTTCCAAATCAGTAAGCAGGCATTGTCTCCTCTCCTCTTACTCTCTTCCCAAGCATGTAACTAATCTTTCTTAAGCAGGCTGGTAGCATCCAGCTGGTGTTAGGCACACCAACACATCTAAGACTCAAGTCTGCCTAAACCAGCCCTCTAAACTATTAACTTTCTGATCCTGCAGCACTTAAAGGAAGGGTCTTGCTGATCTGTGTCAGTAGGGATTTGAAGTGTGATGACGTGGTTTTTTTCGACACGGATCTAGTAACAAAAGTTGTTAGAATTTGTCTTTGAATTTTTCAGAGCACCTATAACAATTTTCAGTACTTTGACCACTAGACACTTCTGTTACTAAACATAAGCTTCCAGATTTCACCTACTTAGGCATTTAGGATGACAGTTTTCAGCATGTATAAAAAATATACTACAAAACTACAAACAGCACAGGTCACCTAAGAGACTGTTGTAATTTAGAGGGTCTGATGAAGACACCCTTCAAAACTTGCGGAGCACATTTAAGTTGCTCTAAAGTTCAAGAATGAACATTTATCAAATGATACTTTTGTACAAATATGTAACTTCCATTGGAAAGAACTGGTGTTGTCTAGAAGCTGAAATATTCATATTTTGTCTGTTACAAAAATGCTCTGAATCAATGATGACATGCACCTTGTTACATTTTTACATACATGATACTTCACCCTTCCAAACTTGTTTTGCAGCAATTAATTCCCTTTGAGAGTATCTGGAAGTCTAGGCTATATGACAAACTCCATTCGTAAAACAAAGTTATAGTGGAATAAAACTTCAGTCCTGAGCTTTTTCAGCAACTTCTTAACAGAAAAGAAGTTATTAAAAATGGCTGATACTCCGAACATTCAAAGGCTAATGTATCTCCGAATTGAGAAGCTATGTTAGGACAAAAATATAATCAATTTCAGCAAGCCTAGTGCAAGATGAAAGAAGATGGCCTAACAAATTATTAATACAGAAGAAATCATTCTTCTCCAACAAAAATGAAACAATGAACATGTGCATCTCATCCAGGGAAGACTGCGTTTTGGCTCTCAGCTAGGGCCAACTGATCAATAAACAGTTATCTTGGCTCAAAAGAACTCACATCAACAGTCTGTCATTTTAAATGGGCATGTGTTAAAGAGCAGCCTCACTTCAGTGTTTGTACTTTGGACAATCTGAAACACTGGCAATTGCCATGTTTTCATTAACTGGAGTAATTCAAGATCAGAACTGCAAAAAGGATATGAAGTATGCTGGCATTCCACTCAGATTGGTAACAAAACAAAAGGAGTCTGAGCTATTAAGACTCAGCTACATTTGAGAAAGGCCAGATTGTCGCTGCTGCTTTGGTGTTTTGGGGCAGGGAGGGTTGGTTTTTTTTACTTTTAATGTCTAATTTTGGTGTACAGCAAATAAGTAAGGATATATCAGAAAGCAGTTCATAAAGATATGCTAAGATACACAGATCTCTCCTGATTGGAGACAACTACAACAACCTCAATACTAGACTATTGCAGTCTTGCTGCCTTCTCAAGTCAATAAATCTTGGATGAATACTATTTAAACCTTTGTTATCTCATTGAAAAACAGATTTTAAACTCCATTTTTACCACATGCTAACAGGTAATAACAATAGTTTGTAAAGTCTGAAATTCCCTTTTCTACTAATCCACATGAAAGATACGTCCAATATCTGAGACTTTCCTTCTCCTGCTATGGTCTTTCTAAGTTCAAGAATTTCCAGATTTGTTACTAGCCAACTTCAACAAAAGCAGTATTTTCTGTATCACAGCTGACATACTAAAAGACCTGGTATCTTGGTATAGAATAGAATTCTGAAGTAACATTTTGTAAACACAAAATGTTTTAAAAACCTAGCTGAATTAGACAACCACACAATTTATTTTTTTCTTAAATTGCCAGGAGTATGAATTATTTCAAAGAAATTTGCATTACTTGACACTGTGAAAGTTCTACATTTAATTTCTAACCTGAAAAATATGCCCAAGAGCAAGCTTACTCTGTTCTTTACTAATTATATTTCCATCAAGCATTTTGTAGTACTACAGTTTTCTGTTTATAGTTTATTTGCTTTGAGTGACAAAAAAAAAATACATCAGGCTGAACACCAAACACAAATCCATCTCTACTATGAGATGCTTTGTTAAGGACCAGTGTTTCAAACGGGCTTCAAACAGCCTTCATTTGATGAAGGTAAACTTCTTGGGCTCTCTATAGGGATCTCACCTGTACAACTGTGGTAAAGAAGGCATAATTGAGAATGAAGGGTAAAGTAACAGGCATGATAAAAATATAGTCAACAAGTTTCATTAAAACATCCTGACCCATTCAAAAATCTCACTGTAATAGTTCATTTATTTTGCTCCAGAATAGCCTACAAGAATCTTCGCTATTACAAGTTAATCTGAAGCACAAGTCCTTTCACTTCTTAGAAACTTCTCTGAATTTTTTTTTAAATACTTGAGATGATAGAAAACCACATTACAAAGAACAAGCCTCATCAACCACATTCTGATACTAAAGCTAAACAGTATTTTTTTGTATATACTCAAGTCTATTAAGCTCTTTTTCCTCAGAAGTATACAATTTCTCACTAGTGCTGGTAG
This sequence comes from Eurystomus gularis, assembly GCA_013400335.1. Taxonomy (NCBI): domain Eukaryota; kingdom Metazoa; phylum Chordata; class Aves; order Coraciiformes; family Coraciidae; genus Eurystomus; species Eurystomus gularis. The sequence continues at coordinate 347,591 of VZZY01013118.1, read as the reverse complement.
GAAACAAAAAGTAAAAATAAATAAAATAGCACAAATGGGTATGGTCAACCTACAGTTTAATTGAAAATGTGCTAAAACCAATACAGAATAAGCTAAACACTGATTTGCTAAAAATCCTCACAGATGAAGCAGCGCAGGACCCAAGAGGTAATGATCTACATTACCACATGTCTTAAGTTTACTTCCTATTTGTATTTTTGTGCCCAAAAGAGGAAAGACTGGGTGCACCACAGATGAAAACTTGTTCAACAGACAGACCCGAGCTGCACGAACAGCATTCTCTATTGGCCCTTTCAAATGTGATTGAAAGGGAAGGAACTTCGGTCTCTGCCTCTGGATGAGCTCACAGTGACAATAGCTAAAACGCAGGAAAAAACCTGACAGAAATTCCCCAGGAGTTTATCCATAGGTGTGGAATGGAAGAAGTGTGTAAGATTGCAATTTTTTTTACTGTTTTTACATAATTTATAATACTTTAAACACTGGTCTCATAAATATAATATGAACACTTTACACATACCAAGCAATTAAACGCTTCCCCCAAAACTTTTAGGTCTTACCAGAACCACTGGCAGCATCTGTTTACAGCATCTTTTAAGTCAGTAATCACTTAGCCAGAACAGTTTTCTTCAACCAACACCTTAATATTAAAAAACTTGTAGGAACAGAAAGATGCCTATAAGCACATCAGTTTGCCTTAAAGTGATTACAAGTCAGCATGAAAAAAGATTGTCTGTGGTTTAAGATCTGGTGCTTGTGTCCCCACCCCCGGCGCATATCATCTTTAAATAAAAAGTGCAAATGGGATTTGGGGACTGGATGGACTGATTTGCCTAGTATTTGTCTTCAGTTGCTTATTCTGTAGCCACCTCACATCAAGTGTCCCATCATACTTTGGATTAGCTACAATTAAGTTTAAAATAAGGCTCACTGAAGAAAAGGAAGAAATGACATCTCACTTCCAGAATCCTCCCACCCTTAAGTCCCACAAAAGTGCTCATTTCCCTTTTTTACAAAAAAACCCCTAAAATCTTGATTACAAAACTATTAAACATTTCAGTTCTACCATCCAGTCACCTTCCTTTCAAGCAAGGCCAAAAAAGTGATGATGGATTCCCTTTGAATGCAAGAGATACTACACTTTTTGTAAGTAAACAGGCTGACATTATGATTGCAGTCTTTTCTGCGAGTGTACAGATGTCAGATGAACCGGTCCATTTTTGTGGGACCTTGGGTGTATGAACACCAGCAGATAAAGATCTAAGACTGATAATATAAACCCAACGTGAACTATTAACTTCCAAGACCACCTACTGTATAAACAAGTCTGATTTTCTAAGAGATCAGTCAACAGCAGCTGCGCTTTGTCACCGATGGCTGTCTTCTAAGTTTGAAGCCCTTACCACTAGACGGAGGGTTGGTGTCAGTTGATGGAATTCTGCGACCTACAAGGAGGCAGAAAAAAAAAAAGATACAGCAAACATTATACTTGGAACCAATTCTAAGCCTCCAGTTTATGTTTTATATACAAAAATGTGTCTTCAATCACTCATATGTCATTAGTGATGACATTCCTACGTAACCGAAGGATGGCAGTTAACAGGCTGTACTACATCTGTAAGAGGTACGGTTCCACAAAAGAGCAGAGGCAGTTTTAAGCTAATTGTGCAGCATTTACACTTCAGGCTAATCCAGACTTGGAGAGCTAAGCTATAAAACCACCCAGGGAATACACTCTGCAGGATGCATCTGCCATGTCTTCATTGAGAACTGCCATCTTGATCCGTGTTTCCACATAGATTACCTGCATTGGGCTTAGCACAGAAGTGCTTGTAAAGACAGTGGCTTTAGTCATCTAATCAGCATTTAAAATTTACTATTCCTGTTCCCCCTAGATCAATTTTAGAGATCAATTAAGTCAATAAATCAGGAAGCTGATCTAGAGCACACATTTCTTACATTAGCTTCAATATACTCCACTGATTATAAGAACCCTAATTTTTTTTTTCCCCGAGTCTAATGTTTCTGCAGTTATTCAAAGCTAACCTGCAGCTCACACAAATAAAAGGTTTGCCGTTTGGTCTCTCTTTCACAGGCAGGCTGACATACCTGCTTGTTGGTGCTGCTGCCTGAAACGTGTCCTGCAAGTAACCTTGTATGGAATTCACTCTGGAATACTGTCTGCTTTTCATTCACACACACAAAAAATTGTCATTATTGTTCCCACCGTGAATGAGACAGAAAACACATGCTATGTGTTAACATAGGGGTTAAAAAACCCTGAAGTATCACAAAAGTACTTCTGGAAAAATCTACACACAATAGTTGCTATTTCCCAAGCGGTAACCCGGTACTTAAGAATTCTTGTATTTTTGAAAATGCACTGGTTTAGACTAAGTACAAACACTAAGAGTGAGAACTTAACTCCTTTTCTCAGCTGTATGAAGTTTGGAACTTCCTCATGCCATTTCCTTTCCCTTCCATAACCTTGGAAGTACTAATTGAAGCAATAACAGAGATAGTAAGATGACACTGACTTCTGACACGAGTGCCCTGCTTGCTATTTATCCAGCAGCATCACAGTAGCCTTAAAACCTCTAGAAGGAATACTTAGAGGTCATTAGATGACCAAAACTTTATACAGCTCATTTGGCAGTTGGTATACATGTCGGACTGTAACACATTTAAGTCAGTATACTCTCATCTCAATAGCACAAAAATTAGCACGGTAATCAAATTTCTACTTGAACTTCTTTCAGAAGAAAGCACATTAACTGTTTAAATACTTACTAATTTCTATAAAGAGTTCATTAATGTTTATTGCATTTTTCGCACTTGTCTCTACAAATATTGCATGGATGGAATCTGCATAGTCTTTAGCATCTTTTTCCATGACTTCTCTGGAAAAACAAAGCAAAGAAAAAACTGAATGCAAAAAGACGCATTATTCAAAATCTCAGGGGACAGATTAAACTTTTAAGGGTCTCGTTTAATGATTATTTTGTATTTTACCTGTTTGGCATCACAGTACTCCCTCATCCTGAAGCTGATGCTCATTCTTTAGTCTATGCTGTCTCCCTGCCTTCAGGTACAAGCATCACTGAAGCACAGTCAAACTAAACAAGGCCTTAATCCATCTGAACATTACAGTGGAGGTTTTTTTCTTGAGTGCTCTAAACATAGGTCTGCAATCAGTCATTAAAGGTGCTTTATTCTTCACACACAGACACCCATTTTAGATGTAAAGAAAAGATCCCAAAGCATTAGTTCCACTAATCCAGTGGATTTTCTCCAGCTGTTAACAAAACCAACGATCTCACAACACTGCACAGATCACTCGTATAGCATTTACTTACACGAAGTATGAAGATACAGCTCTAAACAGGAACATATTTAGAGTGAGAATAAAACAACCAAGCTAAGAAGTTAAAAAGTTATTTTGCAACCTATATCATCTCAGACCAGGACAGTAGGCAAGTTGGTAATGAAGTATGCTTCCTCAAACACCACAAAAAGCCAAACGCCAATAGGTGGAACGAGGACTGGACTACATGTTGTATCCCTTTACGTACCATTTCTAGAAAACCGTCTACTTTCAGTAACAAGGAACTTAAATATCAAATGCACAGACTTTGGATCAGCTACTCAAATACTGCCTCTGGCTAAAGTACGGGGAATCTTGCCTATTAGTTTGAATACAAATGTTTACACAATTTATGATGCCACCTAAGCCCCAAGAAACGTGTGAGACAATAACTGCATGCCTTATATTTATCTCATAGGTAATTTTATGCCATGTTTCATTTACGCTATTTCTAACAAAAGTTATTAGAGCTCCACAGACAACTGATAAATATTATTTGTAAAGCTATACTAGGAAACAACTTCGCAGTGGTTCTTTAAACACATACCATCCGTCTCCTTCAAGACACCAGCTGTGGCACCTTTTCCAATGAAATATAGAAACAAGAAGTTCAAATACACCTTCTTTCTGAAATTTTGCCTTTTCAACCAGGACATCAATAAAAAATGGCTCCTTTTGTTTTTAGTACATGCCTTCTTCTAAGTTTGGCTGTTCATAAAGTCTCTCAAGAACTTTTCCTGCTCCCTGTAACTGCTTCAGCCACAGCTAATTCCACCCCAATATTTAAGCAGGGAAGGAAGGCACCTGAACAAGCAAGTCAGAAAAACCTACACAATGCTTTCCAACAGGCCTGATGTTTTTCCTTACAAAATGAGGTGCTACAGACTGACAGGGGTTCTTCTTATAAAGTGAGGTAAATAGCTTGTGTTACACTGCAGCTTCCCAGGCAGTTTGGGCTTGTGTAACTTGGCACTGCCACCAGAGAAGGTAATCCTGTCTCCCTGTAAAGTGCTCATTCCTAACCCTGCTATCCCACCCCTCTTGTGCCAGCAAGCATTCATAGTGAGAAAGTTAAATACACTTCCAATGGTTTTCTGTAGTTTAAATGGTTAGTTTTAAACTGGATCCATTTTACACTCTGATTTACTGCCCAGTCACATGCATACTCACACCAACACAGGGAAGTGGGCAAAACTGCTCAAGTGCAGACTAATCAAATCTTCCGACAGTTGTAACAGCTCAGACCCCTATGAAACAGCAACGCTAGTGTAAAACTGCTTAAATTGCTCTATACCTTTCCCCTGCCCTGAAATCTTAAAACATTTTTCACTTAAACTTACAGTGCTAACCTCTAAACCGTCAACAGTTATTTACCTTACATCATTAAGATCACACTTATTTCCCGCAATAGCTACAACAATGTTTGGAGGTCCATGCTGTCGAAGCTCTTTAACCCAGTTCTTTAATGTTGAAAAAGTTTCCTGAAGTGGGAAAAAAAAAAAAAACAAGAAAAAAAAACAACAAAGCAAAACCAGAAGGAATTAAGAATCAGAACTGTCCCAGGACACAAAAAAACCCCACACGTTGTAGTGCTGGGTCAAGATCAAATTTCTTACCTCTTTTGTGATGTCATACACTATAATGGCTGCTGCTGACCCTCTGTAATACATTGGGGCTAAAGCACGGAACTGAAAGAAATACACGATACATTATGAATCTGATTCTCCAATGACCTCCACAATTCCATTATTATTATTATTATTATTATTGAAGAAAGTGAAAACTAACTTTAAAGTTCACAGTAGTTTTTTACGGTTACAGAGAGGCTGTGCAGTAGAGTACCTAAACTTGCATGAAAGTATTGCTTTACAAAGGCCAACAACTAAACAGTTTAGGGACCAGCAGCGCACCCACTGCAAAAAGCAGGAAGCCATCTAGCCCTTATTCTGACTAGATTAGAATCTCTCATTTAGAAGAGTGCAGATTATTCACAGACGCAAACCCGCAGGATATACGCTCAACTTTAAACACCGAGCAAGGGACAAACTGTCCAAATTGAACTTGCTTCTTCCTCTTTAAGGCAGTCACGCTTTTGGACAAAAAGTAATTTCAAGAGAACTAGCATATATTACTGTTGACCTGAAATGTTCAGAAGCTGGTGTCAACCTCTAGCCCCGTGGCTCAGTTTTGGCACTCTTAAAGGCTAGAAACGTTGGATTCTTCATAATAACTTGGATTTCGCTTAATGTTTTCTTCAAAAGTTAGAAGCATGTTTAAAACTACAAACTGCAAAAGCCTCCAACTGTCACGTGTTGCAAACAGCTTTAAGGAATACATGAGACCGTAAAAGGCTACAGTAATTTTATTGTAATTTTTGGAAATAACTCTACAGCAGGCATGTTGGGTTGGTGGTGCGTTCGCTTGCACAGGCACAGTGTTATCACTCCAGGACTGCAGAAAGTGATAGAGCACATGATTAAACTGCATCAAAAGTATCAACCAAGCACTCTTAAATAAAAGTATGATATTCTGCCAAGTTAAGAAGAACCAGACAACTAATCTAGCAAGCAGAGCTCTCAGTCAAAGCATCAAGTAAGTGGCATGTACTGCTGTGATGTGTGTGATTTAGAGCTTTTGTGCATCCTATTACTCAGGGTAAAAATCATGAATAGAACACAAGTTTTCATAAAGGCTTATTTGGTTCTAATAAAATACCAATTTCCTTTTGCTTAGTACAGTTCAGCTGAGAAATATTCTAAATCATAAAAATCTTGCTATAAAGGAGAATTCCAGACCATTTACACTTGGCTCTCAAATTCTGTTTTGAAAACATGATTTTGAACACAAAGTTCAGAATATAAAAATATTTAACAGTGGGAAAAGGAAACATGGGCAGGCATTCAGTTTGTGTTTGGAGGAAGAAAGAGATTATGTCCCAAGTTCTAAAATGTAAAGGGAAACATATTTGGTAAACCACCACTTGGACTGGTTGCAACCTGGCTTTTTGATTGTTTGACTATTTACATTGGGAATAAACCAACTTTCACTTGATTCTGTATTACTCTCATTTCCTGCCTGCTAACACTTAGATACTTTTTTCCACCTAAGAGCAGTCGGCAGATAAAGTACGTTAACAAAACAGATGTTACCAGAAACACTGAATTTTCCTTTTGCTATTTTTCCAACGACTTCAGCTTGCCTGCCAGCCTCCCGTTTGGTTTTTGACAGAATTATTAAAATGATATAATGTAATTATCCAGCGAAACTGTCGGAATTGTTAGGTAAGAAGGCAAAAATCCTACTTGCTGTAAGTAATCTATCAACTTTATTCAGGGTAGAAGAAATGAGAGGAGAAATAAGGCGTGTGTAGGGAAATGAGCTGTGTGAAGTGCGTGCACGTTTCCACTCGTGGAACGAAGCTAGCCAGACGCTCCCTGAAGCCCTTTAGAACACGGGGTTGCCCAGTGTAGCGTAGAACTATCTGCTGCTGGGCTCTTGAAGTGGAAAATAGCAAATGCTCTGCAAGAAGCCAAGACCACAAATTCTGTGCATTACGTATCATAGCTCAGCAGAGATATTTTAGTAGCGAGAATGCTGTGGACATTTTTGGTATTCTAGATCACCATGGAAGGGATCCCTTCCCTAATTCACTGTTCAGATGTGTTGCAGGACCAGAAAAACATGCTACAGATTTCAGGGCAAGGCAGATACACAGATCACTGGTGACTAGCTGTTCCGTTTAGGTGAAAATCAATGAAGATACTGGCATCATTTCAAAGTAAATATCCTTGTTACCACTTCACTGGTTTCCTTGGATATATTGGGGCATCACAGTCACTTCTCTCAGGTGTGGAACATAAGCTTCACAGATATCACAGCTCTTGGATCAGAGCCAAGGTAGTACATCCTTCCTTTTTTGATTTCAATAAAGATATCACGCAACTTGTACGGAAGAAGATTAAAGGTATCACTCAGTCTAAAAACAGGCAAGGAACATGCTAGTCATCTACAGAGATGCTTCCTCAGATGGTAGTGTGCTGAATCTAAATTACATCGTTCTCCCATTGCTTGCAAACACAGCTGAAGTGAACAGGACGGAATGCTAATATGTAATGGATGTTTCATGCCAAGTTGTGGCAGGCATGTTTATAAAACTTTCCATTTAAGAGTATCAGCCTTTCAGAATTCATACTCTACCTCTCAGAAGACTCACATTCCAGCACTAGGATGTTCACTTAAACCATTTACAGCAAATGCTGACTGACTGTTAGTAATCAAAGGACTTGGATATTTCTGGTAACACGAATACTATTGGAGATAGCCCTAGGACCCATGCCTGACAATGTAAGTTTATTTTATATGGTGCTGCTGGAAAGAAATAAATTGTCATTAAACATCTAGAGCACTGAAATGCAATACAAATGCATTTGAGTTACTTTCTAGCCATAAAGGCTGTTATCAGGCTAAAAAGCTAGGTCAGTTCCAGCAGGACTCCAACAGGTCAAGTGGCTCTAACAGGGATGACTGAGCCTTTACAAGGTGGGGTTTTTTGTTTTGCTTGGGCTCTCTGTTTCTGGAGGCAATCCTGCAGCCAATCCTGCAAAACAACACAGCTGCATCTGCCAGTCGCTATCTAAAGTAATAACCCAACCTGATCAAACTGGCTCTTACAGGGGACAGCTTTGGTGTCCACCTTTGTTACAGTTCTCATATCCTAAACAAACTCATCATGAGTAACTAACAATTGCCAGTAGTTAACAGTCAAGAAATTGAAAGAATAAGCAATAAGCACTGTTAATACAGCTACTACAGTTTCTACCACTGTTACTGGTAATCCATAAAGAAGCAAGTTAACTAGCAAAGTCTTCCTTTAAAATTCCAAATAAAAATAATGCAAATCAACAGTGATTTCATTTGACAGCTTCTCTTGAAAGCTTGTTGCCTCCCCTCAGGACTATGCATGTTGCAGAGACCAAATCCCCAAACCATCAAATTAAAATCAATTTCAAAATAGATTTCTTGACATAGCTTCTCACACAATCAGATTTGAGAAGTAAAACTTTACAAAATAATAAAAGGCCAGCTATCACCTACAACATTGCTTGAAATGCTGCTTTTGAAAGCCTAAACCCACATCCTACTCACATTAATAACCCTAGCACTGAAGCTAACAGAATGTGTCAGCAGCTGTGTATTTTTCCAGAATCAGGGCCTTACTTGTACTATGAAACATGACCACTCACTTCACTTTGATTCTCACATTGCCAGTTGCACTGGCCACAAATACTGAGGTTGAATGGTTAAAACTCACCTGGAAATGGTGCTAGAGGTAGCTGCTGGCTTTTAAAGAAAACAAAGTGAAGAGGAAGAAATGGCTCTCCCTTTTAGTAAATCTAAACCCAGTCTTTTGTTTTATGAGCTCTTCTTCTTAGGTAACCATCCCTAACTTTGTACTTTAACCATGATAACAATGAAAAACAAAACATATTTACAGCACCCATATCTTGATAGCAACCTGCGTAGAAACAAATGTTCTAATATGTGTTTGTAAAACCAGACCCCACTGTGACTTTCAGGGGCAGGGTTGAGAAGTAGCCCAACCTCTAACCAGAGCTAGCACCACAGATGTTGATTCTACTTACCCGCTCCTGTCCAGCTGTATCCCAAATTAAGAATTTATGCAGCTCATTTTGATACTGTACAGTCTTGGTCATAAAGGAGGCTCTGGAAAAAAAGTTACAGCTTATGCTTTTGAGACAATACATGTGTTCTTAGAACATTACCACGGTGAACTTTTATAAAGGTTTACATTCCAATAAAAGTGCTTCCCCCTCCCGAAACTGATGAAGATTTCCATACATAAAGGCTGAAATTAATGAGGCGAAAGGCCTCTGAGGATGAAATTTCCTTACAGAGGGTGAAATTAAAGCAGAAGAAACACAAATGCAAATTATAAGCTTGTATTGTTCATAAGCTTTTGATAAAAATACAGGATGCATAACAAAAAAAAAAAGAAAACAACAGAAAAGTCAGCCTTTTTAACAACATTCTTCCTAAACAGAGGAATTATCACAGCAAATCACTTAAGTGTATACCAGAAACTTCCGGAGGGAAAGAGATCAAATCCTTCCTCTTTGTATCAGCTTTTCCCATCTCTGTACTAACATTCAGATAAACACTGGTAAATCCATACTTGGGAATAAAGTATGGGAGATTTGTATCACTATCGCTAGGTGTTAAGAGGACAGAGAAATCAATCGAGTAACTTGTTGTCTGCAGCCTGTACAGCTCTCAAATCCTGTCATTATATACCTAAGTCCACAGAGGCTCTTGCACTTCCAGAAGACAAACAAAAAACCCTCTTCCTATGCTCCAGCTGCCTCCCCCCAAATTCCAGATGTTCTACAGTAAAATATTGCAAAATATTGCGAAGTACTTTTGTGCTTTACACTGGTTTATGTAAAGCAGATAAGTATTTCCCACAAGAATACGAATTCAGAGACCTATTCTTTTACAAGAGGGAGTTCTTTGCTACAGCTGTTACCTGTAAGCATATTTTTTTACTAGAAAAGCCACACACTAAATTCAAATTTTTGTAGAATAGGAACTATAGATGCCATAATTATTTTAAGCACGAGATCCTATATTATGATCTTGAACACCTTTCATATGCTTAATTCCCTTAAATCACTTAAAAATACTACAGACATCCAACACTTGTTCTACTGTCAGTACTGGACAGGACGGGATCCTGGAGGTGGCCTGTACTGGAGCTTCCTACAGCACGCTAAACTTACTGTAGATTCAGAGTCAGAGAGCATGAGTCTTTCAGTATGATCAACAATATTAAACATCCGAGCCCAAGACTCTGAACCTCAGTTTATCTTCGATCTTGGGAACCCACCAGGGCAGCAATTTTAATTATGTCTGTGACACTTTTGTAGTTAATATAGCTGGAGTCTTTGGACATGTTTCAATGTTAGAGGAGGACAAAACAGCTACCTACATTTTTAAAAGGGAGCAATTATAGAATGCTTTTGACTGTTAAGAGGTAACCTTCTCCCCATTCCTTAAGCTCAGATGGTTTGTCAAAGAACGCATCAATTACCGAAGCTGATGACTCTTAAGAGGTTGAATGTAAGGTTGCAGCAACCCTAAAAAGAAAGGCTCTAAACGCAATGCATTTCAGCAGTTAACTAAATGATGTATTTTAGCTAAGAGTAACAAAAAATTATGTGATAGGATTAGCTGTTGTAAAGCACAGCAAAGACTTCCTCTTCCTTAAGACTGCTGCAATTTAAGCATCAATTCTGAATCCTCTGGCCAATACAGAAACCACTTCCCAAGCCATGGATTCTCACTAAAAGATTTATCTTCCTTGGTTCTATAAACCAAAACACTGACTGTACAGTCAGTCTGAACTGAACAGCTGCGTTGCTCTAATTCACATCACAACTAAACATCCCAAACGTAGCTGACAAAAGAGGTTAAATGCCTCTTGAAATTTTCACAAGTGGGAGCTTCCATTGTGACAGATGTCATCCTCGACGACTTACGGTCAGAAAACAGGCATTATCCCTACTAAACTCCCTAGCTGCTTCTTCCAGCCAAGTAAGCACCGTAACTACACGAACATGATACATCTGAAAGTACTTTTATACTCATTCATAATTCCCTCTTGATGCTGGTATGAAAGACTAGATATTCTGCAGTACCTAGGCATATATGTTGGTCAGGCAAAGCACAACACGTCCTCAGCATCCCAAGAGGATAGAAGTTGCAGAACTCTGACAGGGTTTCTACACCTGCCTATATTTGGACCTGAATGATGAACACTAATGACAACCAAGTATGATTGCTCAGATAATTCTAAGAGGAATGAAAACAGGACAGGAAACAAGTTTGTATCTCATGAAGTCAAAAAGCCAGGACTAAACACAGAAATGTTCTCAGCTTTAGTTTTGTAACATGCTTAAAACTCCTCTCTAATCCTTGCTTTGTTCTTTCCACCTGCCAGTCTCAATTAGAAAATAAAAACAAGCTCTAGAAAAACTTTCAAAATGAATTTGCTTAAAATTTTGGGACTGTATCTTACTGAAGCATCACATAATCCCTGCATTTGGGCACGTTCTGGTTCATCTGTGCTACTATAGCAAACTACCAAGATACCAATTCCTCAGACAAATGATTTTGTTAAGACTCTAAATGATAGATTTGTAGTCTGTCACTCCAAGAAAGTATAGTAATCCCAGTATTGTCATTAAACACACAAAGACACATTAGCCTTACTACCACAACGGCTAGCATCTCCTAATAGCACCTTACGTTACTGCATAGTATCTGTTACAGACATTCTCCTACGAAGACGTGGAGGTGTGATCTCTTTGAGTTCCTGCCTTCAAACAGATAGGTGCTACATTAGAAGGAGGAGCAAAAAAAGAAAAAACAACCAACCAACACACTACACAGTCAGAAACTACCAGACTAAAAGAAACTGACTTTGGAGGGAAGACAAGAAGATTTGATGAAGTTCATTCCAGTCTCAGCCCTTCCCCTGGAGGAAAGAAAAAAAGGAAAAACGCACCACAAAACCCTCTCCTGGGTTTTCTCCAGATTATAGAAAATTCTACTTTGCCAGGACAGAAACATCAGAAAGCACAATCTTTGCTCTGCAGCTTTAGACAAGTCTTGCAGACATGCAGAGCCTAAAGGCATCAAGCACAGTATTTTAGAACTTAGTCTCTGAAAGCAGACTTGAGGAGGCTGCAGTTCACATGTGACCAGAGACATAATGCAAATTCCATACTGGGTTACTGAAACGTTTAACCCATGTAGTCCAGATGTGTGGTGACAGATGTCTAACCATGGAACAGAGCATCCCAGCCTAATAAACAGGAACTTCTCACCTTCGCAAAACCTAAGTCTGTGTTACCGTATCTGGGCACCTATGATTTACGCAGACTTTAATCTTCTTTTTTTCGCCCTCCCCTCTCCCAGGAACTGCATGGATGAACACAATGGCTAAATTTGGGCCACTGCAGATACAACCCATGTTAGCCAACTATTTAACAGACTGTTTTTAGAAGTATGTGGATGATTAGGAATGAAGATGGATAACCAATGTCTCAAACATTTCAAGCAATAAGAAAAACAATCGGATTTTTCAATAATGTCTACCTGAAGAAGTTTTGCTTGCAGTTCGTATCACTACGGGCAGAAGGTCTGAACTTTCTACATCACCATCTTACACACTTAAGTTCAGGTTTTTACAATCTGTTGGGGGTGTAGGGGGAAGATACCACAGGAACCACATTTTCTTAAAAGAACAGGATGAGACACAGCCGATCTTTATCGGCTGGATCATTTCTGGTCAGAGCTGTAGTAGAGCCTGTGTGACACCTGAGACAGGAAGTTACACTGACACCCCCCCACACTTCTCACTTTCAAGTGAAGAGTAAAGTAAGTAAAGAATTGCTTCCGAGCAAAGTAGCCCATAAGACACTCGCAAAGCAAAAGCGACAGCAAAAGAAATAAAAAGATCTGACCACCCCAAGAATTCCTGATGCTCGCCCTTCCTTCTATCCATTTGAACATTTGAGCTCAGTAACACTGCTCCTCCGAGGGTCAACTTCCAAATACCCTTACCTGGGAGACCACCTGCATTAACAATTCCATCAGTTACTTGTGTGTATTACATAGAGATGTGTAACATATGAACTAGTTCACAGAAAGAACTACAGCCTGAATTAGTACATCAACTACCTTCAAAAACCTAGGAGACTTGCTATTGTACTTACCTCCTTAAATTCATAAAAATAATAATGTAGCAGTGTAATAATTGAACTTTGAAATTTCAGAGTAGTTCATGCAAAAAGCCTGTTGTTCCTTTAACAGAAGCATCACAATTTATTCATAATCTGGGACTCTTAGCAGGATTTTGTTAGTTTAGATTAACAAAATGGGTCCAAACCTTACACATGAAATGCTGAGTACACTCCTACATTTCCTAAGGTAGCTCAAGAGCTAATTAAGGCTGTAGTCATGTTTGCTACCACCATGGAGAATCCTCAAGTGATCTATTCAGAAGTTACAAATATATACTCATACAATTTGGTTTTATTCTTGAATAAGTCAAACAGAAGCATTTTAGTTTCTTATCATTTAGTTTCTTACCCTATTGTTGGGTTGATGTTGGGATCAAAGCTATCTTCTACAAATCTCCACACGATACTTGATTTGCCCACACCAGTGTCCTAAAAAACAGAAATAGTTGAAGGAGACATTAGTTACTGTAAACAGATTATTATTATTTTTGTCCTCAAATCTTGCAATACACTGGGCATGAAAAACACATTCCTGTAGAGAATGTCAGAGAAGTTAGTCTCTGAAGTACTTCAGTATTACATTGGTTTAGTGGAAAAATGAAAGGTCTCCAGTAAGTTACTGTTTTCTAAACAAAGTTGTTAAGATGTTTTTATGAAGGACTCTAAAAATCTGCATTCATGCTTATTATCAGTTATTGTAACTTTCTTTTTTGTTGTTTTCAATACTGTGCACAAATTGCATTCAAGCAGGGAAAGACCATCTATCACTTTCAGTAAAGTAGAAAGCAGTTGAGTATGGTACTCCATCTTTGCAAGCTGATGGAGCCCATTAAATTCTACAAGTGTGACACATGCATTTCCACCTCTGACTAATGCTGTCCCACCCTGCTTAATGAAAGACTTGAAATTTCTTCTGTGACACACCTGAAACATGTTTCTAATGCAACTCTACAGAGCTATACATGGTAAAAGAGAAAACATTACATAAAAATTCGGGGTCATGCATGTATTTGCACCACTGACTCCACAGGTAAAAAAAAGATATATAGAAGGCATATTCAGGACTGAAATAACTTAAACTATTAGCACTAAAACTGTTCTCAATAGCAGCTAGGCATTTTAAATGGTGATTTAATTAAGACTGGTGAAGACAAACTTTTTGCTTTGCATCTCTACAGTCATTAAAATTTTAATAAAAAAAAAAAACCGAAGAACTGCCCCATTGAAAGTGAAGTTTTACAGCACTCATGCATTTTCTTGATTTTCTAAATATTATAATAAATTTGGGTACAGTATGTATTCCTATGTATATCTTTCCCAGCTGTTTTCTCTCATGGAAAAGCAGATTATCTCAGATCTGTATTTTATAATCTTTGCAGTCTCAATAATCAGAGTAAACGTTAAAAAGAGAAACACAGGTGCAGTTCCTAGCTCTGGCATTCCAAGGACGAGTTTTCCTAGGTCTTTATTCTCCTTTCTTACATGACGGAAGGTTTCTCAGGTCGGGTGAACACAAACAGTAGCTAGCACTTACCCCAAATACCTTCATAACACAAAGGGCACAGAAACACATAATTTTCCCCTCTGAAGGGCAACGTGGCCATTCGGAAGCAGAAAACAATTCTGCCAGTCACACTCTGTGCAACACAGGGTTTAGACACAGGTGGAGACGACAACACCTGTTCAACATGAGGCTCTCCAGTGAAGCCCTCAGAGAAAACCAAACCAACACACAGCTTCACATCCCACATTTTTTTTTAAACTTCAGTTTGTCTGAGGTCTCCTTCTATCACCTGCAACACTCGGGGCACTCTCAAAGCCTACCTATGCTGCTTCAAGTAAAAAGCTCAGGCCCCTCCCCTTCAAGTTTGATTTCAGGTGCTTCTATATTTATTTTGCCAACTCCAAGCCCGGTACAGCTTGCGAGGAAGAGAGAAGCACGCGCTAGATATTCGTGGTTCCCCTCTATTCTTTCTCAAAGGAAAACACCGAAAAGAAAGCAGCGGTCTGTCCCCCTGGAGCACGCCTGCCCCGCGGAGGGGAAGGCCCTTCCGCCCGCCCGGTCTCCTCCGGGGGACGGGGCCGGACAGCCGGGGCGCGCCGGCAGCTCCGGCGGGGGCGAGGCCCACCCTTCGCCCAGAGAGAGGATCCCCAGACCCGCAGCCTCTCTGAGGCTCACGCAGAGGCTCCCCACCACTAGAGACAGCCTTCCAGGCCAGCCCCATCGCAGGCTCCCTCCCTCCCGCCGCCCCCAGCCCGCGCCGGGGCCCCGCGGAGAGGCAGCATCACAGCACTTACCCCCAGAAGACAAACTTTCAGCTCCCTCAGAGCCATGGCCGGGCAAGGCCGTGCCTTTAACGAGCGCCTGAGACGCAGCGCAGAACGATCATAGCCCTTTCCGAGACGCGCTATAGCCGAGGCCTGCGGGGGCAGCCCCCCGCCTCCCCCACGCCGTGGCTACCAGTAAACCTCCCTCCTCAGGCTCCGCGGCCGCGACGCCATCTTGGGCGGCCCGCCGGAGTCACCTGACTGCCCGCCGCCCGCCGCCGCAATTTTCTTCCCTCTCCAGAGGCGACGGCGAGTGCTGAGGGGGCGATTCGGCCCCTGGCAGCGCCTGTTTATTAAACCGGTCGCGTTTCGGCTGCGCCGGGGTTGACCTGGGGACAGGAAGTCTCGGCGGCTCCTCCTCCCTTTGCCCTCCCGCTCCCCTCCTCCTCCTCGCCCATGTCCATTCCAAGATGGCCGGTAAGTGGGGCCGGCGGGCGGGCGGGAAGGAGGGGGGTGCCGGGGCGGCTCACCCGGGGCTGCCGCTGTCCTCGCCGTAGTCCTCCGAAACCAACCCCCCGGTATTTCTCTTCTGTTTTTGTTTGTAGGGATCCCTTTGTATTTTGTGGATTTGCAGGATGACTTAGATGATTGTGAGTAACTGTTTTTTATTTTTCTGCTCCCTGTTTAGGCCCTCCCCTGCTCTCCTACCCCGGGGCCCTTCAGTCCCCCTCTTTCCCTCTCCGCGTTTTTATCCCGGTCAGGGTGAGGGGAGGATTTGGAGGCTGGCTGTTCTGGTAGGTGGAGGTTTAACAGGGCGGTAGAGCTCCCGAGTTAAGAGCCTGTTTGTGTTCGGCAGGAGCGGGCGCTGACAAGGGAAGCGGGCTCGCCGCCTCCCTCAGCTGCGGGCCCTCGCCTCACCTGGGCCGTTTCCCCGGCCTCTAAGTGCTGGCTGAGGGGTCGAGCCGCCGGAGGAGGGGACAGCCTCTTGGAGCAGGGTTTTGGGGGATAGCCGCTGTCCCACGGGGGAAGAAGGACCCGCGGGCGGGAGGCAGGTCCGGGGCAGCCTCTGGGAACCGCCTTCCCAGAGACCATCCTCGCAGTTCCGAAGATTCAGTGTAAACAGCACCTCCAACAATGGCCCGCGATGAGCCTCGAAGAAAGGAAAAGGGGTCCGGGCGGCGGTGGTTCAGGGGATTAGCTCCGCTGTTGTTGTCGGTGGAAACAAGGCTGGAGTAGCTGAGGGATTTCCTGCGGGAGCTCCAAGGGGTGAGACTTGTAACTGCTGTGGTGGCTGCTAAGGACGCCGTGGGTTTTGCTGTCCCCTCATCCCTGCGGCACAGGGACGTCGCTGTGGTGGCTGCTTGTACAGCTCCAAAGTGAGAATAAGGGAAAAAATCACCGTTGTAGGTACTCTGGCTGGCTACTACAAACCGGTGGTTTCAAGTTGAGTCCCGTGTCGTAGGTCCTAGACCAGGCAACAGCTCCACCTCAACGGGTGCTGTCCGCAGTTGTGTTACTGGGGTAGAGCTGCACACCTATCAGACAGCTGGGTGAGAGCTGTTACTTAAGGAGCTGGATCTTCGGTTAATAGTTATATGAACTTGAATCGCTTTAGAAAGCAGTGGCAGGGCGGTTTCATTGGCACTTTGGATGCTGGATTAACTTTTCTGTTAAACAAGATGAAAACTCGAATTTGATTCTCGTGAGGGCCTCTTTACGATGAGACCATTATTGTTTAATAGTACTCGAGAATGTGTAACAGATGGCTTCCCCTCCACCCCATAATCTATCATGAATAAACTGATTTAGGAAGGTGGTCTTCAGGAACACCAGGGGAAGCGTTAGAATACAGGTGAGATCTGAAGCATTCTATGGGGAAGGTGTGCAGAGACATTGGCTCTGCAGGCAGGAGGTGGTTCCGTGGGGTTTTGTGAGCTGCTGCTCTTAAGTGTTGTTGCTATCAAGTCTTTGAGGTTTCTGTATTTCACTAGTAGGTAGCAGAAAAAAGATGTGTTGTTTGTGTTTTTATTATGTTTTAGAAAAAAGTTTGGGATATTTTGTGAAGTGGTGTATAAATCATAGAATAGAATCATAGACTGATGACGTTAATTGTGTACGTAAGAGTTCTTGACTTATTTTATGTTTGTATTTTTGTGTTTGAAAATTTTTAACTTCTCTCTTAGTGATAAATGGTATCTGTGGGTCTTAATGAATTTAAAACTGTGTAAGCATTCTCCTTCCTTAATACAGTTATTTATTAAAGCTAGAAATGTAAAAAAAATGTATTAAGTGTGGAGGACAGTACTTGAAATACACTTATTTAGTACATAGGGATTTACAATTTTGATAGAATCGTAATAATTTGCTTAAAAAGAGGTACTAAAGGTTACTGCTTGTTGCAGTAAGTAAATGTAAGAAGCTATCACCTGAGATGACAAGCATGTATGTATGTGTTGAATAGGATTTAGATCCATTTCAATGTGCTTATGCTGATTTAAAGACTATTTTGCAGTGAGTTCCTCTAGCAACACCTGTTCCTGTAGTACCTTACTTCAGAGTTGCACATACCTTTCTCTCTCTGCCCTTATTTAAAAAAAAACAACCCAAAAGACCAAAAAAACCCAAAACAACAAACACCCCAAACAAAACCCTTGGTAGTGCTAGTGAATGCCTATTTGAATCCATTGGGTCTTTCTGAATTGCTCTCAGGTCCCTTTCTACTTTTCTTCTCTCTGTAGTAAGAACAAGAAAGAAAAAAAACAAAATAGAACAAACCTAGTATGTCATCTGCGTTCTGTTTGCTGAGCTGTGTAGTGCAAGCGGTGGAAATAAATGCAAGCTTCCTGTAGTCTAGGGTTCTGTTACCAGTCTTGGCCTTGAACCAGGGGTGACCATCACTAGGAGTTAAGTGTTTGTTCTCCAGCAGCGCTCAGTCTGTGGCTGCTCTGTTGAGACTGAATACCGGATTTGTCTGGTAAGTCGATTAAGTCTGATGTTTGTAGGCAAAACTCTAGTTTGAGTCATGCAGTAAAAATTTTCACATAAAGAAGGTTTTGCCATAAGTAGTAATTAATAAGTTTTTTATATGGATTACTTGAAATTTGTGTAAAAGAAATGGTCAGTTTCAGGATGAGCATGTAGGTAAGGTGTGTTTTACTTTTAAGTTCATTAATTTGACAGTGCAGTTAGAGTGGTGGCATTGAAAGCTGTCTCCTATTTGTGCTACAGAAGAGTTCCGATGTCACAGCTAGACTGAGATACTGTTGTACCAATCCAGTGACTAGTCTAGCAGAGCTCATGATGCTTTTTAGGAAAATCTCTGAAATCACTGCAACTGGATTTTTACTTTCTTAACTAAGTAGGTGAAGTTGCGTTTGTGCACATTGAAATCTACTCCATTGAAACAAAAGGAGAGCCTGGGGGATTCCTCTGCATATGGGGAAGAGCTGTAGTAAAATCTACCTGAATTCATGGAGTGCAGTTTGAAACTTGTTTTTTGTTAGGTGAAAAATTAATAGCTTAGTTATGCCCTTTGTCCAGTAAAGAAAATCTATTTTTAAAATTGTTTTTTGCTTCTAAAAACAGTGGGAGAGGAAATGACCTTGAGCTCATGGAATCATTGCACTATTTACTGTTTTGTATTGGAAAAAGTGGATAGTGCTTCTAGCTAATGGTGTTGAATTGTGGAGTTAAATCCTGTCACCCTGCAGGTGTTTCTAACAGGCTCTAAGCAGCTTTTGAGTCTAGGTCAGGCTAAGGTGTGGTGAAGTTCAGCTGTGAATGCTGTCACATTTATTATTTTTTATAGGTGGATAGATTTCAAGCTTGTCTGATATTGTTAGAGGAAAAACGCCGAATGCTTGATTCACCTGTGAACGAACATTAGATAAGAAACACTAGTTTGTTATTTTTCTGTAATTTACTTTCCAGTACTCTGGTGTACTTTGAAACCTGTAACTGCTTATGACTTATTTTATGGAAAAAGAAAATTAAAATTCTTGTTGGAAGACAAAATGGATTCTGCCATTATTATTTCTTGCTTGCGTATACACTGAATGTGTGGAAAAAAATTGAGGTATTTAACTCTCTTGATCCTGAGCAGAAGTAGTTGGCTGTGTTTTCCCCATGGTCCTAGAAGTACTGGTGTGTGCCTAGCTAATTTAAAGGAATAATAGAAGTACTCCCAAGTAGTAAAATAGAGCGTGTTCATTGTGTTTACAAAATTAGTCCCAGGTGCAGTATTGTAGTCAGACGTCAAAGTGAGATTTAGTTCCTTATCTTTTGAATTGGTAGTAATTCTGAAATATTTGAAGTGAACAGATAAGAGCCTTCCTTAATTTTTAAAGCATTTCTTAATTCAAGAACAGGTGGGTGCTAGATAAGGTACATTGATTTTTATTTTTTCTAGGCCTTAAATGTTTCTTTCTATAACAGGTGGCTAGCTGGCAAAACTAGCTGGTGAAAGTGTCTGATCTGTGTGGATTTCAAAATAAATATAAGTGTTATAATTGCATAGATAGAAGAATGGCCAGAGCTGGGTTTGGATGTGGAGAGTTTGTTGCAACCTCAGGAAGGAAATCCACAATCCTACCTATGCTGTGTGAGTTCTTGTGAGCTTTCAGTGGTGTAGCAGGGTTCTTTGGAAGCGGCAAATACTGGATGCTGCTTCAAAACAGACTTTGCTTGGTGAGAAAGCTAGCCCTGGGGCACGTGAGCAGGTCAATCCCAGACAGAGCTGTACAATATAAATTAAATACGCTGGTGCAGATAAATGTTTTGAACCTGGCAGAATTTAAAAATATATGAAGAGCAGACACTAGAAATAGTACTGACCAGTTGAATGGAAATAGGGGTGTCGGTACAATATGTAGTCATTATAAAAAGCCATGAATAATTAGCATCTGTTTCTGACCATGTAGCTGTGGATTCACTTGTAGTATCTGTGTGTACATTTGAAATGTGAGCATTTGTTTTAATCCCACAGTTTTCTCCTGTTTGAATCCTGTGGAACTTGTTGGTCAGAGCATATTGTCTGCAGAATTCAGGATTGCTCTAGTCTTTTCATTCAGCTAGGTTCCTTGGAGTCTGGGCTGTCTTAAACCAACCTGCTTTTTATCTTTTTCCCTGAAGACCCTAGTATAACATTCTGCACCAAGTATGTTCAGATGATTTCTTGTTTAAATGAGCTTTATTTCTGAGAATGTTTTGGCTTATGTTAAATAATTGGAAAGCAGAGTTTTATATTTTAAATGGGAATTTTTCTGCAGGAAAAAAGCTGAGGCTTGATATCTCTTGGTGATAGAGGTTTTTTAATATAAAAGGTGATTTATAATGGGTATCAAAGTAGTTTAGAGCTGAAGGCATTGTGCTGGGTCTCTGATTAAAGGATTCCTTAGGGAATAGTGTTTGTAATCTAAAACTGGTAAAATAAGAGTGGCATTAGAGCTGGAGCTTAATTATCCTGATTAAGGTACAGCCATTTCATTCTTGAATAAATCGTTTTGTTGGAAATATGTGTATTTTTAATAAAATATGTAATTGAAGGCACTGGCAGTTTTAGAGTGCATTCTGGAATAATACAGACTTCTATTCCTTCTCCTCGTCAGTCTTACTTTTTGCCTGTAATTTAGGGCATGTTACTGGATTAGGTGACTGCAAGACTTGGTGAGGAAAACTTTAGCTGTTGGCATGGTAATATTTGTTAGAAATCTGAAGCTGCAAATACAAAGTTTAGAACGAGTGGGTTTACATGGCAAAGTCTGTAGTTGATAGGTCTGCAGTAGAAAGCTCCCAATATGTTCACAAGTAAAGTAAAGTTGATGTTTTTCCTGAAGGCACATCCAAATTAGATGTGTGGGACCCAGTAACTGCAGTAAGAAAAATGTTCCTTGGTAACTTTGAAACAGACCCAAGAGTTTGTTTTAAAGCAGTACAGTTTGTTTTTTTCTGTCATTGTTAACATTTCAGCTTCTTTTAACGGGACTTACTTTCCTTTTGAATACGCTAGTCATTTGATGCACGCAGTTTTGTCAGCTGAGCCCTCCTAACTCACAGTACGTGTGGGTAGTCCACTCAAATGGCAAAGTAAAATGTGTTAAAAGCCAAGAATTTTATGACATGAAAATAATTAAATTTCAAAGCTGGAATTTACAGGTGTATCTGCATGTGTTGCTCTTGACTTGATTAGGTACAACTTAAAATTGTTTTAAGCCATTTCGAGTGATGTACAGATATTTTTCCTTCGAAGAATAGCTCAAAGAAAAGAGTTAATAGTATAGTGTATTTTACAGTGTAACATCTCTTGTTGACTCTTGGATTGATGTTTGGTTTTTTTTTTCTTCTTTCTGGGTTATTCTTCTTGTCTTTGAAGTTGGGTTTGAAGATTATGGACCAGACTGTGACAGCATGAGGATAACAGCATTCCTGGACATTCCTGGGCAGGATAACTTAACTCCACTGGCTCGTCTAGAAAAATATGCCTTCAGTGACAACATATTTAACAGGTAAGGGTACAACAACTACACTTGATGATAACTGAGTCTGATAGCGTTGTGGATGTTAAGATGTCATTAACTTCTGTTATATTCTCCTAAGCACATGCCTGATTTTTGTTTGGATAACTTTTGTATAACATTTCCATAAAAAGTTTTTGTTCTTCATTATCTGAAGAAGATCTCTTGACTCCATCTTTGTTGTGTTGGGACATGCAGAAACTGTATAACTGATATGTCTGAATGTTCAGAGAAAGGCTGGACCTTTTTTAAGGTGCCCTTTTACATTTGAGAAGCTCATCCCATCTACATGTTGTTGGCAGGATGCTAAGGCAATTAATATGTTGTTCACTCCACAGGCAAATTATTGCCAGAGGTCTTCTGGATGTCTTTCGAGATTTCAGTAATAATGAAGAAGACTTCCTGACTGTAATGGAAATAGTGGTCAGGCTTTCTGAAGATGCAGGTTTGAAAGTTTTTGTTGTTTTTTTTTTTGTGTGTGTGTGTATAACTTTCTACATAAGCTGCGACATAGAAGGCAATAGTTTTTCAATTCTGAGAAGGCAATGAGTGAACTAAAGAAACTAATCACCTAACAGCAATATCTGTTAGTGAAAACAAGATGATTTTTCTCTGGTTTTGAAGTATTTTGTATGGTAGATCTATAAATGAAAGACTCTTACGTAGCGTAGTGCCCAAAGTAGTATTTTCAAGGAATTCATTACATCCGAATGTGTGGTATACGTGGCACAGCACAGTTGTGTTTTAGTACCTCATGTGCAGACGTTCATGGTGATTGGGTTTTCTAGCTAGTGCTCTCATTTTGCTTTATTTGGGAACTGATCCCAAGTCTGGACTGTGATCTATGTAAGGCTATTCTAGTTTATTCAGCTTTCCTTTTAAGAACAGGCAACCTCAGTTTCTTCATGCTTTGAATATCTTCTTTTTCCTCTATTGTGGAAACAAACAAAAAAGAATGCTATTTTTTTTTCCTTAGGGTACCTGATCTTAACTTCATATTTACTGATGTAGTTTTGACTTTCTTTTTATTATTAGAACCAACCGTACGTACAGAGCTGATGGAGCAGATACCTCCCATTGCCATTTTTCTGCAAGAAAGTCGACCAAAATTCCCAACAGCGTTTTTTGAATACCTTATGCCCATAGTAGTGAGATACCTCACAGATGTTAACAATCAGGTAGGAAAAAGACAGTTGAATCATTGGAAAATTCGGTGTGGTGCAGTGAACTGAAGGCGTGAGGAAGAGATAATGGGAAGTTCCACGTTGATTTGATACCTGGCTTTTATGTAGTGCTTTGTGTTTATTGGTTTCAGCAGCCTTTGCTAGGGAGGTCTGAATTTTGTTTCTCAGCAGATGATGGAAAACTTGTAGAATTTGCCTCACAGCATATTGACCCAGTCTGTTACAGGAGCCATGACTTAGAAGTCCTGTCTTCTGCTTCTGGCTTCTCCTCAGAATTGGATGAAATGTCATTTAATGATGACATTAAAATTTAGTATTTATAACAAATTCCTTCTGATGTGTAAACTGAGAGGGTTTTTCTGTAGTGGTGTAGGTTTTTTTAACTTGTACCAGTGTGTTCATTGAAAGCGTGCTTTTTGTGGTACTCATATCAGTAAATGTTGTTTTTATAGTGACATACTTTGTTTTGTTTGTTCATGTTAACAGGTTAGAAAGGCAGGTCAGGAGGCACTGCTCATACTGCTAGAACAAGATCTTGTTGCTCAGAGTGACATTGAAAATAAGGTGTGTCCAATTCTGTTGGACCTCTCTGCTCCTGACAGTGATGATGAGTACAAGGTGGAAGCTGTGAATGTAAGTGAATTTGGAAGAAATCTTACCTTTACTTTTTTCTTTTTTAATTGCTTTTGTTCTCTATCTTTTAGCAGTGCTACTATAAAGCTCTTTTAGAATATAACAAGTTTGTGTGAGATTTTCATGAGCATAAACCCCAGAAAATAATTATGCTTTCGTTCTTAGTGTCCCTAGGGCTTTACATTAATCATTGAACTTCAACTTCCGATACCATCACTATTTCAGTTCGGTTTACTCTATTTGTTAGTTGCTCAGTTGTGAATTGAGAAGCTGCTGTTGGGTACATGTGAAGCTCAAGTGTACAAAGCTGTTAAGGCTTGAATCTGTAGGTTTCTTAGTCATTTGTAGTGTGAGCACCATTGAAACAATGAGAATTCTGAAGGAATTTGAACAGCGTCGGAACTTGACACACCATATGGAGAGGTTAAAAGTGATCTTCACTGTGTCAATGAATTGCTTGAGGGATCTTTTTGAAATGGTGATTCTTGAGAATTGAGCTATTCAATTACAGTAATTTGGAACAGGAATGTTATTGTATGTTTAAAAATGTAAAGTATAAGGTCTCAAACTCAGTAAAAGTTTTTCCCAAAATGGTGAGGGACGTTTCCAATAGGTTGATGACGTATTGAGTATTAACAAGAACTACTACTCCTTTTGTAAGAGTAATTAAGATGAGGTTCAGGGATAGTGCTGACATTAAATAAAATAAGAACTCAAACCTTTTGTGTTCATTCACTAACCAAAAAAAAATCAAATTTGTTAACACAACAAATCTTTAATTTTTATTCTGAATTTTCCAAAAGATCAGGCTTAAAGAGATGATCTTTATAGTTCAAGATACTAAATGGTAGTCAAAATAGTAGCCAAATAACTTTAACATGCTGTTGGTGCTTGTCAGCCTTGTTTTAATTCTTGTTAACGTTGCTGTGTTCTCCAGCAGTTTCTCTACACTTGCTCTACCGGGTTTCATGGTAATGTTGTAATATATGAATGGTGACCTGATCCTAAGTGTTTTGAAAAAAAATGCCCTGTTCACATTCAAGAAATCAGTTGACTCCACGGAAAAGTGCTGGTGTGTAATTACATTTCAGCGTGCATGTCTGACACTTGACCTGTAAAATAGTTTTACCAGCTAGATTTTCCTCTCCCTTGTTTGGGAGTGGAGTATTGCTTAGGCAGATTTCCAGGGTGACATCTGAGCACCAGATGCACTTTAGGAGTTTGCAGATTTGTAAGAAAGGCCTTGAATGCTGTCTTCCTTCGTTCTTGTTTACCTTAGTAATAGAATACTAAATATTTCTACAAATGAAGCTTATTTTTCTGGATGTAGAAAGCTTCAATAATTTTTGGAAAATAAAAATAGCAAGCTATGAGTACTGTTAATCTGACAGCACTTGTGTGAGCATTAAACTGCTGGAGCTGCAGACAGAACAGTTGAGTGATAAGGTACATGGGAGCCCTTCTTTTCAACTCCTGCAAATACAAGAGTTATAGTAGGTTGTCCCCAAAAGTGGGAGCTGAAGGGAAACATCCAATCCAAAGCACCTGATTTTTCACAGCAGAAACATGGTTTGTGATGGTATTTGAAACTGAGAGTTCCTCAGAGAGCTAAATTAATGAGCATGTTACTGCATTTATTGAATGAAGCTGCGATGTTAACTCCTAAAATTTCTGAGGATGATTCTTGTAAAGTGTGCATTAGGTCATATATACAACTGGTTTGTCTTACTCTCCCTTTTCATTTCTATTATACAGTAAACTTACTTTATCATGTTGTCTGAGCTTGTTTTTAAGTATCTGAACAGTCCTGTTAAAGCCAAGGGGCTTAAGCCTGAGATTTCTAATATGCTTAAGATTGTGATTTTTTATTTATTTATTTATTTTATTTTGTATGCTGGCTAGTGCAATGGAACTTTTGTCTTCTCCGTACAAAACATTGGTGTACGCCACATTATAAAACACCTTGAAAGTGCATTTATTAATACAAGTCTATTTAACCAGATAAAAAGACAATGAGTTATGTGCAGACATGTTACGTTCAGGCACAGTTGCATAGAATTATTTCGAAAAACCCACATAGTTGTGCTTGATAAAACAGGTGTATGAAAAGCTGAAAAATGTGTAGCAGTTAAATCTGTTTGACGGTAGTTGCTCTCTTGCTGTCAGAAGTAATTTTTAGGAGGAATATTTGGCTCCGCTTGCGAGCCTTAGAATTTTCTTTTCCTTATGTACATTCCCATCTTGATTTTTTTTTATTTTTCTTTTAGATAATCTGTAAAATGGCTTCTATGCTGAGCAGAACAACAGTTGAGCACATGCTGCTTCCTCGTTTCTGTGAACTGTGCAGTGATGGGAAATTGTTTCAAGTCCGAAAGGTTGGTATGTTTTCAACCATAAACCACTCACAAATTAATTTGCATGTTGCTGTTGAAATAACTTCCTGAATAATTTAGTCATGAACACTGGCTAATTTAGCTGATGAATTCTGAAGGAGCGTGGAAGAGCAGTTTATTGACATGCCTATATTTCCTGTAGTTCAGTAAAGAAGTAGGTAACAGTCCTTAGTGAATAGCTTTGGTGTAGCAGTTAAACTGATCTTGCCCATTTAATAGTGTTGCACAACTGTGCTTGGCTATAGGATGCAAACAACTTACCTGGTCTCCACTGTCTTATTTCAGAACAAGAAATTCAAAAGCAGTAGGTATCTGAGCTATCCTTCCTTTTTAAAAATAAAAACTAGTGTTACCAAAAGGAGAAATCCTGAAAGTGTAAGGCTTATTTTAATTCCTCTTTGAGTACAAAAGGGAACTTGTAGCGTAAGAAGTCTTAAAATGTTTGAGTAGACTTAAGGGTCATGCAGAGCTTCAGCTTGGTCCTTAACGTAAGCTGCATTCGTTGGAATTTGAGCTGCATTATAGCCTTCTAAATAAGCACATAGAATGAGTAAATCTTAACACTGTCCTTTCTTAATTGATTTCAGATTTTGGTGACATCTTTTTCCAGCATGAGGGAATATCCCTTTTGCCTTAATTACAGCATCTGTAATGTCCTGCAAATGGCACTAACTTGAGACCTTGATTAAACTTAGCAAAGTTAACTTAAGCCAGTCTCAGCCATAGCAAAGATAGTTCTGTCAGTACACCTAAGTCCTGACCCGAGTATCGTATTTTAGTCTGCTTCAGTTTTGACAGCTGCTGTTCAGAGTAATTTGAACTTTCAAGTAGGCTTGTTAGTTCCTTTTAATGATTGCTGAAGATGATGCTCTTCGTGCAGAAACCTTTTATTGCTATTGATTTCCAAGACATGTGGCTTACGGAAGCTTGCTCTAATGAGTCTTTGTTTGGGATGAGTTAATGTTACAGGATGTAGTTACATGGCTGAAATTTGAATAGGCAAACACGTGCAGGTGTTACGTGGGATAAATAATGTATGGTGAAGTTGATAGTAAAACTAATGCGCTTGAAAGAGCCAGAATATTATTCATTAGATTTTTTTTCTTTTTTCTTAGATTTGTGCAGCTAACTTTGGTGACATTTGTAATGCAGTTGGGCAAGAAGCCACAGAAAGACTGCTGGTATGTAAAAATCAAAATCCTTTCACCAGCCTTGTACTTCTCAGTTCAAAAGGTTTAATAATGAGTTCTCTTATTGTCTTCTCTGTAAATTAATCAGTGTGCTTGCATTTTTTTATTGATTTGGCTAAGGGTTTGCTTGCAATTATACAGCAAAACTGGGGAGGAATAGAAATGGTGTCGTGCTGATCCAGCCATCATCATTTTACGCTGCCATCAGTTGCATGGTCACACGGGCCAGCACTGAACTCAGCAACATCCCCTCAGAAGTCTTCTTTCAGACAGTCCTGCCATCGGTTCCTGTGGGCCCAGCTCCTCTGCTGCCCACTGTGGTGCCAGAATTGCCTGCTGGACACAACAGACAGTGGTTGCTCCCTCAGCGGCCCTTCACATGGAAGGACACCACCAAGAGAGCTCAGCAAGATGCAACCAGCCCCAACAGAAGCCACACCCAACAGGAAGCTATTCCAGCTAATCGGCTCCTGGTTAAAATAGCCCTGGCCTCACCCACCACCCCAACCATGACCACCTGGGTGAGGGCAGAGCCACAGAGACACAGGTGGGCCAGGTTCTGCCTCTGGAACATGAAGCCAATCAGAAAAACAAAACATTCTGCTGCGTTGTGACTCATTCACAGGTCAACTCCAGCTCGGGGCCCACAGCTCAGGCCCCAGCAATTCAGATGGAAAGTTCTTGTTTTGCAAAACACTTAAAAAATGTAATTGACTGTGTGTGTGTATATATATATATATACATACACACACACTTTAGAATTACTGACTCTTTCTTTTTGGCCCTGAACTAGATGATCAGTCAGGTTACAGTTTCAGGAAAAATAAGTCATTAATAATTCTTTGTTTTTTTCCTACATAAAATCCTAATGAAGTAAATAGCAGACAGAGTGTTTCCAATTTCTTCCACTAATACATGGTTTTAGCCTGTCTCCATTTCTTCAATTCAATTATTCGCTCTTGAGTTATCATTGTCTCCAGTTTCCAAAAACACCTTGATAGTAAGTGGCTGCAGTCTTTGTTTAGTCGTTAATTGGGCTTTGTTGTGCTGATTTTTGGCAGATTCCCAAGTTCTTTGAACTCTGTTCTGATAGTGTTTGGGGAATGAGAAAAGCTTGTGCTGAGTGCTTTATGGCCGTGTCTTATACCACATCCCCAGAAGTTCGCAGAAGTAAACTGTCACCGCTGTTCATCAGTCTCATTAGTGACACTTGCAGATGGGTGAGTAATATTAATAAAATACACAAATAATGGGCAAGTCAGAAGCGCACTGTAAAAGTTCTCTAAATTTGGTAGGATCAGTCTAATCTACTTAAATCTGGTCTTCTCTACTAAGACAGTATATTTTCTTTGCTTTTACTACTTAGAATTTTTATCAACAATTCTTTTTATAAGTGTAAACACTCTTTTGAAAATAGGTTGCTTGTGTTAAAAGTATTAGTTGAAGTAGACAATGATACCCTTCAAATTTAGAACCTCTAAAAATTTCCTCACTGTGATTGTAGATACGTGCTTAATATTCTAACACGCTTTGCTTTAGAATAAGGGTCACTTATTTGGTAATTGTATTTTGTATTGAACGAAGCTATTGCAGTAAGAATCAATTGATTCTTAATAAAACTGAACCAAACTTTTTTATTTTTCTGCATTAACTCTGTAGGAGTTGCATGAATCCTAATGGTTCTCTTTATACTATCACAGGTTCGTCAGGCTGCTTTTCAGTCTCTTGGCCCCTTTATTTCTACCTTTGCAAACCCTTCAAGTGCTGGTCTTTATATCCGAGAAGATGGGACGCTGAGTATCCGACCATCAACACAAGATGTGAATTCCAATTCCTGTCAGCCAAGCAACAACATAACTTTAATGTCCTCCAGTACAAATGCTACATTTTCCAGGTAAAATCATGGGAAAGGTGTGCTGTAACGGAAGGGGGAAGAAGAGATGATCCTTTTAATTGCTGTTCAGAGCTAAAAATGTGAGTTTGAGAATATAGTTCCAGGAAAGGTCTGAAAAATGAGCTCATGCATGTGTCTGAGCGTAGCCCCATTACTGAAAAATTCACTTTGGCTTCACAGGAGGGTAAAATGGAAACTGGTGGAATAAAGTGTGTTGGTAACATAGATTCTGTCTTTGTGCAGAGAAAATAAGCTTCTGTAGTCGATGCTTTCTTATGAGGTATTTAACTGAAAAGTATTGATACAGAGTACTTTTAAGTTTTATTTAGATAACAGTGTGTGTCTGTTACCAGTTCAGAACAACCAGTGGAAATCAAACCAGAATCATCGCCTGAGGAGACTTCAGCTGAAGTTAATCCAAAACTGTCAGTTGAGAACCTAAATAAAGATACACAGGAAGAAAGTTCAGAGCGTTGTACCAATCCTGGAGAAGATGTGTCTCAATTGTCTCAGGGTGACAAAGTTGCTGCTGGTGTCACAGAAGTCAGTAAGGACAGCACTTTTCCTGGAATGAACTCAAGGCTACAGTCTGCTGAGGACATATTTAATAATTTCCTCTACTGGCGCCCTCCTCTGCCTGATATAAGTCAGGATCTGGAGCTGCTTCAGTTCAAGACTGAAAAGCACAAAGATAGCTGCTCTGTGCCATGTAATAACTGCGTGGCTAGTAGTGAAATAAAAAAAGTTCTAGAAAGCTTACAGGAGCACATAGATGATCCAGATGTTCAAGGTGAGACTCTGTAACAGTAAAATCATGGCTTCTCTGAGAGGTTTTTTCCTGGCCTTTAGAAAACCCTTGACTGCGTTTTAATTAGCTTGATGTTCATAAGGTGATGAGACCTCTTTGAGTAGTGAATTGTAGCAGAAAGTTACTCAACAGCCTTTTTCCCAAGACCTGGTTATTTCTAGAACAGTTTGGGGAGCGTTCCTAGCTTGTGTTTGCATGAGAAATAAATCAGATCTAGCTATAAAAGGGAAGAGAGCTTGTTGAAATTTGTTAAAACTGGCTTTAAGTCCTGTAAGTACTGTGGTTTTAGGGACAGAGATAGCTGTTATCAGCTGACTTCATCTAATATTTGCTCGAGTAAGAACATCCCTAATTTCAGGTCATCTTGCTTTAGCCTCATACAAGCCTGTGATGAACATAGTGATGATAGGCTGATAGCAGGATGAATCCGTGTTTCTTGGGCCAAATCCTGTCAAGCCTGTTGTCCATAGTCAACTCAGTTTCCTGTTCCACTAAATTTTTTGAGTACTGTAGTGAATTAACTGTTTTCGTCTGCCTTTCTCTACATGCAAAGTCCTAGCTGCAGGAGCTGCAGCATCGTTTGCATTCCTGGCTGCAGTAGTAGTCAGTAGTAAGCCGACAGGGAGTGTGGTGTATTTAGATGGCCCCCCATGGCCATTCAGAAAAGCTACCAGGAAAATAAAAAGTTCTTCATTTGAGTCAAAGGATCAGAAAGAAAGATTTAAGAGGAAGAGGTGAAAAATTAAATTTTAAAGCAGTAACGGGATTATTAGGAAGAACTATCTTTCAGTAGTAGAAACTGGTAGAATGCTGCTGCTGAAAATGTTAATACATCCAAGTCATAGCTCTTAATTTGTGATGGTTTTATGGAAGAGTAATGGGCCTTTCATTTCTAAGAGCAAATGTTTGCTAATACGGCATTTCTGTGCAGCTCAGAAGAAGCACCAGGCTTCTTTTTATCTTTTCAAATTAACTAATTGCAAGTTTAATGTTTTTAAGTGCAGAAGAGAGACTAAGTAACCTTTTGCTTTATTACAGCTCAGGTTCAAGTGTTGTCTGCTGCTCTCAGAGCTGCTCAATTTGATTCTGTTGGTGACTACGAGACCAAAAAGGTGGAAGAAAGCAATGGCAGACTTCAGAACAAAGCTGTTTCAGATGCTACCTGCAACCAGGTGGAGGAAGACAGTCTTTCAACCCTGGCCTCCCAGGATAACATCAGTGACCAGTCTACCACCAGTACACTGAAAAGCACAGTGAGTATGCTTTGTGTTCTGTGTCTGAAATGAATTCTTACCAGCTCAAGTACTGTGCGTGTTCACGTAGTCTCTGGCATAGTTGACCCACCTTTGAACATTACTACACTCAAACTGTCATATGCTACTTTTTTTAATTAAAAAAAGAAAAAGAAAAGCTACGGAGGGCTGTTATTTCTGTTTGTGCACAAATTACCCAGGTGTTAAAAGTTTTGCAGTAGTCTTGTAGTATTTTTTTCAGGTGAAATGGCATCAAGTATGGTCTCACCACTTCCTGCAATGACTCTAAAATTAGCCTCTTATCTCCAGAGAGGAGGTTGAATCAGGTAGTGACACAGTTCCTGGTTATGATTTCTTTATTACAGTGTATAGACAGGATTAGAAAAAATGGTTTGCACAATATTTCATCTTGCTGGTGCTAATTGTGAAATACAAAGAAAAGCTCTCCTTGTCTACGAACAAAATGGCACATAAAACCTGTACAAAACAAAGCAGAACTGTGAAATACTGTGTGAGATTTCAAACTTCGTCGATTTTGGTATTTTAAACCTTCAGAGGTGTGTGCTTCAGAACTTGGTAGGCTTAGGAGTTTCCAGCAGTATGTTTATAAAAGAGGTAAAGCTTTTATCGTGGTACTGACGGAGCAGCTTCAAAGCTGCCTTATTTAATGTAATTTTAAATTCATGCCGAGAAGAAAAGCTATTTAAGAATAAAAAGTAAGATGGTAAAAGTAACTATCCAAAAATCCATGTGAATGTTGGGTTTAGCGTATTAAAATAGGTTGCTTTTTTTAGAAGTAAATCTAACTACTGTTCCTCTTCTTGCTGCTACAGTCTTAGCAGTGTTTGTCTTGTGTTTTGTCCTTGTATAAACACACTGAATAAGGCTTTGTCTGTAAGAGGCTGTTCTGTCTCTGACCCGCATTGTTCTGTAGCGTGGTGCTTTGCAATACCCCAAACAGCAGTGAGTCCAAGTCATTTCATAGCTACTGTGCCCTGTTACAGGACTTGGAGGGGCAACACAGAGGAAGCAATGTATTTCAAAAGAAAGAGCAAGAAAATAGTCCACCATTTGAAGATGACAAGTCAAAATTACAGGTGATTAACATCTGCTTTATTGGAGTACTGGATACAGTTCATCTTACCCTGAATATAGTGATAGTTTGCAATTGATCAGTTGCGGAATGTGAGGAAATGCTCTGAGCGTTTGAGGAGAGCCCTACTTTAAATCTGAAAGCTAGAAAAAATCTGTTGCCGTTTTGGTGCCTTGGAGGCAATCTGTGCAACCAAGGCAGGCACTGGAAGTGCTGTTTTGTCACTGGATTTACTGTGTGTCCTCACCAAAGAAGAATTTTTTCCGTTTGGTTTGATGCAACATGTTGATTAATAATTACTGTTAATTGCTGACTGCTCTATCCTAATGAGAGGACAAGTAACTCCAGGGGTCATTTACCCTTTGTAAAGCTACCCTACAAAAGGGACGTCTTGCCACTCTTTGTGTTTAGCTCCAGATGGTTAGTAGCAAGAGAATAACGCAGTACAACAGGTGTATTTTCTTTCTGATATGAAAATAAGGAAAGTGCGTGTTGCTGATGCGCTGTCTGTATCTATAGGATATCATACCTCAGCCGTTACTAGACCAGTACTTGTCAATGACGGATCCAGCTCGAGCCCAGACTGTGGATACTGAAATAGCCAAACACTGTGCGTATAGTCTTCCTGGGGTGGCCTTAACACTGGGCAGGCAGAACTGGCACTGCCTGAAGGACACGTATGAAACGCTGGCATCAGATGTACAGGTAAAAAAAAAATCATCATTTTGAGTAGCTTTTTTATCAGTCTCTTGCACTGAAGTTATACTTTCTTGTAAGGGATTAAATATGCACTAAAAATATAAATTCAAAATTTAAATCAGACTTCATAAGTAAGACTAATGTTTTTTTTACCGCTGTGTAACTAGCCCTGTTTTTTCTGCTCTCTCAGTCCTCACACAGTTGTAGTTCAAGAGCTTCTTTATGTAGTTTTGGTGTCTAAGCTAATTCACTGTTCAAACTGTCTGCAGTGGAAGGTACGTCGAACACTGGCTTTCTCCATCCATGAACTAGCAGTTATTCTGGGGGATCAGCTGACAGCTGCTGATCTGGTGCCAATTTTCAATGGATTCTTGAAAGATCTGGATGAAGTGCGTATTGGTGTCCTTAAACATCTGTATGACTTTCTGAAGGTAGGAAAGTATAATTTCATTTCTCAAGATTAGAAACTTTCTACTCCCATTTTATCAAGACAGCTTTTTTAATGAGACGTGCAGATAACCAGTATCTGATTACATGTGTAATTTTGTGCCTTTTTTGTGTACCATTTAAGGTGCCTCACTTCTCTTCTGTCTCATATCCTAACAAAATATCAAAACTGAAAACCCTTTGTAAGTGTGGCTGTAAACGCTCCTAGCTGTTGTAAAGGAATTAGTATTTCGTGCAGTCCAGCTGGAAAATTAGACTATGGGCAATTTGTGTTTGTGGCTGGGAGAGAAGAGAGCGGATCCTGGTGGGCTGCTGCGTAATAAACACAAATCCTTAGTTTTTGGTTGCTCAGTCTTACGGCCAGAGGTGGTGCTTTGGTGGGTGTCCTTGCAGAAGTGATGTCTTAATGTGCTTTTTTGGATGTCAGTCCCGTGTGTCCAGGCACTCAACTGATTTGTGTAGTTTTTAGTAAGATTTTAGTAAGTTTTTATGAGTGATCACTTGCTTTCAGGTAGGAAATGCACGTAGGTGTGGATAGAGTAATACACCAGAGAACTGCAAGTGTTGAATGTTACCAGTTTTACTCTAGTAATATTTTTCCTTCAGCTACTTCATGCAGACAAAAGGCGAGAGTATCTTTACCAACTTCAAGAATTTGTGGTGACTGATAACAGCAGGAACTGGAGGTTTCGTTACGAGCTGGCAGAGTATGTAATTCTATTAACTTCTGATTTTTAATCTGTACTACTAACTTGGAAATAAGTAATTACATTCAGAAGTTAGCACACCCTAATGAGGAACTAAAAGATTACAACCAGTCTTTATAAGGAACTGAACTGAAAAGCCACTGGCTGTTGGGTTGGTTTGGGTGGGTTTTTTTGGTAGTTTGGTTTGGTTTTGGTTTGGTTTTTCTGCAAGCTGCATTGTTATCAAGCATGACTGAAACTTAACTGATTATACTAAAGTAGAGATCTGTGTTGCTTGCAGCTTATCAAATAAGACAATCTGATAGATACTATTCAGTGATGTTTCAGATTTTACTCAGTTTTAGACAGTTCTGTTAAAATCAGTGAAATGTATGTACAAAGTCATTTTCTAACGTGTATGAAAAAACCCAGTTCTTTCATTCGGTATTTCCATGTAACGGGTGTATAATGGAGAGAGTAACATGACACAATTCTTTGTCTACAAGCCCTGTTGATATTTGAAGCACCCAAAGAGTGTTTGTAGGTATAGGTTGTGGCTAAAGTCTGACCTTCAGGTCTATCACTTTGCTTTGTTTGGGCTAGTGAGGACTTACTCTCCCTCCAGAGTTTGGCACAGCAAACTCCATCTCGCTCCGGTGCAGGGATATTCTACAGCAGTTTCCTGACATCTAGTGGAGAGCTGTCAGTTGGGGTTGCTTTGTGCATGGCTGCTGTTACATACTGGCAGCGTGTGGCTGGAGCGAGTTCTGAGCAGTTCTGAGACATTTAGAAAACACAGATTTCTACACCAAAGTCAATCCTTCACGTTGCTTTGTGAGAATCTACAGAGAGTGACTTGAAGTTGCAAGAAAGTTCTTGCACCTCTGAGAGCAAGTTAGTGCTGCACTCGCTGCAGTGGATCCCTTTGTGTTGCAGGCAGCTGATCCTGATACTGGAACTCTACAACCCCAATGATGTCTATGACTACCTAAGACACATTGCGCTAACTCTCTGCTCCGATAAAGTTTCGGAAGTCCGGTGGATCTCCTTCAAACTGGTAGGGGATTTAGTTCACCTCCTGGCAGGAGAGGAGGAAAATGATGCTTGAGAGGGATGCCTGAAATCACTCTGTCTTCTTTCAGACAAGTAGGGTGAATACAGATATGTTCTGATAAACATGGTAAACAATATGGAGAGAGAGAATTGAAAACTTCTTTATAGAATGTTTTGAGTTGTCAGACTTCCACAGGTATTAAAATCTTTCTCTGTGGTTGTATGTGAATGAGAAATGTATTCTCAACTAGAAGAAAACCATGATATAGAAGGTTTTCTTTTCTTTTTGTTTCCCCCTCCAATGTGGGGAATTAAATATAAAATAACTGATCTTTCCTCAAAGTTGATTTGATTTATGAACTTCATGATAATTCTGTTATGCCTTAGGTGTCCTCAGTGAGTAGAAAGATTCCTTCAATCGCTTCTTTTTTCATGGCACCACAGAAAGGGGCATTATTTTTTAATGGCTGTTCTAATTTCTTGTAGTGTTTTTTTTCACTTGAACGAACAGCTTTTTTAAAGCTTATGCTTTTTTTTTCTCCTGAATAAACCCAATAATTTATTAAATCGTGCAAGCACAGCTGATTACACTGAATACTGGTTTTGTTGTCCATTTCTAGGATTCAGATGATCCTTTTTTTACCTTTCTAAGGGCTACAACTTAAGTTTCATCTCTCCTTTTTTTCCTTCTGCTTTTGCCCTTCCTTTGATTCACAGGTTGTAGCAATACTGCAGAAGTTCTATGCAAACAACGCAAACGCGCTGGGATTGAATTTCATTAACGAACTTGTAGTGCGGTTTCGTCACTGCTCCAAGTGGGTCGGCAGACAAGCTTTTGCCTTCATTTGTCAGGTTGGAATGTTCTCTCTGTGGTTCTCTGTGCACGATTAGTTTTGGGGCTTTTCAGCAACGTGGGCAAAACTGAAATTTTGGACTCCCCATTTTTTGGTCATTTTTTGGGCTCTTTGATTCTGTGGGTTAACAAAAGGCAGTGGCAGAGCCAGTCTGGTCTCAGTACTGGCGTGCAGCTATCCGGTTTGGAAGCTGTGGTCTTTGCTTTGGCCTGTGCCTCCAGCTGAAATAGCTGATCCGTGTACTTTCTGGCATCTGAGTAGCAAAGTCAAGAATTAAGTCCTGAATGAAGTTGCGTTTGTAGTATTTTGACACGCTAGGATAAAGGTTTACAAGAGCTCTTCAAACTACCAGTGGGTCCTAGATGGCAGGAACTATTTCCCTCTATTTCCACTTACCCACCCTCCTCCAACCCCAAAACACTTATTACAGTAGCAATGAGGAGCAGGGGCTGGATGTTGAAAGGCAAAAGTGTGCGACAGGGAAGAGAGCGGTGTTTCCTAAAATACAGTTGAAAGCAAGTTGGTAACTTGCTCTTGTTGGGTCATCTTCAGGTGAACTGTAGAATGGTGAGACGTTTTCACAACAGGATTTCAAAGGTGGGACTTATTTCACCAACACAGGCTGTATTTGTTCAGAGTTAAACACTGACTCTTTTTAATAGGCCAGATTAAGGACAAGGTGGAAAGGAATGGCAAATAGTGTGTTTTTAACACAGGTCTTGCTTTTTCGTGTTCTGTGTTCATCCTGTAGGCTGTAGTAGAAGAAGAGTGTATGCCCGTTGACCAGTTTGTGGAACACTTACTTCCCAGTCTTTTAAGTCTTGCTTCAGATCCTGTGCCAAACGTCAGGGTTCTGCTCGCCAAGGCTCTACGGCAGACGCTACTGGAGAAAGGTGCGGTCATTAACTTCCTCTGAAAGAGCTAATGTCTTACAGCTGCCATCTTTCCTCTGCCAGGGCACTTCCTTCTGGTGGGCTCAACTGGTAAAAGGCTGTTTTGGTTCTGTTTATACTGAAAACAGGATTATACGTTCTAATCGAGGATACTGCGTTTGGATTCAGATTTAGGAATATAGATTGAAGAACGTGTACTGTAGTGGCTCTTCTGTCTTAGAATATCTGATCGTGATCCTTAAAGGGCCTGAAGCAGGCCTGGAGAACCCCACAAATGTGGGATCTCATCACTAGAGGGCAGCGACGTCCTTGGGTAGAGCAGGCAGCACTGCAGTTGCTGGGTGCTGCTGCAGGTGGTTAGTTTTGCTATCCAGGGTGTGTATGGCAATTTTTTTTTTTTCTTAAACATCACATTAGATGATTTTAATATTTCAGACCTTTATGTTAATGAAGTAGTTGTCTATAGGGTCCTTCAGGTGAAGTGTTACACCTTTCTCTGCAATGATTTGCTCTATCGTTTTAGTCTTCAGCTAACAGTAAAGGAAAGAATGTAATTTTGCGTGCTGCTGTCAGTTCCTGTATTAGAATCCCTTAAACCAAAAAAAGTCAGTTGATCTCTGATTGTTCAAAAGGAGGCTTGCACAGAAACTCCTCTGCTCTTTTCAGAATAAAGTGTGGAGAGCGTTTTGTAACACGTTGATAGTGGCAGCTTTCTGAGCTTGCTTTTACCTGTTGATGCATTTCTATTTAGGATTCAGCAAAAAGATTCTTACAGAAATAACTGGAGTACCTAATAAGATGAAGAGGAAGCAGTGTACTTCTGTTTCTCTGTCAGCTTCTTAGCTTCCTGTAGTTTTTCTAAGGAGTCAGCAAGTTGGATGAGCTACCCCAGATGTTTTTGGCCTCCTGTCTATTTCTGCACTACTTATGCCTGAGGGTTTGTTCTTTTGGCTTTGATTAAAATTGTCTTTTTCTTCCCTTGTTCTAGCTTACTTTAAAAGTGTTGGCAATCCTCATCTAGAAGCTGCAGAAGAGACCATTCTAGCCTTGCAATCTGATAGAGATCAAGATGTGTCCTTCTTTGCCACCATAAAACTCAAACAGGGTAACATGGACAATACTACCATTGAAAAACAGGCCTAAGGGGTGTTCTGTGGTAGACACTAAGCATCAGCATGGCTTTTCACCTTGTGTTTGCAGTCAGTACAAATAATGTGGACAACTAAGAAGGGGGTTTTTTACCTGCTTGAGCTGGAAAGGGTCTGTTGACGAATGTTACAATCTTCCTTTCATGACCACGTGTCATCTACAGCTGTCTCTGATGTGCATGAGGAGTTCTTTGGTGTTTTTCTTTGTAAATGTGGGTGATAACTCTGATCTCACCCTGCCGTTAAGTATTGTGTGCAAAGTCTTACACCATACTCAGTGTTTCAGTGTAATTGGAATTCACATTTCCTTTTTAACAAAACGTTTCCAGTAGTAGAGCAGTCTGTGATAAGCTTAAAATGGTTTCTGAATCTTGAAAGCTGATTATAGCAAACTTCCATGAAGATATTCTTTCCTCACTTTTATTGTAGTTTTTGTATTGTTTCAAGTATTGCATTTTAACTGAAAAAAGTGTATATATGTGAATAGCTTTGAGTCTTAAAAAAAAAAGATGAAGAACTTAATTCTGTATCAGTGGCAAAAAGCTCAAAAATCATTTCATTTTGTAGTTACTCTGCCAGAATTAAGGCATGGTTCATTTTTACTTAATGTGATATTTTTCAAAGCACAGAGAGCTCAAGATTCTTTGTATATTGGGACTTTTCTATTAATTTGTTATTTCTGAGCTGTCCCCTTACAGATGTCAAGACTTCTGGTTTTGTCTCTGCTGGCTCTAATAGTGGTAGGTAGACTGTACATTTCCCAAACTGAAAATCACCCGTGAAGTTCACTTCATTTAAAGGATTCAGTTCCTGCAGCATGTGCTGCTTCTGTAAAAGAGTATTCGAGTTTTACAGGTGAATTTTTGGCGTTGCTCTACATACAAGAGGTTTTCTGGATGAGGTGCGTAAGTGGTCCAGTGTTCAAATAGCAAACAGCTCGCTGCTTTGTTCCTAAGAAACAAAAGATGTATAAACTCTCAAAAACCCTCAAAAATGAATGTTCAGGAGAAAGGTGTTGACACAGTTTGTTCTATAACATCTTTGATCGTATGGTAAGAATATCACAGAAAACAAATGAAGTTTGCTGAGATCCTTCAGCTTAAGTAGGATCTTCTGTGTATTTCAACAGGTGTTTTGGTTGAAAGAACAAATTTTTGTTGATAAAATTGGATAGATTCTGACCAGTTTTAAAAATTATAAAGCTAGTACTTCGTGGTGGATCCTGTTTTCTGTTGTGTCTCAAATCTGCAGGTAACGTGGGGCCTGGAAAGAAAAGTCTTACTTGTTTAGATTGTGGATTGGAACTTTGTCCTGGTAAAAAAAAATAATGCTTAAATACTAAAAAAAAAAAAAGTTTAACATAATAACAGTTTCTCTCTGTGAACACAATCCCTGTGCAACTATTTCCCTTCATTTCAGTATTACACTAGTAAGTAGTTCACATGGGTGAAAGTTTTTACAGAAATTACGTGTTTTGTTTTGTTTCAGTTCTAGCTTGTCTGCAGTACAGCAAGTAGGTTCCTCAGCTGAGTTCTGTATTTTTGGAGGGCTCGGTTTCGTGTAAGTTTAACTGGTCTTGTATTACAATATGTACAGTATT
Organism: Eurystomus gularis; assembly: GCA_013400335.1. Classification (NCBI taxonomy): domain Eukaryota; kingdom Metazoa; phylum Chordata; class Aves; order Coraciiformes; family Coraciidae; genus Eurystomus; species Eurystomus gularis. Next base: position 307,795 of record VZZY01013118.1, on the reverse strand, counting down.
TGTAACGAGTTGATTTCTTGTGAGATCACAAGATGCTCTTTGGAAGTTGCAGGCAGAATTATACCACTGCTATCACTGCTCTTACAGCAAACAGTATGAACTCTAGGTTCTGCAACATTCTACGTTTAATTTTTTACAACTTTTTTATAATTTAAAACAAATATTTCTTCAGTACAGACTTTTTTATGATTGCAATTTCTTAACAAAGACTGCTCAAGTTTAATTTTTTTCTAGTTCTAGTATCTTTTTCTAATGCTGGCATTATCCTGGTATTTTCTAACAGTTCAAATTTTCTAACGCCTTTCTGACAAGGTTTTTGGTTTTTATTATCCGTTCATTAAATTTCTCAGCACTGAACAATTTTTTTAAATGTGTGTATATGTAAGTATGTTTGAAATGTATTGTATATAAATTAAATACTTTGAACATTAACCCAACCCAGGTTTCTGTCTGTCACAGTCTTAGTTACCTTTACTTGCAGTACTCCCCTGGAAGACACAAGCTTCCGCACGCGTTGGCACGTTTGTTAGTGTTCTCTAGGAGGTTTTAATGAGAGTGTGTGTAAGCAGTAAGCCACCAGCTACAACACTTCACTAAATGGCTAAATGAAGTTCTTTGTTTTTAACAGTATTTTGGTACCTGTCTGGTTCCAGAAATCACGTCTGGTTTAAATGATATGATTTCAAGAAAGCATTTCAAGTCTTTTGTTAACTCTACGGTTGCATGCGCTCACGGGGGACATCATAGTTTTGGGGTGGGTTTTTTGTAGACAACGTGCAGGTCTAGTAACCAGATTTACCCTCTACAAGGTTTGTCTTTTTGGTTTAGTTTTAAACTAGAAATGATTTCAGCATGACTAAAGACCGCACTTTACGTCTTGTACTAGACAAATGTATGCAATGATGAGTAAAGCAGTGTGTTCACGTACAGTTCTCTGGGTTGTTTAAATTATGCACAAATATGTATTTTAAAAGCCAGAGGGATCAAAGTTAAGTAGTTGATCCACTTCCACAACAGCAGTAAGAATATCACTTTTAAACGTTTCTAGCTAAGGAAATGAAGATAACGTTAGTGGGTGCAATATTGCTTGGATGCAGTAGGAAATGATCAAGCGCTTGTAATCCAAAGCCTGTCACTCGTGTTGCTGAGGATTCAGACTCGCTGTGTCTCGCGTGGATACGCGCTTGGCATCGGGCAGGTGCTGCCCGAGGGGCAGTTTGTCTGTACGCAGTGTTGTTTGGAACCCAGTTAAGTGGGGACACTCTGGAAGTGTCATTTGTTTGTCAGAATAGAGAATCTATGTAACTTTCTATTTGTATTTATCTCAATAAATCCTGTGACTGTTTTATAAACCAACTTGTGGTAACTGCCTTTTGTCATAGGTGGGATGAGTGTGGGTTCTTCGGGTTAGTGAAACCTCTCCCTAGCGTAACCACTGTCACCTGTCAGACCTGGGCTGAGTGTGGGATTCATCCTGCTGTGTAGTAGAAAATCCATTAGACATCTGGAGATCTGAAGTAGCTTTTCCTCTCTGACCTCCTGGCTCTTTTCTCTGCAGGATTTTAGCTGATGCAAAAGCGAGGAGAATAAACAGTCCCAGCACCCCCCAGTAAAGCCTGCCCACACACTTTGAATTCGGGCACAAGACCCCCGTGTAGTAAACAGGAAACACAAATGAAACAGCTGTATGAGCTTTTTATTATGGATTAGACTAAACACACAGATTGAGACCTGGGCTTTAACAAAGAAAACAGGAACATAAAATAAAGGCAACTTTGGGTATTTGCCCAAGTTACTGCTTTGTTTCTCTACTGCTTGTCTTCCAAGTAAGCTTATGTCATCCTAGTGAAAATGGGAAGATGGGCAGGAACAGAAATCTTCCTGTAACCACTCTGGTGCGTTACTTTCTGTGGTGGTCTCTGGTGAATTCACATAGGCTGGTATGTCCCCTGCAGCCTGTGCTTCTGCGATGTCAGTTTATGCTGCGTGGATGCTGTAGGTGCTTGTGGTACGCAGGGGGATCTGTACCTGGAGGGCTTTGATACAGGGGACTGTCTAGGGGAGGGAAGAATTACTGCTAGCTCTAGACCCCCGTCCTTACAAAGGTTATGTGTTTTTTCTAAGAGATGCATCTCATGAACTTCTCCTGGTCAGGAACTACTGCATCGCCATACCTTCCCTGCCCCTGCGGACTTCTGGCGTCCAGCTCCAGCGGGCTGAAGCTAATGAGACCTTTTCACTGCCTCAGTGCCAAAACGACTTGACTCTGAAGAAGCTGAAGTCCCCTTTAGAATTGATGACTGGGATCCTCGTTCGTTTCCAGCGGCTTCCGTACCTGGATGAAGGTGAGAACTTGTAACTTCTGGGATTCTTGGACGTTATTTGTAGGATCTCTTTGTGCTAGTTATGGCTATGCTTAGGTCCTGGACAAAGGTCAGGGTTCTGCTTTCCTCTTTTTCCAAGTGGTACTGCACTTGGAATTCCGCTCTTGACTTAATGCTTAACTTTGCTTCCTGCTTCATAAAGATAATGGTCTACTCAACAGGGTCGCTTTCGACTGGAGTTTGCAAGTGCTGACCTCTGAATTCCTGCTTAGCTGGGTCAACAGCTGGTACTGGCAGGTTCAGTTCAGCCTGGAGCAGCTGTAGCGAGGCTCTGGCCAACCTTTCTGCAGTTAGGATTGTGTGGAGCAGTGTGTTTTCTCATTACATCAGCTGAATGTTTGGTGTTGGAGTACTTGGCTTTGGAGGTAACAAGCAGAGAACTCTTGAAACTTGTTCAATAAAACAAGTCTTTGTATTATTTGCTTTCTCAGATCAAACAAACTTGGTGCCTTCTTTTTAGAACGAAGATACCATGTGTGTAGGGATATGTGTCCGTTTCTCCTACAGTCTTGGTACTTCACGTGGTAAGTGCAGCTTTCTGGGGGTTACAGCCACACTGCCACAGGAACACCACATGGCAGCTTTTTCTAGGCTGGGAGTCTATCTGTGTTTTCACGGCTTCAGTGCAGCCGGGCCCACCGTGCCCTTGATGTATTTTGACAGTAAAATCAGGGAACACCAGCATGGCTAAAAGAATCGAGTCACCATCTACATTTTTTTTTTTAAGCTGATCATTGTCTTCTCTGAGGATATGTTGACTTGCTTTTCTTTTCTAACCCTACAATAGATCTGCCAGCTGAGTCTGTTTCAGGACAATGATATTGTCCCTGGTGGAACGATAACAATGTGCATCTGGAGAAAAGATGGCTGGGGGCGTCGTGTGGCAGCTGCTGCAAAAGGAGAGACTGTGAAGGTTGATTCTGTGACTTCTGTGAAGGGGTGGGACACTGTATGCAGAAAAGCTAAGAGCCTGTTGCTAAGGGTCTGAGTACTCTTATGAGGCAAGAGTTCTGGAGCAAACAGTGGGGAAATCTTTATGGAAGAGACTTGCCATAGAAATTAAGTAGGTTTGTTGTTTTGGCAACAGTTCACATGAAAAGGTCATTTCAAGGGGGCCGATAATCCAGAACCGAGGAGCTGGTCCCTAATGCAGTCTGTTCGACCTAGAAATGAGACGTTTCCTCTGTTACTCGTAAAAAGCACATACAGCTGGAGTGCAAGTTCTTTTCATTCTTCTTGTCCCTGCTTATCCTGATGTCCAAAAAATGTTTCTGTTCGTGTTCTGGCATTTTACTCTTCTGTGTTCTCAACAGAGCATACTTAATGTATGCATAGTAAACAAGGTTGTGTAAATAATGTGTAAACAAAGCCTTTTTCTTGGTTATCTGAACACAGCATTAGAAGATTGAGGTTGTCTGTTCTTGGGCATTCCAGTGAGACTGAGTGACTTGTCTGTTGTGAGAATCAGAGACAGAAACTGTTTCATAGTCTGTCTTCCTCTGGCCATACCAACTGCAGAGTAAGAATGGGACTCAAAACGTGGCAGTACCAAACTCCAGAATCAGAAGACACTTTGTGGCTGACGCTGGCTTACGGACCATCTTGCGTCTGCAATCGTGTCGAGTCTGACTAGTACGAATTTTTGATTTTTATAGACCAAATTGTTTCCGTGGCGCTTTGATAGAGGACATGCTGCTTTCTTGATTTTAGGGCTGAACTGTTGTCTCAGCAGAAACACGAGGTGCTCCAACTGATTTGTACCGTAAATGCTGAGGCCTGAACAGATGTGTTCACAACATCTTTTGGCTCCTTTCACAAAGTACCATTATCTCTGCTGCCCTGGCCAGATTCCAGCCTGGCTAATCATGTTCTGTTCCTCCGCGTTTCCCCAGCCACTGTGAATGGATCCCGCGGGGTTCTCCACTTCCTTTTGTTAACTGGTGGGTAGTGCTGCGGTTCATTGACAAGCAGCTGTTCTGCCTTGTGCCACAGATGGCTTGTGTTTTGCTGTTGGGCAAATAGTTGGGTTGGGTTGGTTTTCCTCCACGTTTTGAGTTTGCTGTGTTGTAAAGATTCTTCCTACTCTGTGTAGAGCAGGAAACAGAAGGATGTGCCACAAAGATAAATTGTCTCCTTTGAAATTAAAGGTGTGTTGACATAACAGCCCCACAAAAAGCTTGTTGACAAATGGAAAAAAAACCAAAACCACCTTCTTTTTAAGAAATAGCCATACAGCTCTTCTAATAATGTGCATCTACTTAGTAGATGTGAAAACTGTGGTGACCTTTGGAAGATGTAGCCCGCATGGAAGTGATTTCTCATGAAGAACGGCAGCACGAGGCACCTGAAAATGGTTCTCAAGAGGCCTCTCAGCAACACTTTAGAACTGATGTGTTTGGGTTTATTACCAAACAAGCTCCCTCTGGGAAGGAGGGTGATACACGGCTGATGCTTGAGGCAGCTGAAGGTTGAGTTGCTTGCTGGAATTAAGGCCCAAAATCTTGTCTGCCTCCTAAAGAACCTGGTCTTAGGTAGCCATAGCTGTCTGTCTTTGTCCTCTTCCCCAAAAGCTCAGGTTGTTTTCCAGCAAATTTGAGAAGGACAAGGGTTGCAAAGAGAAACAATTTCTAGAAGATTTTGTGGGACTTTACGAAAGGAAAACCCAAATTAATGTTCTTTCCAAGGGATGGCCATGAATAAATACTAGATAGCAGAGAACCAAGATGGGGCAGAAGAAAGGAGCAGGTATTATTTAGCTGCTCTTAAGAGTGATGTATGTAGTGTATGGATAGGAGACTCTGCTGATACCTAAAAAAAATGAGGCTGCTTTTTTAAAAGAGACTAAAAGTCGTGTGTTTACTCTGCAGCAAGCCCATCTGGGAGTGACAGAGGCCTTTGTGGGCACCGTGCCACATGCAGAATTACTGGGACCAGTGCAGAGGTTTCGTGGCACCGTTTGTTGCCAGCCACAGAGGTCATGTTGAAACTCAAGTTTCTCCTGAGACAAGGTACTATTCTTCGATAGAGGAGTTCTTCTCTGGCTGTAACCGCACAGTGCACCTCCTTCCTGCTTACCCAGGCTGTAGGATTTTACCCTAACAACCTTACATATCCTGTTTGAGGTGGAGCATGTATTCAGCACAGCAGTTCTCATGTACACTTAGCAAGAACAGCAGTTTTTTGTTGTCTCTAAGTGTAAAGACTTCCGGTGTGGCAGAAATTCATATTGGAAAACAGGATTCTGATTTACTTCCCTCTTCATTTAATTTCTTGCTATTTTCTTATCTAGAACTGTTTAGTTTTTGAGTCCTGTACAGTGCTTTATCAGCCATGAAATGGAAGAGGAGTTGTAAGCTCTAGTTCTGTGGCTCTGACATTTGGGCTTTTTTTGTTGCTGTGTAAGGAAACAAGCTGTCTTTCCCCCGAAATCTGCGTTTGCACAATGGACAGTCCTTTGGGTCAGCTGACAGCATTTGATTGTTCTGAATGAAAGGGTGGTTCTTAATGGAAGGCCATGTGTTAATCACGTCCTTCTAATCACTGAAAGTGAGTGCTGAGGAGGCAATCCCATCTTGTCCGAGGGTGCTCACTTCAAACCAGGTTCTTGAGCCTGGCCTCCTCCGTTTGTCCCTGTTAAAGGAGATGGTCCTTTCCCAATCAGTGAGTGCAAAGCCAGTGGCAGTGTCTAGCTGGGGCAGCGCTAGCAACGTGTGATCGCTGTGTGTGAGCGAAGGGCAGGAGTGCTTGTTCTCTAGACGGGTTTGTTAATTCCACTGATTAGAGTGACTGAAACAAACTGCCTCTGCCTCCAGAAAACAGTGGTGTGCTGTGGCCCGCAGGTGGCATCGCCTCCTTTCCTGTGCCTGGTCACACCAGACTGTGATTTTTTGCAGGTGCGGGTTTGTATTGTGAAACCCTGCTAGGAAGGGTTGTTGTCGTGGGGCCGCGTGACTGCCTTGAGCTGCTCCTCAGCCGTGGGGCACAAGCTCTGGGCCCGGACAGCGAGGGACAAAGCAGGGTGAGCCTTGCCTGCCTGTGGCCAGAAGCAGAGTGAACGCACCATGGTTTGCTTCCAGTGGAGGAAGAGATCTCCTGGCACTGTGCCACCCACCAGCCTTGTGGATCAGGGCTTGCAGCAGGCGTCTGGTCCCACGTCCTAAAATACACGTGGACTAACTTGATTCTGGCAAATTTCAATGGACAGTCAGTAATTCTCCCAGAGACCCACACTTCAAATATGGGTGGGATGTAGGTTTTAGTTGGGAAATAAGCTCATACACTGGTGATGCTGCAGCTAAGATGACAACTAACTTGACAGCACAGCTCCCAAACACGCTTTTAATTTGAGGCTTAATTATTTATAATGTTGTTCCCTGGCCAGACTGGCCATTTCGTGAATACGGTTTGTAGGAGATCTCAAACCTGTCTGCAAGTTCTCTTTGGAATGCTCCTTGCTAGGGTAATTTCCTAATAGCTGGCAACGGACCAGGCCGATCTAGTTTAATGGGTATTTCAGGGGACTGGAAATCCCTAGATCTTTAATCCCGTTCTGGCCCTGACTGGCTTTATTGCCTCTGGCAGATCCGTTACGGGTTATTTTATAAGTAGGGCAGTTTGTCTGGCATGGGAGAGCGCAGGCAAAATTGATGTGCATGTAAGTGGCTAATTGTGATTGCCCAGTGCTCGCTTAGTGTCTCCAACATTTTAAGCCTCAGGGTTTTGAAGGTCGGGGTTTCCTGAAGCCACTGGTGGGGTGAAGGGACTGGCTTGCCCATCTGCTTTCAAAGTTTCTTAGTATCCCAGATTCCTTAGATGCTGTAAAAATACTACTTAAACTCTTTATGCCTCTATGATCAGTAGAAGGAAGCTGAGCTTCTGGCTTCTTTTCCTGAGGGCTTATTAAGGACTCCATGTTCAATCTTGAGCAGTTTCCATTTTTTTGCTTAAAGAGACATTTTTCCAAAGAGCTTGGTGCTTAACTTCCAATTAACCACAGACGAGGTGGTTCTCAGTGGGAGCTGAGCACTCCTGAGAACTTGGCTCACTGCCTTTCGCTTGCAATCCCCATACACAGCCCAGAGACTCTAAAAATAACTGATTTGAGTTGGTTTTGTTTCCTTGTAACTGAGACCAGGATTGCTACGTACAGACCGGGTAATTACCGAATGTTGGCCCTGTACTGCAGTTTGTGTTCCAGACCAGTGCCTGGGAGTAGCCATACCCGTGATACGATAAGAATCAGCGTCCTGTTGTGCAGCATTGTCTTTTAGAAACAGGTGAAATGAGGATCAGGAAGACGCTGGCTGTGAGCTTGGATGCCTCCAGTTTATTTCCCTTCAGGGAGAGCTTGTGGCTGATGATGTGGAGTAAGAGTTGACTTGAATGCTGTGCTCCCAGCTCTGCTTTGTGCGCGCTGAATGGATGGAGGCAGGTTACACAGACCTAGTCCTGTAGGAACGGCTGAAAAGGAGGTCATTGTATTACCCAAGCAAAGATGCCTTGTATTCCAGGAAAAAGAAAAAAAGGATCTGAATCACGTTCCATGTATGTTTCTTGTCAGATAGTCCCAGATAGAAATACGGAGTGTTGCTCCGGGTAAGCACAGGAAGCGTGACATGGCAGGTATCCAGGCCTGCGGCTGCCAAGCTCAGACACAGATAGTTTAGTCTGTCCAGGGAATTGTTTCCTTGTGCTCGCAGTCCTCAGCTTCCTGGAGGTAAGTCCCTAAGCCTAGTTTCCATGTTAGCAAAGGTAAAATACTAACCTATAACGTTTTAAAAACGCAGCTGCATCCGCATAGCACTTGTCTGGCTGTTGCAGGGCGGAGGCCTGGATGGATGCCTAGTCTGAAAGCACTTCCTTCAGGTGCCTTCTGAAAGCACTTGCGCCTTCCTCAGACGTTCTGTGCCACGGACTGTGCCCTGCTCTGAGAACAGCGAGTGAACCAGAAACAGACTGAGCTGAAAAACACAGATTCACTCTCTAGAGTAATCTAAGACAAATATCCTTTTACTTGGGGTCTTTTATTTCTGTGTTGGTTTTTTTTGTCGTACTGAAAGGGCTTTGGGGCGATTGTTTTACTTCTTTGTTGCTACTGCTTTCCTTTCTTTCAGTTTAAAAGGTCACAACAAAAAGGGAAAGTCCCTCCTTGCTGTTTTGAATAGCCTGAAGTTACACAACAAGCTGCAGGAGTGGGAGATCGCTGCCTCAGAGTGGTCTGCAGGGTGTGTGTGCCCGCTCGTCCTTGGCTCTGTGCTGTGTTCTCCACTCCTACATGAAAGCTCCGTTTGCTTTTCCTGAGCCACATCTTCTCGGTTGCATCCAGTTGTGAAGATGATCTACCCGGAGTTTCAAAGACAGCAGCCCTTTACTCCTTCTGAATTGGTATTTGTACCTAAAGTCTCTCAGATCTCTAAGATGATGTCTCTCCTGTCCCCTTATTTTAATCAGGGAGTAAAGTAAGGTCCAGAACTTCAGGGTACAGGAGGTGCCACGTCTGAAGGTACTGTGACTCTGGAGGACATGGGGCAGTGCCGACATCAGTCTGAACAAAGGAGTGCGGGATCCCTTCGGGGTGAGGGGACACTGCACTGGTATTATTTAAAGTTCACTCAAACAGGTTCTATGCTGACTGTTAATTCTGTGACTTACATATTTTTAATAACTGCTTAGGAGAACGAGATCACAAATTTTTTTCAAAGTGGACAGCAGACAAGATACAAAAAGATGGAGCTTCTGGCATTTTGCTGAGCAGCTGAATATTGCAAGCAGGATTATATAGCAATCCTTTATTCTGTCTTCCTATTGTCTGTCTAGACTGTCTAATCTGTACCCAAGCTTCTAGAAAGGAGGAGAGGATTTGTTTCCTTTTAGACATCATGTAGCATGCTCTGTAGCTCTGGGAAAGAAGAGCCCATGTCATATGGAGAGAACTGGGTGACCTCAGGACAAGGAGGCCAGGAATGGCAGGAAATCAGGTACTATGTGATTATGTAGTTAGGGACAAATAGAAAGTATTTTTTGCTGGAAGCTGGAGACTCATCCTTTGTAAAGAACAGAAGAGAAGTCATGAACGTGTTGTAGCTGGGATGCGGATCGGTGTGCACCAATCCAACGTTCTATTGGGGCACATTAGAAATGTCTGGGTGAGACAAGCCCTCAAACACTGTGTGCTGCTCTGGTGAGGTGAGAGGTGAGCTCAAGCTAGAAGAGGACCCCTAAATTAACCAGGGGAAAGGAAGGAGTTCTTCTTCCTGAGAGGGCCAGGAGAGTAGGGTACAGCTGATGGGAAGGACCGTGCTCTTTCCCTAAGATGGTAAATGCCACAGAGGTAAACAAGCTATTAATAATGAAGGAAAATGCTGGGATAATAAGACCAGAAATCAGAATGTTTTACAGCTTCTTAGGGAGGAGTAGGGCAAAGAGACCCAACCAAAAGTGTGTGCCTTTAAGAATGCTGTTGTGTGATAGAATGGTCTGGGAAACTGTTTGGACTGCAGGGCAGCACTGCTGGATGCTGATGTTATTTGTTGCAGCATTGTGTCTGCTGCTTAAGGTTTCTATTCCAAAGAATAAAAATGAGATGTAGACAAAGCAGATAACACTGCCTGTCATAAAGTAACCAGCTGTGCTGTGGTGTGCGCCCGAAACAAACAGCGAGGAGTCAGCAGAGTGAGAGGCAGAGCTCAGACAGGAGCGCGACTGTTGAAGAGACTGAGGCTCTGGATTCCTGAAATCTGTGCTCAGCTCTGCTGCTGCTTCGTATATGATCTTGAACTTGATTTCTGTCTTGCACAGTATCAGGAATCCCTGCCAGTGTTGTTTCTCTATTGCACTGGTGGAAGCTGTAATTAACTGTTTTCAAAGAAAGGAGACAACAGGCAAGCAAAAGATGTGGGCATTTTGCATTGCAGCCATTATTTTCTCTATGCTACAGCACAGGGAAAGGATCAGTCTCTGAAAGACTTTGGTGGTTCCTCAGATAAAGAAACAGGGAGATCATTATGGAGGAAAAAAGGCACTAAAAATGCCTTGAGTCTAATTATGCCCTGGGCAGGAAAACCATCACAACTGTCTCCTAATATTAAGAAATCCAAAGCAACTCTTTTTTAAGGGCTGTGGTTCCCATGGATGCAAAAGGCAGTACCGTAAATGAAGATGACAAGAGCAGGAATAATTCATCACACTTTCTTATCATTATCAGCTCGCCCCCTTCCCTGGCCTGGGCAGACTCCCAGTACTGCTCCCAGCCCTCGTGCTCGCCGCGTTCCCCCCCAGAGCCTTGAGAAAGCGAAGGCTCAGCAAGCCTGAAACGCGACTGCGGCCGTTTAGAAACAGTCACTGCAGCCGGGGAGAGCTTTGGATGTCTCTGAACTGTCACCTTTCATACTTCCAGCCATTAGTGAAATGTTCCCCAAACATCTCCCCTTTCTCTAGAAATATTCCTAGTTTCACCTGAGTTACACCCAGACTTGCTTGTTTACTTTGTCCATCCAGGCTCCTCCCGTGCAGATGCTGCTGAAGAGAAAGGCTGGGCGCTGTTGCCAAAAGTAAGATGCGAAGAGGACGTGCCTGCTGGGGAATGGATGCATCTATAAAGGAGTACAAGTACAAGCTGGGTCATTGCTGCAGCAGGAGCTTTCAGGCATCTTTGCTGCTTTGTACGCTTGAGGCCCCCAGGTGAAAGATGAGGCCCCCTGTGCAATGTGTGGGTCCCAAGAGCTGTGCTTTGTGCTGGCCACAGAAGAGCTTCTCCCTCAGCTCCCAGTCCATAGCCCTAAAACTTCTCCAGCGTTAAAGTTTCTTTCAATGAAGATGGGACATTTCTTCTAAACTGTGCCATTTATTGATGGAACTTCCATAGCTGTGAGGACACGGGCCCCTCCCAACTCAGGCAACACCTGAGTAGAGTTTAGTGCTCACGTGTTTTATCAGCACTCCTGGAAGCCTAACGGTGGATCTGGTGTCGTGAACTGCAGCCTAAGACAGCAGCCTTCCCTGTGGAAACCGAATATCGAAACGGGAGAGCAAAGACCTGTCATTGCTGTGGCGCTGCACAAAGAACTTGTTAGCTCAGTGCATTTTTAGATAGAGAAGAAGAACAAGCTTGTTGTTATACCTGTTCCATATTTATCACTAGCCAACAGTGGTGCAGAACGCGGTGGCAATCATTGTATTCAGTCCTTAAAGTGAATCAGATGAACAGAAATTGTTAAATGCCAGAGTACAATGGAGCTTCTAAGACCCAATAGGCATCGGGAAACTTGTACTGATTGGGCTCTGAGATGTTGTTTTCCTCTTGTTTAGGAAAGAGAATTGTAGTCAGCTTGCAATCTCCCCGACATTGTTCATGAAGGAAGCAGACAAAAAGTACCAATGGAACAGAAGGGCTGCAATTTAGTTAATTTTATGCAAAACACAATCAGCATTCAGACTGGGAGTTTCCAAGCAGAAATGTATTGATAGAGAAGCCAGTATATTCTCTGTGCATAAATGGTGAAATAAAATTTCAGAGAGACTCCTGGAACTCACCTAACTATAGGCCACGGAAGATGCAAGGGTCAAGTCTGACACTGTCAAAGTCAGGAGTTCAGAGAGGCTGTCATTTAATCCCCAGCACCCTTGGCCGTGGCTCTGTGTGGTACAAACCAGCGCAGCTCTGGTGTGACACAAGACCTTGCATCAGCAAGGGAAAGTAGAAACGATTTTTTGAGAAGAGTGATTAGAAGAGAGGGCGACTGCTTGCAAAAGATGGTTGCAAAGGATCTGTGTGAGAGAGGATGGAGAGGGAAGGGCAGTAGAGGTAACAGGGGACAGAGAAATGGAGAGAGCTGCAGATCAGCTGGGCAGTGGAATTATGAAGGTGGCAGCTATGTGGGAATCTGCCTCCTAGTCCTGGAGCCCCTCAGCTTGGTGATGGTGGACGTTAACATGCCATTTTGTGTTTTACGTCACATGACAGACTCCTGGTAGCATTGAAGTTAACTAAGAAGACACAAAATATTTTTGAACAATGTTCACTCTTCTTTCCCGAAGTTCATGCACCCCACTGAAATTTTCTGATGAAAAGTCTGCGTGCCTCAAGTCCCTGAAGGCTCCAGTGAAGTCTGTCTAGAGCAGAACCCCTGGCTGGAGCAGAACCCACGTACACATGCCTTCTTTGCCTTCATTTTTTGAATTTGTGGAGTTCCTTGAGTTGTAACCACCAGCTGTGCTCAAAGACAACCAGAAGTTGCTTGTGAGCTGTCGGAGGATGGTGCTGACCATTAACGTTTAGAAAGGAGAGCGGTTTGCAGAGGAAAGCCAAAAGCTATTCACTTTCTACTCTGCTTCCAGCATCCCGTTTAGGTTGGTTTAATGCCTAACCTAGGCTGCAATTGAGGTTAGTGCTTCGGTTTTCCTTCAAGTTCCAGTTCTCCATGTGCTGTTCTGTTTGCAACATTTGCTTGATGTGACTGTCTGGTCTGGTTTGATGGTGTTTTGCTCGAATTCCTGTGTGTGCAGAAGCTAATAAAGGAGCTGTCAACTCAGAAAGCCCATCTTAAAATATGGTCCTCCTGGCTTGGGATAAGAAGCACAGAGATCCCTTGCCCAAGCCTCTTCCGTGGAATTTGTGATGCTGTTTCAATTCCTTTGGTTTCCTGTAACCAAAAAACCACTGGGGTCAAGCGAAAGTCAAGGTATAAAAATTCCTCCTTACCTATAAGCTGTCCATGTGTTAGAGGAACGATCTGGCCTGTAGCAGTTGTCTTGTATCTCTTGATGAGTGTTTGTGTAGTTCGAATATACGTGTGCGTGTGTTTGAATTCCTGCTTGTATTGATTGAACTGGTCTCTCATAATAAACAGTATAAATAAGCACATATAAATAAATCAGATGGCAGTTAAAGCGTTGATGTGCTCTGCAGGGGGAAAAAACCTTAAATTCAGTGCAGTGACCCTGAGCAGAATGTAATTCAAAAGTGCCTTCAGTATGCTGACGACATAAAATAAGGCTGGGGAAGTTGGAGGGGTCGGAAGCTAGGGGACAGAGGAACAAAACAAACTCATTCCAAATTATTTGGATTTGTCAGGATTACAGGCAGGTAAGTGGCTTACGCAGTTTGTTGTAGGGAAGCGCGAGGTAATGAGGCCAGGGACCAAAAGTAATCAGATTTCAGCTGGAGCGAGAGCAGTGTGGAATACAGATCAGAGCGTGGCGGAACGGGCACGTGCAGCACTGGGGAAGTCTCGCCGAAGGTGAATAGCTGTCTCGGTGCTTATCACAGAGCTCAGCTCCATAGCTGTGCTCCCTGCGTGGCTGGGAAACAGCAGGTGCTGGTAAAGAGGTTCCTGCTCAGCCTGGTCCGTCTGTGAACTGGTGTATAAAGGAGAGCTGGGTTTAAAATGATCTTTTCTTTGAAGCTCTCCCAATACAGTTGTTCCTCTTTCTGGGAGCAAACCAAGTCAAGCAAAGAGGAGGATGGAAGGAATATGGCCATGCCAGCAGGAATCAGAGGGACAGCCAGGCCTTATCTGTTGGGGTAAAAATCTGCAGGAATCTTTCCTTGCCAGTTTGACCAAGCAGAAATCCTTCAGAGACTCTAAGATGTGTGTCTGCCAGTTGCTGATGAATAGGGGAGAGTCCAGCTATTGATGTTACAGGAAACATGATCTGTGACAGAGCTGCCTAGTAGTCCATCACGCTGACTTCAGACTAGAAAGATTAGAAAATGTATTGTTTTGGACTAACGAGTGCCCTGCGGGGCCACAGTAAAGAGAAACTGGGGAATCTTTCCAGTTGGCGAATCTAGAGGTAGATTCCATGGTTTTGAAAGTACATGTTTTCTTCTGTTTGTTTTTTTTTTCTCCTTTTTAGGTCTAGTGTCTATTTTCATTTTTAAATGTTTCATGTGTCCTCTAAATTGTAAGCTTTAGATTTTTTTTCAGTTTTGGCCAAGGAGCTTTTGAAACCCAATCAAAGGCAGAAATAATAACAGGAGAGCTCTCTGCACTGAAGTCTGCTGATGTCCTTGCAGCTTTCTTCGTTCTGTTAACATATTAACCACCCCTGTTTAAAAGTGCTTTCTCAAACTTGACTCGTATCTCTAAACATCATTTTTACACTTACTTTTCACAGAATGAATTAGATATTTGAAAATATAATCTTCCTGGTTTACCTTTTACTGCCCCTCTTTCATTTATGTCCAGAAAGATTCCCATTAATTGATGATTTCCAATATCAATAACACACAGATTTCTCTTTTTCCTTGAGTTCTCCTTGCTTGGTGCTGTCGGATGGAAATCCATTCTTGTCCAGAAGCCATTGCTGCACGTGTTCTGTTTGCCACAGTTGAGTAAGGCAGTGAGGAGCTACAGGGAAAACTGAACTGGGAGGGACAGAAGGTAAGTCACAAATGAAAATTTGATCTCATATCCTAATTCTTATATTGTATCAGAATTGAGCCATGAATGGGGAGTGGTGAAGGAACCCTTGGGGAAATACGATGCACTTGGAACTTCTCCTTTCCCGAGTCTCTGCAGGCTTTTCTGGACCCTCTGGTTAACACGCTGCCCAGTCCCGTGTCCCTGCCTGGGCTACTGGAAGCCTGCTGATGTGCTTTGAGATGCACTCTGCCCTCAGCTAGAGATGCGCATCTCCCTGTGCTTGCTCTTGTTGAGGGGTGACCTCCTGCTCGTCCCCCTTGTGTCCGCTACCCAGCGGTTCCCCCGGCAAATGATCAGTGTTAGCGGGAGTCTGCATCCTGGGAGTCGTGTTGTCAGCTTGGGCTGTTGTCACACACTTAGCTAATACCCTCTAGTAATTTTATTTCTTATTCACACGCACACTTAATGTCCTTAGTCATTAGACTGAAAAATGTTAACCTTGTCATAGTTAGTGACTGCAAGCAGAAAAGTCCATTTAATTCTCAGGGGAATGAATTCTAATTTTCTGCTTGTCAGAAAGTGACATTTTACATATTTTTCTCTTTTTTTTTTTTTTCCACCAGTTTAGTGCTAAATTTAAATGTGCATGTCATAGGAATAGACCTTTTGTCTGTGCTAAACACCCCAAAAGCCTCGGCGGGAATCCAGCATGTGAGACTCTTGACCAAGAGCTGCTGTTAGAGCTCGTTTCATGCACTGAAGAGAATGGGAGGCGAGAATGGAAAGTTAGAGATAAGAGGTCACTGCAGAGGGCACATCAGCATTGCATGTCAGAACGCGTATTTTTTCCCCTAGAAAATATGGATGAAAAGCAGCTCATCCGGAATAAAATATCCAATCAAGAAACAAATTATGTTAATCAAGCAGGCTAGTACTAATATTTGTCATTTAGATGTGACACATTCGATTTAATGTCACAAACTACTGGGAGCCTTTGAAGAATGTACTGGTTGGAGGACAAGTTGTCTGCAGATATTGAGTTCGCTGTTCTGTGAACGGGAATAACCTGTGGCTTGAAAAATAGACGGCATTTATGGCAAAGAAATAATCCTCCCACAGATTACAGCTGCTCACTGCATTGTGGTGCTGGTGGTCTTATCTCATCAGTGGATATTTTATAAGGTTCTTTTTTATTTTTCGGATACATTTCCATACGACTGTTCTGAGGAGGACACTGTGTACTGGGAGCTGGATGTATTTTGAGAAAGACACCACTACAAAGAACTCTGAGTCTAACTTGCAAAGATGGATGAAGAAAAAATGAGGGATGGTTATTTTGCTTTTCACAGATGGGAAGGGAAGCAGGGGAGAGCGAGTGTTGTGGCCAAAGTCGCTCTGGGAGTCTGTGGAATTGCATCCTGATCTTTGAAGTCTAATTCCAGTATCTTTACCATATACTGTCTTTCGGTTCCCTTGCTGCTGAATGTAGATTTAATATGCACATGTGTAACGAGCCAAACATGTTCTGCATCTGTTTAACCAAATTCTGACCTTAGGGACAGGAGGCGAGCGCTCCCTGATCTACTGAAGAGTGCTCCATGGCGGGGCTTAACCTGAGGAGCACAAAACAGCGCTGGCATCTAGCTTCAGAAACCGAAGGCCATCCTGGGCCTGAAGTTCAACACATCTGCCTGCTTGGTGTTCTAACAAACTTGAGCTTCTCGGAGTTCTGGAGAAGACATGGCAGGCCAGGGGGTACTAAACTGCGAGGCTGATTGTCTGGCCGCTTGTACTGTCTGTGCACCAAGATGCTGATTAATGATTAGCATGGAACAAATTAATAAATCAATACCATAAACAAACCATTCGTTACAGTGGCCCATCAAGTCTCTCTCTCCTCTGGGAGAGGAGATACTTGCAGGAGTTTCATTCTTCACTGTACGTAAATGCCTCTGGGCTATGTGCTGTCTTGACACCTTGCAGACAGGATTCTAAGCTGCATTATATTTCATAGGTAATTTGATATGTGCTGAAAGAAACATTTGAAGTCTTTTGCTTAGATTTTTTTTCTACGCAGATGTTCTTGAAGGGTGAGTGGTCAGCACAGTAAATGTGGGCTCAGGAGGAATAAGTTCAATGTGCTGTCTTCTGTCCAGCCCTGGCGTCTTGCCTTGAAGGGTTATCCACGCTGCCTAATTTCAGACAACTAACTTTGAAGTCTAAAGATAAGAGCTTATCACCCAAGCTCCCTCTGCATCTTTGGGGAGAAAGCAAGGATCCTTTTATGCTATTCTGGCTCTGCAGGCCCTGGGCCAACTGTTGTCTAGGCTTAATTTAAGGAGCACTTGTGATGAAATACGCCTGTAAACCTGGGCTCTGCGTTTGGAACAGATCCGATCCTGCCTCACATAGCATCGTGATTAGAGGATCTGGGAGTCGGCTGAAGTCTAAATTCAGAACTGTTTCTTAGAAGCACAGCCCTGGGGAGGTTCACAGTCCAGTTCAGCGCTGCCATATAGTCGGTCTGAGGTATTTTATGTCGGGTATCAAAACCTACCAGGTTGGGATGATA
The DNA here is from genome assembly GCA_013400335.1 of Eurystomus gularis. Lineage (NCBI taxonomy): Eukaryota > Metazoa > Chordata > Aves > Coraciiformes > Coraciidae > Eurystomus > Eurystomus gularis. The sequence goes on along the minus strand of VZZY01013118.1, from coordinate 290,474 downwards.
CCAGATGAGCAAAACAATCTTTTGAAACGAGAGGTATAGGACAAACTCCCCAAACTGGCTGTCACCTGGCCTGATGGGGACCACCCAGTAGGCACAGGCTTACAAGGGAACAGTGCAAGAAGGGATATTTTGTTGCCCCTCAAGATGTGCTGCCACAGAGTACTCCCAATTTTCCCCGTGTCTACAGCCAGGAAGGACAAGAGGTGGGTGACATCATCTCTCTGTCCAAGTGAAGCAAGGAACAGTGTCCCTCCACGCTTTCTCTCCAGCCTGTCAGCCACATCTTGTCTTTTAATAACAGGCTGTGAGTATGTGGGGTTTGTTCATTCGGGAAATAGAACGCTAAGATGGAAGCTGGGGAGCGCAAGAAATCACTACAGCTTTCATTGAAACAAAGGACATGGCTGTGCTCTGGCAATAGGAGCATAATGGCTGCTTAGTTTTTCCAGACAGGGACTGCAGCTCACTGGGGTTTTTTTGGGCTCTTGCTTTGTTTTTGTTTTTGCTCCAGCTTTTAAGGATGAGAATGTTGTGTCTGACGCATGTCAGCAAGCAAAGGAGATTCACTAGCATAGCTGGGTTCATCTTGCTCCCCGGTGAGGAAGAAAAGCATTAACCGTCTCTCACTTCAGGAGGAGAAGGGGGGGCTGTTTTCCGCCTGCGAGAAGTGAGAAGGCATTGTCAGGTTTGGGTCAGGCTGGAGCGCAGGGCTGTGTGGCACTCTCAGCAGGACAGATTAGCTGGGTGTCACACGGCAGCCTGGAGGCATCATTCGGAAGGAGCAAGAGACAGAAGTGTGTGTGTGCTGGGTGGGTGAAGGCTGCCACGTCTCCTTTTGGCGCAAGGCTGTTCTCGACAACAATGATCGTTCTGGAAAGCAGACTCAGAAAAATGAATCGAATAAAGAGACTTTCTCAAGGAAGCAGAGAGAGAAAATGGCCACTTCTACAGTCCCTATATTACAACTCCAAATCATGCTGTTACTGGGGCTGTTAAAAACGTTGCTTAGCAGAAGTCCTGCCCGGCTGAGTTTAACCCCAGCCTGGTACCTGCAAGGCCTGGCCCTGCAGTGAACTGCACCCAGTGAAGCTGGTGTCCGTGGAGCCCCCCGACTGAAAAGGATGGGGGGGAATGAGGCTTTTCTGTTCTGTTTATTTCTCCATCGTCACATCGATTTGTGCTTTGAAGTTCTCAGGTTTACTTCAATCCTCAGAGAATCTTTAGTTTACTGCAGTAATTCAGTGAAGCAGATAAAGCAGGGAGGGGGGGAATATGAGGGAAAGGGCCAAATTCAAAGTTGATGAAAACTTGGGCAACATAAAACCACATTGTACTGCCTAATCCCTTCAAAACTGCAGCCAGATTTCAGCGTAGCTGCGTGACTGCAGCGTGCACCTCGCCTAAAACGGGATGCGTAAGGTTGTCACATAAAGAAACAGCAGAGCTCAGAATAGAGACCCCGGGAGCTGCCTCACAATAAAAATGGTAAAACTGCGTCTCCACTATTGTAATCCATTTCCTGGGCTCCATGTTTACTGATGTAATCCTTTGTCCCCATTCATTAAAGGAATAAATACCAACTTAGCATCGCTAAAACAGTAATGAGCTCGCCTCATTATTGCAGTCAGTGCACAGTGGACATTGAATGGCAACAGACTGAAGGTCCCTTGACTTGGAGTGAATTAGGAGCAAGCCGTAGCCCGTGTCCGATCCAAAGTTTGGATAGGCGTCCAAGTATTGAAAGGTTTGGATGCCACAGGGCAGTAGAGATGGTTTGCAGTGCAACACTGAGGAATGTGTAAGGAACCCGGGGATGCTGCTGTCTTCTGGGTCTTACAGAGACACAGGAAAGTAGGACTGGAGGGAGTTTTGAACAACCTTCCATTTTAGCCCTCTGCCTGTGGCAGCATCAGCTTGCACCTGTAACATGTAATATCTTTTGTAAACCTTGTATTTGAAATGTATTTATTTATTGTGGATCACTTTATATTGTGGAGTAATGAAGCAAAAACTTGGTCAGTTTTCTTAGTTTGTTACTGGGAAATTAACAAGTCAGTATTTACTGAAAAAAAGAAATGCACCACTCTTGAGTGAAACATGATTACTCTTTTCTTATCTGTCATTAAAATCCTGAGCTTTTCATTACTGACACAAGTCAGGAGTAATAAACTGAAATGATACAAAAGACATGACAGGTAATTATCTGCAGAGATACTCTAAAAAAGATGCTTTAATGTACTGTACTATAATGTACCTAGCACATCTTTTCCATAAAATGTAACCTCTATTATGCATTTCCAGAGTGTAGTAAGCGTACTTACTCTAAGCTCAGATTTTTCATATGCTCTTGTCTCTTAAAGAAAAATAAAGCATCAAGAAACAACCAGCCTTTGATCTATAATTTCCTGTGCTCTTGCTAAACACACAGTGAATTTTTTTTGTACTTTTAGAAGGCTTACTAGGGCTGTGTAATGTTACTTTTGAGATCAATGTATTAATTTAAGAATAACTAAAGCATTAAAGGCTGGAAAAAGCTTACACTGGGGATCAGATATAATGATGTTCTGAAGAATAAGTTGCCTCATGTGTCCAGCTAGAACTTTGCGTGCTGTAGGAAACACAGCTGCTTTTTTTTAATGATAAGGAACTAATTAACCTGCTGTGTTTACTTTTATACTTAGCAGATGGTCTGACCCCCTCTCACCCTTCTCTGAACTGCCTCCCCCAACGCTGAGGTGCTGTCCCTAAGCCACTGCGTTGTGCCGTAGCCATCCAAAGCCGTGGCAGTTTGTGGATGGTGCAGAGGAAAATGCAGATGCTTCACAACGCTCTTCCTGAACACAACTTCCAGTTTCTCTGCAGGCCTTGTGCTAGATGTCCCGTGGCTTACGCCATCCTGGGATGGTTTGGGACATCTCGTACTCCTGTCAGAGCCTGTAAAGCCCAGTGCTCAGCGTGTCACTTCAGTGGTGGCAACACTACGTCTTTCTGCACCGAGATGAAAAACCTGCCCTGTGGTACTCTTCGGGCTGTATCAGAGAATTTCCAGTTGGAAACAAGGTTGAAATAAGGCCAAAATTATCTCCAGTTCATCTGACAAAAACAATGACCCTTTCCAGTGTTTTGTTTCACTGGTGCAACATGGATCAGATTTGTGTTGTTTTCACAAAGTTTCTTGTTTTAAATTTATTTCTCGATACTGCTGGTCTATTCCATGTACGACAGAGCAGAGTGAAGGGGCAACGTTTTGTTCACTGGCAACCTGATTGGTTTTGCAGCACAAGGGTAGCATTTTTCTGTCCAGTTGGATTTATGACCCTGTGGTCCTAGGAAATGGTTTGACATGCTTTCAACTACTTAAATAACAACTCGATGGGATGTGAAAACCACAGGAGGCAGGAAGAAGGTAATAGTCTGTGAATGGGACTTATCTGTCTTGCTACACTGACACTTAAGGTTTCAAGGGTAACTAAATACGTCTTCAGGAACATAATGCAAGAACAGACCTGGCTTGGGCTTCACGTGGGAGCAGAGGTTTCTGGCCTGGTTGCCAATGCCTATGTAGACGAGGGTTTGTCACTTGGGTGCTTTGTAGACTGTGGAAGAAACCACAAAAACTCTTCAGTACAGGGGGGAAATGATGTGTGTGAATGGGGAGCCTTAGGTCTCTGAAAAGAAAAAGAAAATCTATCTCCTCTGTTTCGTAAAGCAAATGAGCTCAGGATTAAAGCTACTTCAGGCTGACAGAGTAGCCCACAGCAGGCACTGGAGACAGGAACTGCTGCACACACTTAGGGCTGCAGTGGGTACCCGTTAGGATAGCCACAGCCTGGAGCTGGGGAGAAACGTCTCATGCAGAACAGCGATGAGATTTGTTCTCTGAGCGTCCTCCTCTTACAGGAGCTGGATCAGCTGCCCGTGGTTGCTTTTCATTTCGCTTCGTTCAGAATGTACAGCAACACTCGTACAGCGACGGCAGTTGGAGTAGTGCTGCTTTACTCAGAACGACTATTTCACTAACATCTAATCAAAGATCGTTGTTCTCTGAAAAATGCATTTTAAATAAATAATTATCTTTAAACTCTGTGCTCCCAGTAGAATATCTTATATTAATGACATTATAAATAGCAAGTGCCGCTTCTATGCCAGTTTTAACAGCCCAGAAAAGAACACGTTGTGAAGGAGAACGCACCAGGATTTTGTCACCCGATTTTGTTGGTTATAAAGCAAGTGTTGTGAGAAAGATCATTCGGATTTCATAGTTCCTCAACTTAAATATAACTGTCATTTAAACCTCTACTATTATTTCATCACACACCCAGGGAAGTAAATGCAGGCACGCACCCGTGTGGCACGTGCTGTACGGCTGACCTGTCGTCACGTCCTGCTCTGGCCACTCATCAAATACAGTAACTTTTTTTTGCATATGCAGTTCTGAAAGCATCATCCACAGCTCCTCTTTAAAATAAGCCTGCTACCAAAGAACTACTTTATCTGAGAACAACAGTCAAAAAACCACGAGGGCTTCAGTATTCTGAAAAATTTTAGTCAGCTAAGGAGGAATTGATCTGTACCACCGGGGTAACGTGAACCTTAGGCCACCAAAAGCTTTACGAGAGACTACCCAAAGGAAATCTAGATTAGAGCAGAGAAGACATCCAAGTACAACTGCATCAGCAAAGACATCCAAGTACACTTGCATCTTGTTTTCAAATTTTGATTGAAAATGAACTGCAGAGCTTTTTATCTAGGGTTAGACACATCCCATTCTGCTCGGACTCGCACAGGAGCACAGGTCTAAGACTTTTGTACAGAATTTAAATTGTCTTGACTGTTGCTGCAGTTTTGAAGTGATTGAATTTTATTTTGAAGCTTTTCCCCAGTGCGTGCAATGAGTTTACTAACACTGTCCTGACCTTGGAGATGGTGTGATATTTTACGGTGTGCAGTGACATTTATGTGCCCAACTTGGCTCCAATAAATAGGTTAATTTCCGCAAATTAAATGCCAGGTTTGAAACATTAGAAGGTGATTTAATAATTCTGTATCGGCCTTTTGGATTCACAGCTGGGGCAGTTGACTGGGCAGTCCTCTGTGAGCTGCAAATCCACAACCTCTACGCAATTTTTTCAGGTATAAAGGGTCAAACTAGAAGTGCTGGGTAAAGAAATTGTCAGGTTTATAGTTTCACATATTCTCAAACCCCCAAACCCCAAACACGCGGATCAATTAACAACTGACAGGTGTGTGCTAGAGGAATCCCAAATTCGGCTGTAGTGAAGCGTCTCCTGAAGTAAAGGTAACTTAAATGCTGGAGGGTATAATAAAAAGACCTCATGTTAGTACAGAGCTAACATTCAGACATAGGGAATATGATTCAGAAATGTCCAACTGTAGATGCTGGACGAAGAATTTGTTTTGGTTTTCAGAATCAAGCCATGACTCATACGGATTTGGATTTCACTCATACAAACATCCCGTGGGTATTAGGTGCCAGCTTTGGCTCTTTAATAGAACATTTGAAAAACAAATGGTGGTCTTGAAGCTCCCCTTTCATTTGTAAACATTTTGTTTACAAATTGTCATTTTGTTGCTAGTAAGTTATATATTAATCTTTATGATACCTGTTTATATCAATTGGAGAAGAATAAGAGGCTCTATTCATGACCTTAACAAAACTGAAGAACCACGTGATTGGAGATACAAACCCAGCAGTGGCAAGAGAGCACACTGATTTAAAATATTGTTCTTACAATTATCTCGCTTGTTCTAAGAACAGTTTACACGTTATAGTTAGTAGCTAAACTGCAATTTAGCTTAAATTTCCAGAGTCTGATTCCAAGTTACTCTTTATTCTGTTTTTTCAGTAATGTGTCTGAAGTTACTTCTGCTACGTAGTCTCATTCTTGGGTAATCTTTCCAAAGGATGTGAGTCACTTCTCCATTATTTATAAAGAATATGGAAAAAGTAAAATATTATCATTTTGTGGGCATTTGGAACTGGATGTAAAAAGAAAAGGTGGGATGTTGATCGTTGTGAGTCATTTCTTGGGAAGAAGGAAAGAACAAACACTAGCTGCTGACCTACTGCTCTGCAAGCCAAGGAGTTACTGCTGACTCAAGAAGCTGGTAGCCTCAGAATACAAAGATGTTGCAGCAGGATTAAAGAGGAAAGTCTTTCCTCTTTAAGTAATGAGGAGTTATAAGGAGCTGCCTGTGTTGATTCCTTGGAGGCTGTGATGTGTTTAAACAATCTTCTAGTTTAAACACATTAGCCAATTAGAACTATATCCTGCGAATAGCTGCTTAGTTGCTACAACTAAATGAGTCTCCTTCTGAATTTCCAGAAGTCCTGGCAGATCTTCAGGTAGGGAATGAAGTGCAAGACTGAACTCCCTAGCACTGAGGTAGCTGCACCAGTAACTCCCAGTGCAATCCCATCCTGCTTCTGAGTCTTCCACCAGTCCTGGCTGAAGTAAATGCTAATATAAACAAAACTGAAGCAACAGAAACACTTTATAACACATTTACATTCTGATCAACTAAGAGAAGAAAAAACCGCACCCTGTTTTGATACCAAAACTCATTTTTGAAAGCGACTTTGTGACCCAGCGGCGCTGGAAACTATTCAGTCCCTTAGGAGCGTGTGTGTGCACAAACTACCTGTAAAGCACGCACAACACAAAAGAGAATGCCTTTAATAATTGTGACTTAACTAATGATTTGCCTGTTTCTTTCAAGCTGCAGCAGACATACTGATGAAGCCTGGTCATTATTTTTTTGCGGGTGTTTTTTTGTTTCTTGTATTTTAGTGAGGAAAGCCTCTTTCTGAACGCAAGGGTGCAGTTCCATGGCAACTTCAGCAATTCAAGTCATGCCTGCTACTCTTCTCTGCCTCTTCTCATTCTCCTTCTGAACAGGAGAGATGTTTTTGTGCTAGCACAGGCATTTGAGCAACTTAATACTGGGCCAATTCAGAGTGCTGGCTGAGAACTAACTCTGACACAGGTTGCAGGACTGGTGAGTGATGAACGGGGAATGAGCAGCAGGGCAGGACTGTCAGAAGCACGGCAGTCTGTATTTATGTTTGAAGGAGTGAAAAAGGTGCTGAGGAACTGAGTCCTAAAGGAGGCTTTCATTCAGAAACAATTATAAAAATGTGCTGTCATTATGAAGTAAGGTTTTATAAGACTTCCAATAAATATTTTTAAATTGTATCTTATTAATATAATAAAAGAATTACCTGCTCTGTGATCTTTTTATCAGTTTATTCACTGTTACTTCTAAGCCAACCTGAAGCAGTGTTAACAGCTTCAATGCCACAGATTGCAAAGAAACAGTAACAAGCAAAAGGCTGCGTGAAAACGTTCGCACTTACCAAAATGAGGGTGGATGTTTACAGAAATTGGTTTTAAAGCATAAATGTTTCAGAGTCCAGCAGCCCGCTGCAGAACATGAACTTCGGGGTGCAGGTGGCTCTCTGTGCATAGCGTGGATTTCTCCGTGTCAGTCAGAGGGCTCGCTTGGCCACTTCAGATCCTTAAAAAAGGCACCTTTGCAGCTTTGGATTTGAAAACCACGTTCTAGTTCCAACCCTGGAACAGCTGATCTCCAGCCAATAAATCCCTGGGTAGTCTTAGGTACTGGAGGAGATGGATTCACCTAGAATAAAAGTAACATGTAGAGTTCAATGACTAAATGGGTTTTGATTGTGATTTCTGTCATGCAACATCCTCTTTTGTGCTGTATATTGTGGATGGAAATGAGAATTTATAAAAATCTGTAGTTTAAAATGCAATCTGCTGAATTAATATCCTTAACACACACTGACATTAATAGAAGGAAATAAGAACTTCAGAAGATAGCCCCGATGCATCCAAATTTGATTTATCATACAGGATAGTTTATAATTTTAAAAGTAATCAGAATAATTTAGGTCCCACTCTATAGTAAGGCACAGGGAAAGAGAAATAAAATGGCCGGATTCCAATGAAATAACTAACTTTCCTTTGCTACCCTTCTAAAAGAACTCTTTTATTGCCTAAATGGATATGTATAGCAGGAAATAAAAATCAAAGTCATTGTTCAGTACTACATGTTGGCATACTTTTCTTTTGTTCAAAGTTTTGCTCAATACCTTTGTTAAGGGTTTTACATTATTAGAAGAATTCTATCTTCAGCTTTATCTTGATTCCTTACAGAATAATAATAGTATTAATAATAGTAATCTTTAAAACTAGCTAACTTCTCTAAACAAGAGAAACAGCATTTTATACTTGCTGTAATGTATACTTGCTGTAATGTTTTGTGGCCGAATGCTGAAGATATTACTGACCAAGTTGGTTTTGCATCAAGAATTTATTTGTTCCACCTTCTTTCTGCTTTAAAATACGGGTAAGCATCAAGTTAATCTGCAACTCATCTAGCTAAAAAGGAAACAAAACAAAAGCCAACAGTCTCTATTCACTGACTGCTGTGCTTACTTTGGCTGAATCATCTCAATTGGGCACGTTATATCATTTTAGCATCTGGGGACTTAGCAGAGAAATACACAGCAAGAGAACAATGTTTCAGTTCTCTTGCCAGAGTCTCTTCACTTTGTTCTTTGGCCAGGATTAGAAAATGTTTATGATATTTAGGTGGAGCAGTTCCTCTGAAAAGATAATTTTTTATGGCCAAAAGTGCCACCCACTGAGCAGGATAATAAAGGAAATCATGTCCCACTTACGATCTGGGGGAAGGGGCTCTGAAGAAGTAATTCTTAGTCTAACCTAGAGAGCAGAACGGATACCACGCCTGTTACCACGAAGGTAAATGTGCAGAAAGACACATTGTTCAAAATAAGGATTTAAGAAACGTCACTCTGAATATGTAAAGAGTGACCTAAATCACTGCTAACCCTTATCTTCCCCAGCAAATAGATTCTGAAGTGAAATTGAAGCTGTGCTCCCTGTTTCAGTGCGCACCAGGCTGGGCGTGCTGCTTTAGCAGCTGATAACTGCGTGATTTGTTAGCACACCCTCGCCCTGCTGAAGCAGAGGTGAACTTGACTGAAATCAGAGGCTTGAGACAAAACTGAAGAACAAGTAGCACTAATGGTGGAAACGCTGCCAGTTCATTTCTCCACCACACTCAGCACTAGCTCTTAATTTTTGTTTCAATTTAATCTCAGCAAAAGCTTTTACTGCTTCCTCACCTTATCTCCTCACCCTTGGAATCCTTCGAAAGAGCTAGTTCAGCAAGTAAGAATTTCCCATCTCTTTTGTTTCCCTAATCTTCTCTAAGTGGACTAACCTTCCTTTTTGTTAGCATATTCTGCTTCCCCTTTTATGAATATGTTCCCCTCCCAATGTCACTGATTTCTCTGCCTGTATAGTTATCCCCTTCACTGGTGATTCTGACACTGTGTATTTATAAATCAAACCACCGATCACATTCCACTCTCATTTCCAGCTGTTTGACAACTTTTAGACTCTGAGTATGTGAATACAAATCACGTAACAGACAATCAAATAGTCACGAGTTGAGTCGGCTCATTAGAACTGGCTTCTTACTAATTTGTGCCACGAAAGAAGACAGTGCTGTTGTCTCTGCCAAAAAGACTGTCGTAAATAAAGCTAGAAAAATGACTCCATCCTAACCAAGGGTTAAAACCGATTCTCCTTGTTACGCTAAGCCTTGCAGCGAGACCTGTGTGTGTACATTTGAGCAGTGGATGGTCGGCAGTCATGAACGGCTCTGTGAGCGTGTTTCTGACTGTTCTATCACCAGATGTCACAGAGGAGTGCAAGGGGGAGGTGTTTTACAGAAACATGATTATACACAGTGAAAGCTCTGTGAACTAACCACCACATCCAAAGGGCAATTCCTTGTCTTAAATGGATGCTTTTAAAGCATTGCTCAGGTTGCAAATACAATTTACTTTGACCTTTAGTTAAAGGCCCACCTCTACAAGACAACAGGTTTTTAGAGCTTGTGTGTTTTCTTAAGACAGATACTGCTGTGTTACAATTTTAAAATCTAATTTTCTAACCTTAATATATTTTTCCACAGGTGTCACAGGTCGAACCTGCATATGTTCTGGAAGCTGTATCTTGGGCTTTGTGTTTTCTTTCTTTTCATCTTCAATCGGCTAAAACCAAAGCATCAACATTAAAAATTGAACTCTATCTTTTGAAATATGCTGCAATATCTGGTATCTCCACTGTCCACTTCATTGAATCTGAACTCCCTGTTCTTTCCATCTAAACCAGGGCCACTTATGGCAGTGCCTTGGAAATTACGGTAATGTGGTTTTTGGTTTCAGAAAGTGATGGAATTCAGAATTTCAGAAGAAAGGCCAAATATTGCTGAGTGATTCCAGCTCGCTTAACTACATCATTGGACCAAGAAGGGCTAGAAATATATGACCACAAACCAAATAAATGCTAAATACACACGTTCACCCACAGCAGCAATGCACAGTTTGTCACCTTTCCATCTGCAGATCTACTGTGCAAAGGTGGTTTGCGTGAGAGACCACAGCTATCAAGGGTGGATGGTGAAGCCCAGAGGACCAAAGTTTTCAAAGTTGCTAACTTGGATGCCTACAGGAATTTAAAAAAAATCCTCAAACAGTTTTAAGTACTTCTAGCCCCATGTAAAGTACATTGATAACTATTCAGGGGCTGCAACAGTCCTGTTCTTTAGCAATGAAATACTGAGATTCTAAATGTAACGTTATGTGCCACTACATTGTAATATCCAAGCATCACTGAGAATAGACATCTCTCCAAATATTTTCGTTTGCTGTAAATTCCCCCACTGAAAATTTAATTAGCTAGAACCTTTTCCCCTAGATTTTTAAACTACCATATGGATAGACAAAGGGGAAATATTTTCCTGTCAGTGTGCATCTAGTACTTGTTAACACTATCGGGAGTCGTGTTTCTCAAGAGAAATACATCAGAATATGCGTAGCATATCAATAACCACTTGCTGGATTTTATTCAGAGGAAAACTGAAACTTTGAACCCATCTTAAAAGTAGTGCACTTGCTACCTCAAAGCCTAGCTTAGTAAAGTGTACTCCATACTTTTCTAGTCTTCTGTGAGCTCATAATAGTGTCCAATTTGTGTACAAGTAAATTTCATGTGGTGTTTGTATACCATTCAATTTTACCTCCAGAGGTGTTTTCAAGAATCCCCATTTGTGAGACCATCTTCTTGCAGCTTCTAGTTCACTTTCAATGTATCTTTTCCTGAAACAGAGAAATATTTAAGATTAATTTGAAAGCTGTCATTAAAAAACCCCGACATGCAAACCCAACTACTGCTGTCACAAAACACAGCACTTTAGCATGAAATCTTTACTCCTTTACCTCAAGCCAGCAAGTTTGAGCTAAGAATTGTCTGACTCGAGGTAGCGGGGCAATCTTTTCCAGAGGCTGGAAATAAAGCAGTATGTGTTTGCACTTCCTTGCAAATTAGGTTTAAAGGAGGAATGGGAGGAGGTCAAATTTGCAACAGCATTTTTGAAAAACTTGGGAAGTCAGCACCAACGTCCTTTCATACATACTTTCATTTACTACTGACTGATGAAATGAGCCTTTGTCTCCTGCTCCCCATCCCGCACACGCGGCGGGAGGATGGCGGGAAGCGCCGGAGCACATGGCGGCGATGCCCGCGTCGGGCCTGGCCCTCGCTGCTTTGCCTGCCCAGCGCAGGGCCCTCACCTGCGGGTACAAACCCCGGGGCTCTCTGGGGGTGACTCGCTGCTGCAGCAGCCCGGGAACCGTACGGACACACGCCAAGCGAACAGAGGCACCAACTCCCTTCAGCTCTCGCCTGAGAGCGGCTGTGGAGCCGCCGGGTGAGGCTGCCTTGGCCGGGAGGGGAAGGAGGCGGCCGGACGGCAGCCACAGAGCAGGCCCGGGACCGTCGGCTGTGAGGGGAGGGCTGGGGCCGTTACCAGCAGTTGTCCCGCGCTACGAAGTTGCAGGACTGCGCCGGGTCGGTGCGGCGGTGAGCCATGNAGGGCGGGCGCGCGCGCCCCTCCAGCGCTCCCTGAGGCCGCGGTTTCCCCGGCGGCGGGTCCTGCGCCCTTGCTCCTGCCTCACCCTCCGCGAGACTTCCCTCGTCCTTCCCGGCCCTTCCCCGTCCTTCCCGGCCCTCCCGCGTTCCCCTTCTCTCCCGTGTCCTCCTCTCGCCCCCCATGTGGCGAGCAGCCCTCCCGGAGTGACGCCATAACCGTGTCTCTCAGGTGAGAGGCTGAAAATGGCCGTTCTGTGTTTTCCTCAGCTCCCTCAGGAAACCTAGGGGAGGGCGCTGGATGCTGGCAGTTATTTTCTGGAGGTGTGTTTGGGGTTTTTAAATGTTATTCAGTAGGAAAAACATGTTTGGATTAAGCTGATGAAAAGCAGGTACCTTGCTTGAGGAGTTAACCAAAGGGATATTGTCTAAACTATAACTCACTGATGAGCCAGGCTCTCCATAGCAAAAAAACAAACAGTTGGACACCTTTCTGGATACTAAATTGTGAAGAGTCTAATTTCAACCTGGACAAGTGATTTGTTCGACAGCCAGAAACTTACAGTATTTTCAGTTGTTTCTAATGGGCGTGAAAAATGGTTGAAGGAAGTATTTTTTTTCATTCTGATAGGAATCAGCTTGTCATTGTATCCAAAGCTCAAGCTGTATGTGCTACGTTAGGTGTTTGCTTCTGTTTCCTAGATTTTTAACCTGCTATCTCCAGTTCCTAGGTCCTCTTGATAGACAACAATATTATCTTTTGGCAATTGTAGTGGGAAATAACATTGGTCTTGTGACATACAGTGTCTTTCTGATCTTTTTTTCTGGTAGATACTGTTTTTTTCCAAACTACATGCTAATATTAGAAGTTCTGAGAAAGACCTCAACATACTTTATGGGTTATATGTGGGAACCAAAAAAATATTTACAGCTTGTAAAAAGTTCACTGTGTTCCAATATATTAATATTTTTGGCTCTCCATCAGATTTTTGGTAATTTTATTTTCTTGCAGTTGCTTTATAAAACATTTCAACAATGAATGTAGCCAACTGGCTTTTTGCCCTTACGGGTTTAAATAGTTCCCTGACCCCTTTCTTTTTGTCTGGAAACAGACTTGTGCAAACACACTGTAAATAGTTAATGTGACTTTTTCACACCGTTAGACAGTTATTGTCCTTATTATAAAATAAATGTGGAAAGGTTTTGACCTAAGCTGAGTGGTTTATAGGTAGTGTGTTTGAATGCTTAATTGCTAGCTTTTTATGTGTTTTTTTTTAATAGAGAAAAGGATCTAAAGGCCTTAAATATTTGAGTATGAGAAGACTATATATACATTTATTAGTCACTTTAGTACTAAGAACCTCTATTTGAGTAAGAGAAAAAAACCTCTTTCTGTAGTCCTAAAATAGCAATTAATACTGCTCTTCTGGGTCTCTAAAAATCATTAAACTATCAACAAATAGAATATTTCACTTACACACGATTTCTTGATTTTTTTAATTGATAATTAGACTAGCAATTAAATCAGCTGGGACTCTATCACACCCGTAAATGCTTACTCATTGTCCTACTTAATTAACTCCTGCTGCTTAGTCACATTTATCTCAGGAGCCCTCTTATTACAGCCTTGATGCTTTCAGTGAAAGAAGTAATTTGTTCATGAAAACAATCAAATTCATAGTTTACAATGTGTCAGGATTTAAACTGCAGTAGCATTTGCCAAGAGAGAATGAAACTTTCTGCTAACATTGTGAAAACAGTACTTTAGAATGTTCAGTCTTCCTCTCTTTGTACTTAATTATTTTTCAGATGCGGGAATGCAGTAAATGAATAGTTAGTTTTAGGTCTTATTAGATTCTTATGAGCACAGGACAATATCAGAATTGCAGTTGCACTATGAGAAAAGTGGAATAGGATTTTAATAAGCTAATAACTGTACTGAATGACTTAGGATACAGGTCCATTGAGATTCAAAAGTCTTTTGCTGAAACTCTGGATCTCGTAGCCACATACAACAGCATTTCTCATCACGTGACAAATGTGGAAGTAGATACTATGTCACTCAATATGTATGTTTAAGAATAAAGTCTAAATACTTTGTACTTTTGAGCAACATTCAGATCTTCTAAGATGGGTAAGCCTGGGTATGGCCATAAGTGCTGAAATGCTATTGCTTCTTATGGGAATTATCCAATTATTCAGGTGCTCAGTAGTTCTGCTGTTCATCAACCGGCCATTCTTTGAGAACTCATAACTGTTCCTCGAGAATTTACAAGCTGTATATAACTCGAGAGTTGCAGGTTAGTATCTTGAGTTTCAGATACCCTTTCACCTGGGTATCATCCATCAGCCTACCACCAGGGAAGTAGTTTCAGTCTTGGTTTTATTATAGAGCCTGTACTCCCTTCTCCTAAAAGACAGTAAAAGTGCTTATGGTGCTGTGTTCTGACATGAGCTTTTGTACTGATATGCATGAAACTAAAACCAGGTGGAAAACAAGATGCTTTAAACCAAATACAGGTTTCTGTGTAGTTGGACAAATGCTTCTACCACCACATTATGAAGGAATGCATGAGGGCTTGGAGGAGGCCAGTGCTAGGTGATAATGCTAGGTCCCAGGTTTTACAAAGCTAAGCCTTTGGATGTTGTGTTGATAATTAATGGGAAAGCAACAATACAAATGAAAAAGTAATGACTGTTTTTCACCTTTGATCTAAAAGCTTCCAAGCTGAGAAGTGTCTGAAGCTTTGAGTTGTTTACTTTTGTGACTGTTTTTGGAAGACTTTTGAAACAAACTAGCAACTCTGAAGATCTTATATAGGAGAAATACATCTTCTTAGGAAGAAGTGGGCACTATAGATAGTAACGGGAACAGCTATAGCACAGGGGGCCATGCAACTTCCATTGCATCGTGTCCTGCTGGGGTAGATGTTTGTAAATGCTGCTTTCTATCAGGGAAGTTCAGGCAGTGCAATGTAATACATGTGCCGTGAATAGCACATACTGGTGACTGGGGGAATTGTCCCAGAGCTGTGTTGCTAACTCCTATGTGACCAATAAGTCCCAAACATTCCTGCTGTGCTACAGCTTTTGCTGGATGTCTGGCGCTATGTGGAGACAACCATCAGTGCTCTTACTAGGCTGTTTGATGGCTGGAAAAGTAGAACAAATGCTTTGTGCTGATGGGAGATAACAGCAGTGAGGGAACGGGGAGAATGCTTATGTCCCTGAGGAAACCCACAGTGGTGTGTACCCGTCCGTGTTCTCTGGTTTTGTTTCTGAAGGCCTGTGTTTCACTCTAACCATTGCCGTCTTCACGTCTAAGAACTTGAAAAGCAACTTTGTTGTTTTCTCAGCTACACTGCTGGCATTGGAGGGGAAGAAGTAAGCTCAATGTCAGAACCTCTGAAAATGAAGTTGTTTGAGGTTTTTATTTATCCATCTGTGTATCTATGGTTACGCTCTTGCATTGAAAATATTTACCAAAAAATATTAATTAGTACTGGCAGTTCTGTGCTTGCTGCTTTGTGGTTTGCAATATTAGGTGTGGAAATCTAATAGAGGAAATTGTAAATGTAATTTCTGTGTCTTTTGCTAGTGTTTTAAAATAATATTTCAGATGTAGGCAGCCTGAGTGGTAGACTGCTTTGTTATGATTACTGTGATTTAAGTACACGAAATCCCATTGACACTATAGACTCTGGCTTCATTCCAAAAAACCTGTTAAAGTCTGTCACATCAAGAATATGTTAATTGGAGTTTCTGAATTTCCATTTACGAAAGAAACCCAATGGCCTGGTTAGATCCATTATATGTTGTAGCAAAACTGTCATCTTATTGTGGCTGTAATTATCCAGTGAGTTTTGAACAGTCAGTGATATGTCTGTTGTCCCAACAATAATATGTTTTCTTTCCTCTCCATAAAATGGCACTTACAGCTACAGCTTTATGCAGATTTCTGTGCTTGAAAGGCATAAACAATCTTAATCAAATTTAGATACCATTCAATAGTTCCTGGAGTTATATTTGGTTTTGAGCAGATACGTTGCTTTTTGTTCAAACTAATGATTTACACAAGATACTGCTTTACATTACAAGTGATGGATACACACGTATTTGTACTGTACCTGGTGGTAAAAGTATATATGCCCTCCAAATAAAATTATTTCTGCTACTGACATGGAGGGCTTTCTCACTTTCAAATTAGAGGATGTTTGCATTAAAATTCTTCATTGATAGGCACTGTCTCTGAGTTGCAGAGAGCTTGCAGAATGCTGCCTTGTTGCAGTCTCCAACACCATGGGACGTGGCCACTGCTTCTAGCCTGCTCGGTCTACAAATTTCTTGTGAATGATGATGTGCAAGCAGAGTTCTTGTGCTGCTACGTGCTGGGGTACCTAGGCAAAACATTAATTCAAGATGAAGGAGAAAGACCTAATTTTGAATTTTGTTACACTGTATAAACTGAAAATCAGACTCTTCGTGATGTTTGCAAGTATTTTTTGTTTCAGTGCAGTGAATGTTTCAAATCAGAGAGTTGCCTTTTTTCCTTTTGCATGAAAGGCAGGGGGTCTAGGACATTTTAATAGCTTTCATATCCTCCTCTGCAAATATATTATTACGGCACAATAGTTTCTTTGCATGAGAATTGCTTAAATGATTCAAAATGGATAGAAAAATATATTTCAAGTTTTAATTTTATGCACAGAACATTAATGAGCAATGCCCCTTAGAGACTTGCTGTCAGTTTAACATATTCACAATAATCTCAACACAGATGTTATTCCATCTAACTCCTTTTAGAGGGAAGAAACTAGTAATTTTTCCTTGGAGAATGTCAGAAAATATGTTATTGTTGAAATTACATTTTGATCCCAGAATGCTATGTAAAATATCAGTTCTACGAAGAATAAGTAGCACATTGTTTCTGAGGTAAAATGCATGTGAAACTTTTTTGAGCCTCCTGTAAATCTTAAAACAAGTGAATGTTTTGTTAGTCCCATGCAATTTGCTTCCCTTGAGGGTGACTGTAGGCAGTGATGGATACCAGCATCTAATAGTATTCTAATTTAAGGAAGTATTTGTTACTGGTTCAGATTTCTGTATTTGCAGCCATAATGTTATGAAGTTACTGTCTCTTTCAGAGACATTTCCCTATGCATTCTCTGAGCACACGCATTAATATACTTGCTAGAAAGAAAGTACATATATAGAATAACATTTGGTTTGGTGTAAAATACTTCAAGTACTCTGTTTCGTGTTCTGTGGTAGGCCTGTGTTTTGGTTTTTTCTTTTTGGTGTGCTTACGTTGTACTCTGCTTGGTTAGTCTTACCTGAGTACAGCTCTGGCAGTGAAGCTACGCGGATGCTGTGAGAGTGGTAAGGTTGTAAATACATTGTAAGTGTTATGTTGCTCAGTATTGGAGGAACTCTTTCTAATCTACTGAAGATGAACCAAGATGGTTAAGTGGAGAACTGCAGCTCTTCAGTAGAGAAGCTTTAACTAGTGCCCTGTATAGACCCCAGCCATATGTGAGTGGTGCGTAGGTAATGTGAAAGAGTGTATTTAGGGAAGTGTTGGATGACTCAAAGCAATGGTTCAGCAATTTTCCCAGGTTCTAAGAACTCTTCTAGGACTGCATAAAGACAAGAATGATGCTTATAATTGTTGGTAGTGGAGTACATGGTACATCATCAATTCTGTGCAAAGGTAGCTGGCTGGAATAAATCACATCGGATTTTTCAGAACTTTTGGAGGATGAGGGGAGTGAAAGATGGGAGTGCGGTTCATCCATTACAAAAACTGGGAGGAGAATTACCAGTTCAGGTTAAACAAGTGTTCCAGCCCCTTCTTGGGAAAGAGCTGCAGCTTCCACAGCCATTTTGTGGGGACTATTGACAGTATGTAAAGTGAGATCTGTTTCAAGGTTGAAGTCTATTTTGTGAGCTTTGTTGCACAGAATGTCAGGGGATGATGAATTGCTGAAACTTTAGAATAGTGCAATGGAATATCCTTTATCAAAATGTATTTATTTTGTAAAAGCAGATGTCTTGATATGAAATAGGTGTTTGTTTCTCCACTTTGGTCTTAGGAATGCTGAAGGGAAAATGATTGTTAATATGATGATAGAAAACAGCTTCAAAAATAAAAGCAAACACCAAAAAAGATAAAATTTCTGAACACAACTGCTGGGTTTAAATAGAATGTATGTTATTTAAAGTTAAAAATTAATCAGAATCAATTTCAGATATAAAGGTAATTAATATAATCCTGCCACTAAATTTTTCAAGCTACTAATGCATTTTTTGTTTGAACTTGTACATGTAAAATTTTGACATGTATTTAAATATTAATAGTAACATGCTCTAGATTAATATAAAATACTATGTTTCAGTTTTGAAGAACAAGGAACACAATTTGCCTACTCATGTAGCAGATTGGTTTAAGTGTGTATTAATGTACAGTAATGTAAAGGTGCATTCATCACTTCGGGCTCATTTTATAGTGGTTGATAGATTTGTGTCTCTATCTGTCACACTTCATCTCTTGTTTACCTGAATTTTTGTGTGGTTGGAAAGATTTTTACATCTTAGATAGGAATGAATGAGGTAATGAAGTACACGGAATTTCTGGATATTTAGTAAATATTTCTAAACAAACATGAAGATACCTCTACTCTTTAAATATTTTTTGTATCAAAGAAATCTATAAAAATTCCCAGAATTCCTGAAATTGTTTCTTTTAAGACAAGGAGATAGTTATTTAAAAAAAAGCAACCCAACAAAAACAAGTCATAAGAAGTGGAAAATGGCAAACATTGGAATGTTTTTCTCTTTTTCTTAATGATCTCTCAGTAAATAGTTTTAAAACTATCAACAAAACATGCTTACATAATTACTGACATTATTAAAACCACAAGTAATTAGGAAACTGTAATCAAAAAGTAAGTAAAACACCAAATGGATATATAGTCAACATTTCCAATAGAAAAGTATTAAAATGATATTTTGACATTCAGAAGTTGAAGCTCCTGGGTCCTCCTGATCTCAGCTGTTGTGGTGTTCTCAGAGTGGTTTAAATAAATCTATAGGTTTTCTGGCTTTCGACTGTAGGGAGACCAAGGGCACAGTCTTTTGTTAATACCACCGCTGGAATATTATGTTCAGTTCCCTTTTTTCGTGCTGGCTTTCATTAATAAGTGAACAGTTCTGATGTCTTTCATGCTTCCTGGAATTCTAGCAATTCTGAAAGAGATTTTGCTGCTCTCATACCCCTTGTATTTGCTTCACATCTGCAAGATTTAGTTGCGCTCACAGCAACTAGTAATGCTGTCTGAAGGACAGAGGTTTTGGTATGTCCAGAACTGCACTGAGACATCTTGATTTCCGGGGCTCCCATTGCTCCCCCGCAGGAGTGTGGGCCCCAGACAGGAAGGGTCTGGATCTGGCACTGCGATGCCATGAGGCTGTAGTATTGTGCCGGGTTCATTTCTCATGTTGATGCATGCTCCTCTGCCACTTGGCAAACACTTCTCAGTCCATCCTGTTTAATTTTTTGTGAATGTCGTAGTTCCATACCCTGACTTAATCTATATCTTCCTTTAAAAATTGCACCTCTTAAATTATTGTAATTAAAAATCCTACAGATTTGATAGACTGATTTCTCTACCAAGAAGTCATTGAGCCTATTCAATGAAATTAAACCCCCTTCGTTCTAGCCTCTAAATCTATATAGCATTCCTTTAAAGTGACCATCATTTTCAGTGTTTTAATAATATGAATTTAGGTAGCGAGTGTTGTGCAGTATTTTTACTTTATAAGACATAAAAAGCCTCATATAGGTTCAGTCTCAGCATGTAAACCTCTAAGTTTGTAATAAGGGAATATTTATGCTTGGTAGACTGCCTGTATGAGACCTCTAAACTAGCTGAGTTCCGCTTGGTTTATGTTGGACCGAGCAGCCTTTTGGCCTTGAGCTAACCTTTTCAGCCAGCAAACTGAGGATGCAAGACAAAATTTAATGCTGTATGTTGCTTGGCATGGAACTGTCTGTGATAGGAGATGTTTAATCCTATGGAATGAAGATGTTGTAATCCGTTAGCTAAATTTTAAATGTAACCTCCAGAGGGCCTCTGGAGTACTAAGAAGAGACCATGGAAGCAAAAGAATCAGCTTGTGTGTAATATAGGAGTAGGAATTGCCTGTACCCTGATGTATTACATCATCTTTACTGCTTCCTCATCAGATTCTGAGCCAGTGTAGGTTCAAGAAGTGAAGCTGGTGTCTGGTTTGTTTCCGTACATCTTAAGCACTTCTGTTGGGCTGATGGGATTTTTATTATATTGCATAAATTTAAATTTTACAATATATGCACTTCCGAAATAAATAATATATTTCTTTGTTTATCCACTAATAAACCTTCTAAACTCTTCTTTTGGTCTGGGAGTATGGTGTAGTTTGAGCAGCTTAGATGATGGCAAAAAAAATAGATGAGTCATTAGTAATATTATGGGAGAAAGCTGTCGGGTATAGCAGGCTCAGTTTAAACTCCCAAAAGAAAGCACTGGAAGCAAAATTGTATTTAAATTCCCTTGGCAAAGGGTCCGTTCTCTTTGGGAAGACCTCACAGTGCAGGGACAGGACTGAGAAGGCAGTACATTTTTGCACTGTTCTGGTCCCAGATACCGAAAGGGGATTTCCTCTGTGCCTAAGGAAAATATTTCACTCTCATGGTGAAAATGTCCAAGTCATTTTCCCACAGCTAGCCACAACTTCAGTAGCTCTACAAGGTTCCTGAAATCTTCTGTTTTCCCCTCTAACTACTACAGCTATGTCTGAGTTTCTCTACTACCAAGCTTGAAGGAATCCTGCTGCTTCTAATATATATGGATGGATACTTATGTTAAGGAGATAGAACTATTTCTGTAAGCGTCTAACTTTACTATGTACTTTTAAGCCTTACTGTTTAGAAAAAGCTTAGACTTGTGTGAAGATGTTTCCTCCCAAAGCATGGTTTTATTTATCACTGCTCAAGAAGATGAAAAGGCCCTTTCTAACTATGTGAAATAGCCATGTACATCTCAACAATGCTTTTGTGTTTCTGCATTGTGCAGAGTAGAGGGTGATTTTTAACAATTATTGTTAGCTCTGTACCTTACTGCTGATAAAAACTGTAGACTGATCTGTGATCATCTATAGAATGATGTGCTGTGAAAGATGCTGCTTTTTTCAAAAAAACATTCTCAATATTAATGTCTGGAAGGCTCTTAGGATAAGCCCCTGCCTGGAGAATGAAATTCAGTTCCTCAATAGAATACAAAGCCCTGCCTGGAGAATGAAATTCCTTTCCTCTGTAGAATTCAGAAAAAAAAATGTATTCAGCAGCAATCTGTTTTTTTAATAGTAGCTGTTGGAGGTCATGGGATTTAAAATATTTACACTGTCATCCTTACAAAATAGGATGAACTTAGACATACTTAGTTGCATTCAAAAGGCTCAGTATTTACACATATGCTCTATAGGTAACAATGCCATAGTGAAGAATGGTTGTACAGAAAAAATAATGCATAAATCAATTCAGTATTGGTAGTGGGAAAATATAGGATGTTGGTGTTGAATTTAGGTTAGGATTTTGCTTTTGTTTGTCCTGAAAGTGAAACATATAGGTTTTCTATACAAACATGGAAAAAGGTTTATTGTTATCCATTACTTTATTCCAGGTTTGGTGGCTTGCTTTGATCAGATTTGCTGCTCCTTATGCAGCACCTTTAAACATAACCTGAACAGGTTCTTTCCTGTAAGGAAAAGGAGCGTTGAACAAGTTGCTTTAACAATAAAAAAGGCAAATGATGAAGCATCTTAATGTTGCTGTAGACTTTGGTTTAATAGATGTTTGACTAACCCAGGTTATGACATATAATTTAACACATATGTATCCAAATTCAGTGAAAACTTCCTTCAGTAGCATGTTAAATAGCACCCACTCATGCAGGATTTCCCATTAAAGTAATTATGGGGGAGGGTGGAATTATAAGAACAGAAAGAAAGTTTACTCTTCCTCTTTATAGTGAAAACAAATGTGTTTTTCTCCAGAATCTGCCAAGCCTGTGTTTTAATGATTTAACAGATGGAGTTGGCACATGTGAACCTGGAAGATGCATCTGTCTGATTTTTCCAGTCTGAGGATTTTTTAACTGCATTAATGGCACAGACGATGGTAAAATATCACCTCCCCAGGCTGCTTTGCTCTCCTAACACATAATGTCTTTTAAGGAAAAAAAAAAGTGATAGGAGACTGGGGTGAGGAAAAGGCCAGAGAAATGAGGATTTGAAAAGTTTAATATTTTCTGTCTTCACTGCATTAAGCTTTTAAGTCTTTCACTTAGAGTTTTATGTGTGTATGGTGTGGAAATGGGAATTCTGCTCAGGCAGCATTATCTGTGATCTCAGGATTCTGTTAATGAATTGCTCTAAATAAACATCATTTAAATAAGGAGACTGATAACCACTGGTGTTTTGTCCTTTGTAATTTAAATGGCTGGGTTGCATTTCCAATTTAATTTTACTTCTGTTGTTAGTTCTTGCAAAGGTTCTGCTCATGTAAAACTTCAGATTTAGCAATCTCATTTGGTTGCTTGTACTGTTTGTTCAAGCAGGCGTGCAGATGCTGAACTGTTTTAACAGTTTGGAATGAGGCCCCTAATTTGAATTTCTTTGTTTTAGAGTGGAATCATTAGCACTCACCTGGACTTTCTACTGAAAGCAATAATATGACTACCTATGTAAAGATCGGAAGATTATTGGTTAAATGCTTCAGTAGTGCATAGGAGTGGACTAAATTACAGACTCATTATACTTCTTCTCTCTGTTGCTGCAGATAGCTCTATAAGAAAGCTTCTTTTATAAGGGAAGTATTGTCCAAGGACCAGATCAGTACTTGCGTAAGCTATCCAGCTGGTTGCACTAATGCTACAGATAAGTGCTTGCTAGGGTATGAAAGGGCTTCTCAGTATGTTTCTAAAAAATGCTGTAGTCAAATTAAATTAAGTTAACCTGCAGTGGGCTATGAACCGTCCAGTACTTGCTTTAACAGCACCATAATTCTTGCTTCACTTCAGCTTTACTTTACTACTGCTGAGAAAGAAGAATCATAGAATGGTTTGAGTTGGAAGGGACCTCAACGATCATCTAGTTCCAACCCCCTGCCATAGCAGGGATCCCTCCCACTAGACCAGGTTGCTCAGGGCCCCACCTGACCTGGTCTTGAACACCTCGAAGGATGGAGCATCCACAAGCCCCGTAGGCAACCTGTTCCACTGCCTCACCACCCTAGAAGATATAAAGAGGAACAAGTCTCATTGAAATTAGCACAGATACTCTGTCAGCCATACTGAAAAAATTCAAAATGACATTGAAAAGGGCAGCAAAACTATTGCAAATGCTCTAGAGCTTTTTTGCTGGAGGAAAAGGTCTAGTCAATACAGCTGTACATCAGAAACGTCTGTGTATTTATGTGCTTCACTTAGCTGTCGAATCAAAGATAGATACACGAATAACACAAT
This sequence comes from Eurystomus gularis, assembly GCA_013400335.1. Lineage (NCBI taxonomy): Eukaryota > Metazoa > Chordata > Aves > Coraciiformes > Coraciidae > Eurystomus > Eurystomus gularis. The sequence continues at coordinate 266,905 of VZZY01013118.1, read as the reverse complement.
AGAATTTACTAATTGGCCTAATGAGATAACTTTACCTTGCCAATATTATTAGATGATTATGGCTAAAAGAACAATACCAAAAATGTACAGTCACATGTGTTTGCACTTCATAAAATCTATTTGTAGTCAATGCAGATGCCCCACGTGCAATTCCTTGTAAAATGTGAACTCGCGTCATATGAGGGAGGCAAAGCCTTGTGGTTCCACAGCTGTCTTGACTGCCTTCTTCCATCTCTGTGACTCTCTTGTCTTGATGCCACAGACCTGTCTGAGACTGTTAAATGAAGACATATTTTAAAGTAAACTTAGTGGTTGAGACTGCTTCTCCATTTCCTAGTGTCTTGTATGTCTTACATTAGCTCATTTTTAGACACGTAACATGAGGCACATACATGAAGTGAACTATCAGTACATTCCACTTGCTCTAGGCTATCAGCCACCATAGGATTCACCACCCTTTGGAGGTGCCTATATTGTTTGGTAATGACACTTTAGGCAGCCAGCTGCAAATAAATTCATAGCTTCTGGCTGAATTTAGGTGTGCTTAACATTACTTTTGCTATTGTGTAAAGTAAGTACATAAATAGGAGGGTTTCAAATGGCCTTCGTGCCATGGAGTATCTGCTCTACTTCCTAGAGCACAGAAAGTTCCACCTCAGCATGAGGAGGAACTTCTTTACTGTGAGGGTCACAGAGCGTTGGAACGGGCTCCCTAGAGAGGTTGTGGAGTCTCCTTCTCTGGAGACTTTGAAGACCCGTCTGGATGCGTTCCTGTGTAACCTGCCCTAGATTCTATGGGCCTGCTTGGCAGGGGGGTTGGACTCGATCTCCAGAGGTCCCTTCCAACCCCTAACATTCTATGGTTCTAGACAAGAAGACTTTGAGCCAGTGCAGAATCAAACACTTCTTTCAATAGTCTTGATCCTGATTCATGTAGATACGAACAGGAAGAGAGTACGTCTCTTTCTTGTTAGTGAATCAGAGAAGAGTGCTAAGAAACTTCTTACTTCAGAAGCATTCAGGTCCTGGAAAGAAGGTGCCAATTTTCTGTAAACCTGGGACACTGAAAATATCATTGCATTAACCACAGCAAATATCACTAGAACTGTTTGTTTTCTTAATGCCCTTTTGTATTTTAACAAATGGCTGTAATAATTTTCTTTACAGTTTTAAGGTTTGATTAATCGGTTCATTGTGTTCTTTCTTCAGAAGAAAATGTGTTACTGATATCCCTTGGTATGAGTGGCATATGGGTTCTAGCTGAAATAATAGAACGTCCTTTAATTTAGCAAAACAAAAATATGCTTGGCGCTCTGTTCTTTTTTGCTACTATTCCAGCCAAATTTCATTTGCAAGAGTGATGTGGCTTTTTTGTCATTGACTATGGTGACAGTACTTCATCTGGATGGGATCCTTCATGCTTGTGAGGTACGGTCCACACGGTATTAGCAATAATGAGAAAGGTGACATTTCTCTTCCACTGCTGTATTCTGCCAAAGCTGTTTATTCTTTTGTGCTTGTCACAGCACCGTTAATTACAGGTGAACATTTTAGGAATGTATTTAATGACGTGTACATTTTACCTCTCCAAATAATTCCCAATTGCAAGTGTGTTGCAAGTTCAGGAATTTCTATTAGGTTTTAATTCCTTCTTCCATTATTTTTTTTTTTCTGGACAACCATAGGCAGCATAGTTTAATCATTTACACTGACAGTAGAAAGTGAAAACGTGCCTTCTCCTTAAAGTAGTGCTCACTCTAACTCCATTCCCACCAAGCTAGCTGTAACCACTCAGACTCTAGCTAAACTAACAGTTGTGGTGCTGGTTGCTGAACAGGCCTGTCTTCATGGACACCAGGTTTTTTATCTACTTGAGTATTGTCTCCATTTTGATATTAAGGTATTAAAAAGCATGTGAATGTAACTAACTTGCTGACCAGTCTTTTTTTCTTATTGTCAGGACTCAATTTGAAAGGCTAGGCATACCAGAAACACTGAATTTATAAGACAGAATGAAAGAACAGATACAAATGTGAGAAATTCTTGGTGAACATCTTCTAAATAAATGGCATGTAATGAAAACATTACAGAACTTGGAATTTTTCTACTAATTCCATCATCCAGGGAAGTCAATGAGACTTTCCATTGATAAATCCATAAGTATCTTCTGCATCTTCTACAGAAGATCAGTTGTACCCTTCAACTCTATTCCTGAGATGAATTCCATCATTCAGAGAAAATAAGTTCTGCATTTTTGAGGGATGTTCCTATATAAAAACATTAACTGCATAATGCAAGCAGAGTATAGAATGCATACATTTAATGTCCAGTCTGAGAAAGATGGAGTTAAAAACTGCATGGAATACAGGTGGCTGCTTCCGAATTCTAAATTGTCTTGCTTGGAATGTATAAGCATGACATGTGAATGCCTGCAAGCTGTTGGGCTCAATGCCATCAATTCCTAGAAGATAAATGAAAGCCAATATTGAATGTACTATTAAACAAAAAAATCACGAGTATATTTTTATACTGGCAGTCATGATTATCGGTAGTTCTGACCATCAAAACTTCTTTGCATACTTTTATCCTCTGGTTGTGTCCCATGTATGGAGAGGCTACATTGCCAATTTTAAGAAACTTCCAAGAGATCATGATTCCAGATCGCTGTATGTGTGCATATGTTGGTGGTGGTTGTTGTTGAGAAACTGTTTGTACTCTAGCATGGATTTAATTTATTTTTTTTAGTAATCTGTTTATTAATTTTTTTCCAAGGAGTAGAACAATTTGTGCAGAAAAAGAAAAGGTTAGTCAGTGAGCAAACATAACCACCAGCTTCCTCAATCTTATAAACCTCCGGTTATTTAACAAACCAACTAGGTTTGGTAAAACCAAGTGTAAAGTGAGTAAGATTATGCCCCATATATAGCCTACACTAATAGGATTTGTAGAAAATAGCTTACATCATCTTTAATCTGTTATTCAAGAATGAAAATATAAAAATAAAAATTCTTAAAACAGGAAAGATCAGGAAAAGAAAGGATTTCTAGATGAATTTTCATCGATTTATTTTGTATAAAATAACTGGTATAATTACTAGCGCTTGTAAAAGCTGGTTGTGGCCTTTAGAAACTGGGCCAGAGAAAGTAAGAGACAGTTTGACTGTACACTGCTTTTTGAAAATGTAGTGTCTTTTAATTTCCTTGTGAAGTAGTTAGGAACTGTAATCCAGTTTCATCTAGACCTTACACATAGGTCGCTTATCCCTATAATGACAATAATTATCCCTTATAATGACAATAAGAAGCCTCTTGGATGATTTTTTTTGTGGGCATTAATCGGTTAATTCTCTGGTCCCCATTTAAAACAAACAAAAATGTGTGTGGGGAAAAAAGGCAAGTAGCTTGATTAAGAGATAAAGCTTTTCTAAGAGGCTCGTGTGAAGCCATTTAATAAATTCTAGGCAGCTGACTGTTTGACTACAGGCTTGGAAGGACAGTAGAGCTTAGAGGTTTGGCTTGACATCCAAGTAACGTTGATTGGTGTAATCCCACAGGGAGTGATGGCGTACAAGGGTGTTCTGGATTGAAGAAAGAATATGATATATTACAATTATGTTAATATTTTATTTTGGAAGGTTATCTGGACATGAAGACTTTGCCCTCCCCTCTGTAATTGTAAAAGTTGAAAGTAAGTTTATTCATGAAATGAATAAACTGAAACATGGTTGGTTTTCAGTTGTATTTTTTTTAAAGGAAAGTAGGGAATTGTCCACTACTGTCAACAAGAAAATAACCAAGAGTAAAAGATAAATCACAAGTTAAATAGTCAAGAATAACAGATTTAAGACAAGATGGCATCCAGTTTTCAGAGACGGTTGAGCTCGTTTTTGTGCAACTCTGCAACAAGAAATACTGGGGATTGTAGTGCTGAGATGCCCTTGTCTGCTGGTACCCCCTTCTAACTCTGCTTTCTCTTGGCATGCTGGCATGGGACAGTGTTGGCAATTTCTAAATTTCTGTCCAGTTCAATGGTGTGTATGTGCCTGTACTCTCCAGATGGTCTGCCATTCTCTGGTATTCTGAGGACTCAGTTTACATTTACACTAGCTCATTTCACAAGACTACCTTTACATATACTTTAAGACTCCTTATACTGTAATTTGAGAGTTGCTTTGTTGTTCCTTTTCTAATTGGTGCAATGAAAGCAGTCTGTGGAGACATCAATATTAAACATCAGAAGACAGTTTCCTAAGTAGAGCATGCATCTGATGAGCCACGTGAGAGTTGTAGGGAAATAGGTCTATGCTGGCATTAAAAAAATAAAACAGCTCGCCTTGTTTGAACTGAGACACAGATGAAACATTTGCCTCCTTGGTAATTTGGATGCTGGCGAAGAAGCCTTGTTTGTCAGTCCTTTGACTTCAGACACTATCATATAATTTTCACTCAGAAGAATATGTACCAAAGAAAAAGGAAGGCAAAGTATGTTTATTATTTCTTTATACGTTCAGCAGGAAGCCAGTGATTTGTTATTCAGACACATCACATTGTTATGCTACACAATGGAATACCATAAAGTGTGATAGGTCTTGAAAGATGAGAATGTCTCTGTGGGACAATCACTCTCAGGGTATTCATCTATCAGCTTGTATCGTGCCTTTCCAAGTCAAATCAGAGCAGCACAAATCCCAACATCTGTGATGCATGCTTATACTTTTTACAAATCAAGTATAAACATAAACAGTAGGAGTCCTTTTCCTAAGATGAAACATATAAGCTTTGTGGTAGTGTCATTAATATTTTGTGTTTCTCAGCACATGCTGACTGCAGCTCTGTGACGCTTGGGATTTGGGCTTCAGAGGAGCTTGTGCAAATGTTGCCTTCAATTTCTGTGTTATATAAATTTATTAATTTTGCATCATTTCTTTTCCGCCAAATTTTACTATTATTTGTTGGTTTTAGTGGACCCAGGCTGAAAGTAAAATGCAACTGGAGAAGTTCAGTTTCCATCTGATTCTGCATGTGTACACATGCATTTCACAGACTCAGCACAAGTAAGTAGGCCCAAGTCACATACTGGCACAAAGCTCTGTAGATTTTAGTGAAGTCTTTTTACTCTGAGTTTGTCACCTAATTTGGAAGTTTAATTATACTCATGGAACTGCTGAGGTTATTAGAATTCACCATGTTTCCTTAGCTGCAGGTGAGGCAAGGGAAGACAGCAGAAGGAGTTATGGTAAGGAGACTTTTACTTAATATGCTAAGAGATCTTCCTGTGTTTCTCCCATGACAGCTTGTCTGCCAGTTTACATTCCTGAGATTCAAATATAACTCCAAGCTAGACACCTCTTGAAACCTGACCCATTTATTCCATTCCTACTCATCACATTTTGGTGAGGCTAGGTTCACATCTACCTATAGTCTTCACAGGATAAAAAAAGAGGAAGACACAACTTTCATAAATTTTCACTGGGGAGGCAAAAAGGTGCCCTGCAAGCTGGAAATTTTCTGATTGAGCACAATTTGTTCAAATCTCAGGGTGCTGCAAATGATGAGCATGACAAGGATGTGAGAGAAAACAGTAAGAACAAAATTCTCTCTTCTATGAAATCTGCTCTGTGGTGCTGGAGTGAAGCAGAAAGTTCTAAATGCAGAATAAATCAGGTTGTAAAACCATACTGAGTTTTGAAAGGAATTTTCTGATGCCCCTGGCCGTGCTGGTGCTGCTTTGTTTCATTGTTAAATCTGAACTGTTCTGTCTGCTATCTTCATGAATAAATGTAAGCTCTTTTTCTGTTTAAAAAAATGTGTACTGTCCACACTCTTGAGTTTCCACAGGCGTTTTAAACTTAACTTTTACTTCAGGTGTAGTAATGTCTAGGGACCCCTGGCAGTGGAGCAGGATTGTCTTGCCCTAGATGCCTCACAAACACAAGTGCCAGCTCCTGTTCTAAGTCATGTACGTGGGCCACAGGCACAATCAACTGGTCATATTTGGCTATATTCTGTGGAACCATTTCAGCGCATTAAGTGTAACGTTATAGAAAACTGACTGTGCTTGTTTCTGGATTCAAACTTGTCTAGAAGTTGAGATGGACAAGTCTCAACTATATATTTTCTACTTCAGTATCAGTGTTACATCAACATACTGTGTTGATGTCATTATATGTTTTTGTATACTTGAGGTTTTGCTCAAATCCTAACCTCTTGAATTCATGTGGTGGTAGTTTTAGTTTACCTTTTAAACTAAGTTTCTAGCCTGTATGGCTAGTGAGAAGCTGGAAATTCAGCATAAAATAAAAACATTGCTTTATTTAAACATTTTAATAAAACCTGGTCATCATAAGCATCATGATTTCTGAATACATGAAAGAGCTTAAGGAAATCTCACTGTTCTATGTGAGAAGGTCTTCAGATTCGGAAAGAGCTAGTTGAATGAAATTCAGCCTGGAGCAGACATTCTGCAGAATGTGTACTTTAATGAGCTTGTAGAGGAAGTGGAGGCTCCAGTTAGTGAGCTGTCTACACACAGGTGGATTTTACCTGGGCTGGGTATTATCCCAGAAGGTAGCAACAGCTGGTGGTGTTATGTCACAAAATAGAAAATAACTTCAGAGACTCAGTCACTCTCCATGTTCAAAGCCAGATATGTAAGACAGATTGGGGAATGCCAGGTTGCTACAAATCAGTCTTTGATTAATATCTCCTGGGTTGTTCAAACAATTTTACAATTTTCACTAAACACAAACTCCCTGTGCTTCATTGATGAGAACAGCATGTATCTTATTTTTATGCCCAGATCTCACTGAAAGCTAATGCCACCTGGCATAGATGCTGTCTTGAAGCATTTCTTCTTCAATTCATTCACGACTTGATTTTGCAGCTGATGCTGCTTTAAGTGCCTTCACCCTCCCCACTTTGTTCCTCTGTCTGTGAACTGATTCTATAAACTTTTGTTATGAAAGGGTTTTCTGTAGGCAATGTGAACAAGGATGGGTCTTAAATTTTGGTTCAGGTATAGTCCAGCTGCCGGTAAGAAATAAAGGTCAGTATGGAAACTGGAGTGAAGGCTAAATTAAGAAGAGAAAGGTCCATGGGCAAAGAACGCTATTCTGACTATCTGATAAAGACAGGAGCATGCACACGTTTGCTTTTCTGATCTGTGCAGTGTTTAGAAGTGAATCTTCAGTTCTTTTAGGAAACCATGATTAGGCTATTTGAAATGCTACTTGTACATTTAAAAGCAACAAATGCTATGATACAGCCTTAAAGCCTTTCAAACAATTGCATGAGATTCTTGCTAGGAAATAAGGGGCAGTGTATAGAAACATTTCATACAGAAAGAAACAAACTATAAATATTTCCAAAGCCAACAGACTTTCCTTGTATTTTAAACTGAATTTTTAAACGATTTTACAGTGTTGCTCAGCAAGATGACAGGGGGAGAAGTAGGACATGGTCCAGAGTAGTGACTTCTTTTCTAGGGAGTATTTAGCAATGGGAATTCTCTTTAGAGAGCAAATGGCTCACAGAATAGTTACTATCATTGCTAGTGTATTCCTGCCATTTGAGATAATGTTTCATCTTCTGAGCGAATAAGAACATGGAGCTAATAATCTTTTAAACCTTTACACAGCACTTTCTCTTGTTGAACATTTTACTCGTTCACACCAAGCAGCCAGATTCTCTAGTGCATATGCATGCTTTAGTGGAGGACAGTGGATGTGTATATTGGAACTACGTTTGGGCAATAGTCAGGGAAATTTACTGAAAGAGCTGATTCTTTTTTTCTGAGAAGTAACTGAAAAATATTTCTAACAATAGCCTGATATAAACTTGCCTTCATGGTGGTACAGGTTCTTAAAGGCTTAACTCACTGTTTCAGTGAACATTAAATCAAGCTTGAATTGATTTCTTTGTCTCTGTGCTTTTTACCCCCCTTCTTTTTGTCAGCTGCCTTCAGATATCCAAGAACTCTTTTGCAACAGTTTTGAATTACTTCATTTCAGTTCTTACCCTCCCACCCCCAAATCATTATTTCTCCTCTGCAACATTAAAAAAAAAAGGAAAATTCAGACTGTTGTACAAATTATTGCTGCCCCGATGTATTTCCTTTGTGTCTCATACTTATACAGGAATGTGAGGCTGAGTTTGCTGATTCAGTTTTGCATCTGTTCTGTATGGATACGTACACAGACGGTGTGTCTGCATCGTGTTGTTCGCCAGTCGATGTTTGCCAGAAGCTGTGTGAGCACATGTGAAGTAACAGACACGGGTCTCACCAGTGTTTACCAGCCATGTGCCACAATGCCACGTTCATATAGTATTAGCTCACAGTCTGTGTGGAATTTGCTGGCATGTCCTTGCAAAGTACCCCCTAGCACCATTCCTAAATAGCTGTTTGGTATGTTGCTCTTTCTTTGAGTACATGTGTGAATTGTGTGCCTTTCTGAACAGAGGGAAAGCTGTGAAAGTGGTTTAATAAACAGAATAATCTGTAAAGTGTCAGCTGGGTAGTGGTGATCTTACAAGCAAATTTATCTATTTACATTTGTAAAATTAATGCGTGGTGCTTATTTTAAAATGTTATTTTTTAGCAAAGATGAGACTGTCCCATGAGGACTAGTCACAAAGCTTCAGCTGTCTGCCAGAGATCTTGGCTGGTGCTAGTCAATATAGTTCCTTAGGAACAGGAGAATTTACCCAGCAGAGCGTCTGGCACTGTAGTGTCTATCACATAACATCACGTGAAATCCTTTGGAAAATGAAGACTGTAATTTATGGAGGCCAGAGTGTGTGTAAGGCTGACTCTGGACATAAGCATAGCAGGCAGTTGTCGTTGGAGGATGGCTGTTGGGACAAAAACGATCAGAACCCACTGTGAGGTGTGTGAAGGCTCAGTTGCTGCCACCAAGGGAGAATTTGGGGTTTGTAGGCTGCAGACTCCTGCCCCTCTGAACTGGGTTAGGAGTAATTGAGCAGTGGCAAGCTTTTTGTCTCAGCACCTTATCATGGGATGGGAATGATATTGTCCTTTCTTCATGAAACCAGGAAAAGTCCTTTGGGCTTGATCTGTGGATAAAAGGTGAGCCTACTTTGAAAATTAATGTATTTACTCTCTTAAAGTAAGAACTTTTGCTTAATGGCTTGAAATTAGGAATAATGGAATCGGGTCCATTGTCTCCTACAGATGGTGCTGTCTTCCCATGCAAAATCTTCAAAGTTTGAAAAGTCAAATGACTTCAATGCAAATTCATTTTTAGACCAAAGAAAAAGAACAGGGTGTTAAAAGCATTGTTACACAGAATATGAAGCCACAGTGCTCTGGAAGTGAGTGAAAATCAAATGGAAGCTTCCCAGTAAGCTCCTCAAAGCTGTCCCGCTCAGTTTTCCCAATCAGCCTCTCAATCTGAGCTCTGAGATGCTGTCACAGACTGGAACAGATTCCTATAGTGCTGGGATTTTCCTGTGAAACTTTTAAGGGTTCACACATGTAAACAAGTGGAATATCTGGGTTCCAAAACTTTCCAGGTCTGTATGTTTCTGGATCTAGTTTATCTGTCCTTTGTCATGGCTCTCACTTCTGTTGCTTTTGAAATGTCCTGTAGTCAAAGCAGGGGAGTTACTGGAGGCATCTTAAGTGTTCATTCACCCCAGGAACTAAAGAAGTGGTAATGTTCTCTTGAGATACAACTTTTATGTATTAAATATAGTAGACAGAGACCCTGTATACTGACAGTTTCAGAAGTCTTGTGCTGCTCAGTCCTTGTCATTCTTCTCGTGCTACCTCACAGGACTTAGGTGATGGTCAGCCTGATAATCTGTTCTGAATGATGCATTCTTACTGTTTCTTTTCCTGCAGATAGATCTGTGGTTCAGTCTGTTCCCCTTAGAAGAAAGTCTATGGCTACTTCTAACACATAATGCAAAGTGACCCATCCAACTCATTTAATGAGATTGAGACTGTGTGGCCTCTGTGTTAGGCAGGTATAAAATTATACGTGAGGACACTCTTTGGAATAATGGCCTGTTGCCCCACTTATGCTACTCAGTACTTCTTAATTTCTATCTTGTCTTAAGTGGAATTTGTAATTGCTACTCACACAAAGGGCCATTGTGTGGGAAAAAAATGCCCATATTAAACCCCCAAAAGCATTTGTAGATTTCAAGTCAAAGTAAAATTTCAAAAGGCACCAACAGCCCATATTGTGTTTTCTGTCACTTTCTGAAAATCCCATTCTTGGTGTGTGCTGTGAACAGGTCTTGTTGCTGCTGATTGAGGCTCAGGCTGAATCAGAAATTTGTTGGGAGAAGTTTCTGATACAGAACCTGAAATGTCAACAAGGTAGCACTGATACTGGGAGGAGATGCCCTTCTCTGAAACCACACAGTGGGAGAGCAGAAAGGAAATCACATTTCTCCTCATTCCAAACCAGTGACTATTTTGCTGTGGTTTTTGTTGTTGATGGTTCCTTGGTTTTATTTTTTTTTTAAGCTATATGTGTGTCATGGGCTGGTGAAGGCTGAATGTGTCCCTCTGTGAAGACAGTCACTGCTGGGAACAGGCTGACGCCAACTGAGTGTGTGACCAAAACAATACAGTTTTCTTTCTTTCCTTTTTTTCTCTTTTCAACTCCTAGATGTTCTGTATACTGGCAGGCAGGAGGAAAAGAGACAGATGGTGTGACAGTGGGAGAACAGTCTATTTTAGCACTAATAAAAATGGGACTTGAGATCCATGTATGGCAGAGAAATTATAAACTGGGAGTGCCAGGGATAAAGGAAGGCAAGGAATGACCTTTCAGTGTTGTAGAGTACACTGATGTTTTTTCTTCTACACTTGAAATTTACAGTTTTAGTTTCTCCTCTTGCAAAACACAAATCAAACCAGTAGTGATTCTGATGTAGTTTAACTCGTGTTTCAAATAATATTGAGCAAAATAAATTTTTGATTACAGAAAGTAAAACATTCTCATGTTCAGAAAGAAAGCTTTTCCCACCTGCATCACTCCTACAGCTGCTTGATACACTTCCTAAAGTATCAAAAAAAGGAGGAAAAACAAAAGGATGTTTCCCCCATTCTGTGGCTTATAATGAGTTCACACCAGTTCACCTGTTGTCTGGGTGTAGCAGTTGCTCGGCTTCTGCAGCTCTGAGGAGGTAATAGCTGGTGAGGAGAGAGTCCTTTGCAATTCCTGCAGACATTCTCACTGTGCAGCTATGTGTTTCACTTGAGGTTTTCCCCTTTAGCATTAGTACATGTTTTACGGTGAGGAGATGAATAAGGCTGTAGCATGGACTCTTGTGAAGGAAAATAATGGGATCTCTTGTTTAGTCAGTCATGAGGTCTCACCCTTTCCTTTGTATTGAGGTTCCAGAGCCCTGGGGATTTTGTATCACTCTGCAAAGTTGGTAGCCAGAGCTGCTGGAGGGGCTTCCTCTTGGGAGGGATTTTACAGAGCAGCATAGCTAAGCCTGTCTTAACAGTTTTCTTTGAAGGAACTCCTTTTAAACTTTCCTGAAACTGGTGCATCTGGCAAGAGGGAAGGCGGTAATGATGCACACAGGCAAGACTAGATGAGCTGCTAAGAAAGTACTCACTTCTGTTGGCTGATGCCAACAACCTGTCTGTCTTCTCATCGGTAGGTAGGAAAAATATTTCCCCTCTTTTGAAATATAAACACAGCTAATTCCTTGTAGCTATCACTTGACATCTTGCAGGTTTGACATGTACAAACTGCTTTAATTAATATTTGGGCTACCTCTCACAAGTGTATAGCACTTCCCGTTTACGGAAGTGGCAAGCCTTCCGTTGATAAAATAAGTTGTTTCCAGAGTTGCTAAAGATAAAGTCATCTAATTAAGCAACCTTTTCTGTTTGCTTCTGATTCAGTTCTCGTACTATCACCAAGAAATATCTGAGAAAACAAACACTGTCACTTTTCGACACTTTACTCAAAAGTATTATCACTTGAAAAGAAATGTCTGACTTTTATGGACAGTCCCATCAGGCTCAGTGAAATTGAAGATGTTGACAGAAACAGAATAGATACTCTCTGGCATGCTCTGCCGTGCTTTGCCTGCAGAGATCCTGCAGACAACGTTTCCTGCACTTGTAGAAGTTCCATGCGCTGCTCTATTAACCACGTTGTAAGAACAGATGTGTGTTATACCCCACTGCTCCCAAACTATCCTGTTCTTCAAGGATGGAAGAGGGGGTATAAAATAAATAGTGTGGAAGGAAGGAAGCAACAGAAGCCCAATTCAGCTCTCATGAAAGTCTACAGGAATTTTTCCAACGACTTCATGGGAACTGAATTACGTTGTTGGTGAGAAGCCATGTCCGAAAAACCTCCAGACCTCCTCTTCTAATTTACAGCTGCATTAGATCTGTTGAATTTACTAGGAATAAAAATCTAGCTTACAGCATGTGAAAAATAGAGGGGATCAAGGTTATGAGAAAACTCCAACTTATTGATGTGGGAGTGGAAAAGTCCTGCAAAATAAACTGTTTTAAATATACTAAAAATGTACCCCCCCCAAGTGCACAAAGCCTTCCTGCATTCATAGTCACTGACTTCATCAGCTTCACAGCATTACTTTTCAATCAGCAAACATCATAAAAACAGGAAGGCAGATTTATGGCCGTTTATTAGCCAGCACCATATACTGTATTTACTGTAGTGTGAAAAAGGAAATTGAGGAAAAGTGCTATAAATCTTGGTGGCTGCAACCCAGATGCATTTATTTACTTGCTGGATACTTCACTAGTAGCTTAGCAGATGCCTGCTAGTTTACACATATATTTTGAGCATATCAGCAGAATGCTTCAGAGGGATGGGTGTTAAAATTCTGCTGGGGTCTGTTGTGGGCACTGCTAGGAAGCAGCTAGTGAAATGTGTTCAGTTTAACCAGCTGAAGTAGCTGTTGAAGAAACACCAACGTGTTAACCAATCACTGCTTATTTAAAGGGAGCATCATTATAAAAATAGAAAAATATAAATATATAACTAACCTTGCAGTAACAGCGAGAAGATAAAGACCTGGCTATTAAAATAATAGAAAGAAAAGCAAGCAGCCTGTCTTGTTAAAATTAAGATACTCTCTGTTCAGAGGATCCGCAGTCCTCATAAATCTTATCCTAAAGGCCTGTTCCATTTGCTCTGTGGGGTGAATGATATCAGGTACAGAGTTCTGTTTCCATCAGGCCAGGTCCAAAGGTTGTACGCTACCATTGTAAATGTAATTGATCCCAAGACAGTAAGTCTGAATGACCTGTTTCTATCTGCAATCAGAAAAAATGTTGTCTGTGAGCATAGTTCTGTTCAAATGTGCGTAGACGCACGAGTGCCTTCTTTACAGAATGCTTCTCTGTTGTTTTAAGCAAATGTGTTCTTCTTTAAAGTGAAGAGCACAACTTCATAACAGCAGATGTTGCATTGGCCAGGCCTATTTTTTACATCTTCGTTATCTAGAAAAATCTAATTAATGAATGGAAGTTGAACTGAATGTGTTTAGGCCTCAAATGTGTCCGAAAGGTCTGTTTCATTTGTCAACTTTTCAACAAAAACGCTGCTTATTTTATTCAATTCAAATTTGTGGTCAAATGCAAAAGGCTGGATCTAGATTTGTGTTTAAAGTCCAAGTTTATTTTTTCTAAGAGGAAATCATGCATCCGTTCAAGCCAATTGAAATATTTCTGTTGATGTTTAGTGAACCAGGAAATAAGTTCATCTCAAAACCTAAAGGGTGCAACATCTCTGTAAATCACTTTGGGTTTAATTGTTACTGTTTTGTTTTTTTTTTTCTACTTACTGTTGGCTCTTATTGTTAATGATCTTAAAATGAACAGTAAAATGCAAAGAGTATAAATTATAAATGAACAGTTTCAATGAGGCTGTTGATTGCAATGACTGAAATCTAATTAAGCAGTTTAAGATCTAAGTGATATTATTATTAAAGAATTATGTTAACAGAGCATTTGATCAGCCTCTTAATTTGTTTCATGTGAATTATACTTCTGAGATAATGTGATTCGCAGTGACAAAAAGATCAATTCTTTTTCTTTCCCCTTTTTTTAATGGAAAACTAATATGCTATATTTAATTGACATGAATTGATAGAGAAGTCGCAGGGAAACAAAAGCACCGTGTTGGCCTGTTAACATACTTTTAACTGAGTTCATGTAAATACTAGAACTGACTACTTTGGTTTTGATATGACACTATAGGAAGTACTCAAAACAGGAACAGAAATATGTTTGCAGATACATGTACATTTTTACACAGATATGCTAATTTGTTATGGTGACAAGCTTATTGCCACTAGCCAGTGAAATGGTTGTGTTACGCTACTTTTTTTGCCTGTGAAATCACTGTAAACATCTAATTCGTATGCATATATTTTTTCGTTAGAATATACTGCAGTGTGTTTTTAAACCAATGGGAATCTACTGGGATGCACATATATTCTTTGATTTGCAAGTACAATTTGTACAAATGTATGAACAGATCGAATTGCTTCCTGTATAATGCAGCTAAGTAGCAATCATGGGGACAAGGTGCTACATAAATATATCCCTTATTCTTGGAAATGAGGTCTATGCTTGATGACTCTCTGGGATTCAGTCTAGGTGTGGTTCTAATTAACATTTGTACTCCTTCTCACTCTCTGAATTCCATCAGTCCTGTTCTCCTCAGCTGTCAAGTACTAGCTGAGCATCACCTACAGAGTCAATACACAATTCGGCATAGCTGGGCTAATCCATGTCACACGTTCTTTATCATTGTACACAGATGTTGTCTAGCTTAGATTTCCCTAATTTCACTCTAAATGTGTTTCTATAAGCAGCATTTCCAACACCTCAGTGCCTGCTCCCCTTGCCTTGGATGCTGAATTGTTCTTTTAAAGTTTAACCATGTTTGTGTACAGAGAATGTGAGTCTTGTCCCGTCTGCCACAGGGGCTTTGGAGGCATATTGGTGGGCTCCCAAAGATGCATCTGCAGTTGAAGACACAGAAAAAGACAAAAGAGAAAAGGATCATTCTAAATAGAAGTGGACACTAAAAATTAGCAAAATATTTTACTTTTTTTGTATTGAGTTGCTTTGATTTTTATCCTGTAGCTCTTTAAATTTGTTCCTTGGTTACTGTGAAAGAAAATCAAGCAGGATTTCAATCTATTAATGTTTTAGGGTAGTATAACTGTTTGTTTGAAACTAACTGTTATGTTTTAGTGCACAGCCTGACTAGTACACTGGGGAAATAGGCAAAATTCCAGGAAGACAATCTTGTTTTCAGGTTAAATATGTTGTTCCTTGTTTGCCCTATGTTTTGGATGAGAGGACAAGGTGACCCATCTGACAGCATTACCATTACCCTGTCTACCCCTCCCTGCTGCTCTCCATAGACATACCTGGGATTCCTGAATCAGCTCCTGGAATCCTCTTGGTAAACAGCTCTGGTTCTGCCACTGCCTATGCCCTCCCAGTTTGTGGACGTCCGGTCATCTTCATTTAATGGAAATATTGTTTCAGGAAGTTACTTGTAGTAAATAGTTCTTGGCACACATTTATTTTAGACTTTCAAAACTGAACAGAGAAGGGGGGAGCAAATCATGGGGCAGACTGAGATATGATGCACTTAGAACACAGAGAGGGATTGAGGGTGCCAAACACGGTGGAGAAAAGTCAGAAAACAGAAAATGACACAAAGAGAGGAAGTGTGACTGGTCGAGTCACTCTTTTGCTGTGCCCTTGGTTTGTGCATGTTCGGACTGTTGTACACAATAACCAAACCCTACACCTAGCTCTCTGCCCTCTGAAATGTGTCGTGCCTGAGAACAGTCTCATATGGTTCATTCTGCATCATTCCTTGAAGACAATCCCTAATGAGCCAAAATGTGCATTATTGTTTTCGAATACATTCTTGGTTTTCCTTTTATGTCTAGAAGAATGGAAAATTAATTTTGCTCTTGAACCGGCTCAAAATCTTCCTCCCACACTGTGGAGACTGGATGTAGTGTTGGAAGATAGTCTTTTCTGGCTGCAAGCATCAAAGTGAGATCCAAAGGGCAAGCATCTTTAAATATTTAACTACTAATAATCTGGTTCATAAAACTGCCTGGGTGTTTATGGAAGACAGCATTGCTACTTCATGCTATTGATCTAACAGATGCAGTTAATCCTGTATTTTTAGAATATGAAAATGTGCAAAAGTCATTCTAGATAGATGAAAAGAAATCCTCAGCTCAGCAAAGCACTTTTAAATGTTGATGTCTCAGCAGCCTTGTTATCTGTCATTAACTCTTTTTCTTTATATCTTAAATTTAATCAATACTTTTTTAAGGTTATGATCAAGTAGCATAACACATTTTACAAATTCAGGATATACTTTGTGTTCTCCGAAGGCTGTGTCTAATAGGTCATCCAGCAGCCAGTGTTAGTAACTACTGACAGACCTTGGCTTAAATTTAGACGTGAATGACCACTTCTGATGTTTCATGTCGTAAGCTTTAAACATACTTTTAAAGATAGTTTTCACTGGTCGGAACTTAGTTCCTTCCAGAAATCAGACAACCACTGAGGCACCCAGA
This sequence comes from Eurystomus gularis, assembly GCA_013400335.1. Taxonomy (NCBI): domain Eukaryota; kingdom Metazoa; phylum Chordata; class Aves; order Coraciiformes; family Coraciidae; genus Eurystomus; species Eurystomus gularis. The sequence continues at coordinate 250,313 of VZZY01013118.1, read as the reverse complement.
TCAGCTTTTTCCCTCGAAACCACAAGGAACCCATAAGAATTTTAAGGTTTGCTATATTTCTGAAACACCTTGAAATTAAGTTCAGGTGTGATAGAAGAATTGTTTTATTAGTCTGTATAGTGACATATCAATAGATAGATACCTCTTGAACTGTAGTTTCAAATATTAAATGGTGATTATCCAAGACACTGATGCTTTGAAAGGGCTTTCAGTATTGTGGGAGTAGAATGACAGGAGGCTGACTGCAGCTGATTGATACAGAGCTACTAATCTGTACACTTTTTTGTTCTTGACAAATAGTATAAATCAATGCCTGTGGAAGAAGGGAATCATTCTTAAATTTGAGGCCAAGGGAGAGCCTGGTCAAGTAGGAACTTGTTCCAAGATGCCCCCTGCCTTTTCTTCCTTGGGCATCTCCCAGCTTCAGAGACACACTCCACCTCTCTTCCAGCTGTATTTGAGGGGGAAGCTGTTGTGTATGCTCGGTATGCAGCCTGGAGGAGACTTCCGTATTGTAAAAAGCATAGACTGGAAATAAGTAAGATAGTACTGTGTGAGAAGGAGGAAGTAGAGTTACCTTTGTTTATTGCTTATTCAGACAGCATATGTGTACCCACTCTCATTAAAAACCGTGGAAGAGTAATGAAATGTCTATACTTAGAGAGTCCTAATGTACTGTAAGTCTTTCCACCCTTTCTGTACCTCTTATTTCAATGAATGTTATCTTGGAGATGACAGGTAAAATAGTAATTTGTGCAAGAAAAAAACAAGCCCCAATATGACTACAGCTTGAATGTTTAGTCTGTGATTTTACAAAAAGTATGAGTCAGCTACACAATCTCTCAATTTTTCTCCCCTCAAAAGGTCAGGTTCCACTTCCTCTTCATTATGTTCTTTGGCTTTTATGCAAGAAGCTTCTGCCTCAGAATTTTCATGTATCACTCGTACATCTGTAGGGCAAAACACCCCTCCTAGGCATCTATCACTCGCTTGCAGCTGACACGTAGTCATAAAGGTGACCTATTTCCTATTAACAATCAATTTCCTTTCATTGTCACCACCAGGATATGTTCTACCCTTTCACTTTCCTTGTCACAAATGTAGACTCAGGGGTCAGACTGAAGATTCTTTGAAAGTAAAAGGATGATTGTTTGATTCTATGCATCACTGAATTCTGTCAATTTTTTTTTAATGCTGAGGGAAAATCCCCAAACATTGCTTTCTGGCAGAGAATAATAGAACACAGTCATACTTAAGTATCAAACTTTGTATGCAATCTTGGTAAATTGTTTCCATAATGCAAAGAGTGTTATATGAATCTCATAAATTTCAAGGCATAATAGCACATTATTGGAGTTCTTTGTGGGATTTCAGTGCTTTGTGTCTTTTATATTACTTGAATTATGGTGTTGAATTGTGGCAAAATTAATAAAATATCTAGTTTAAAAAGAGATATACTCCTGCGTGGTACAGAAGTCTGTGTTATGCAAAAGAAATAGTATGCATAAACCTACCATGTTCCTGACATCTATTTGAATTGTTGAGCAAAACAGTCTGTGTTCACATTTTAGGAGACACAATAATTCACCAAAAGGTGCAATCTGTCTTTGGAGAACCCACAAAGTTTGTCACTGAATTTCATTATCAATATGAGGCATTTTTGTGTGGAAAAAAACTGCCTTGAAGAGAACTGTCTGTAAGAAGAGGAGGATAATCTCCAGAATAAAGATGCTTCTCTATGTTGTGAAGTCCTCAACAGTTGATCAGATTTAGCTGTAGTGTGTATTAGATTAGAATTTATTTTTATCTGG
>VZZY01013118.1:5237-248439 GCA_013400335.1 Eurystomus gularis | reverse complement strand
AAAGTAGTTGAAAATAATTTTTACTACTTATTTTAGATTTATTTGAACTATGTAGAAAATCAGTTCACCATAATGCTTACCTAATTTGAACTACTTTCCTTCTGCTTTATTCTGTGTAGATGAACATGCACAAAGTAATTTGGAGTATATTTTTCTCATGGTAAAATCTGTACTAATTTGAACGCTATCTGGCATGTGAGAAATCCAGTCAGGTCACGGGCATAGTAAACACTGTATTTTTTCAAAGAAAAGTGGAAACTGAGAAATTCCTATTGCTAGAACAGCAAAAAATTACCTGAGAAAGTTCTCATACAGAGAAATTTCAGGTCTCAGGAAATACACTTCCCATTCTTCACCTCTACTCACGTGCAACATGGATGTAGTCTAACGTAATTACTCATGCTGTGTGCTGCCTTTAGGATTTGTTCCACCATGGACTTCTCAAGGGCTAATGTACCATTCACCTCGAGTTAGCACATCAGTATCTGGTCTTAAAGAGAAATATCATTCTTAGGTTGGCAGTCTTTTTGCTGGAAAATCTGGAATTAGAAATTTCTGACATAACCTTCAATGTTGTTGTCAAGTGTAAAAATTTGCGTTGCTCCCTGCTTCTGACAGTAGTGAGACATGGCTACTATCGTGTTGGTCCTGGTCACGCTCTTAGTGTATAGTTCTTTTTTGCTTTCACCTTGAGAAGATCTTATGAATCACTTTGTTTTCAGTTACATGAATTCATCTTAACATTATGAAACAAAGTGTGGCAAAGGGCAGTGCATTTGAGAGACAAAACAAGAAAAGAGCTAATGGTGCTGGGAGCAGTGATGCAGCCAGAGAAGCATTGAAACAACTGTTAATTCTTCTCAAAATGGAAACGTTCCTAATGAATGTGTTTTACATTTTGGTGTTTTTCCAGCTATGAGAGCAATGTAACTGCAATGGGTGGCTGAAGTTCTTTTTCTTTTAAAAGGTAGAATAAATAATGATCATTCTTCTAACATACTCATTGAAGAATTAGCACAACTCTAACAAAAAGTTGTGATCAATCATATATATTTTCTACTTTTTTAAATACATAAAATTGAAATCTTTCACCATGATTTACAGTCAGATGAAGTGGACAGTTAATAGGTACTCATAACTGCCCTTCTTTCCATAGTCCTTGAAAAGGATAAAGCCAATAACTTAAACTTTATCCGTGCAATAAATCTTCGAAAGGAAGCATAAAGGTTGAAGAGCAAAGCACTTCTTAGCTCATGAAAGGCATTATGTGTTCATCTTTACATTGAGGTAAATGTCTGCACTCTCCATACACTAGTGTCTACTTCCACTTTGTGCACTGGTATTTTAGTAGCCAATGTGAAATTCAGACAAGTGTTAATGTTAAATAAGGATGCAATTAGGAGCTGAGAGCAACTACTTTTAAGTGCAGTCAGAGCTTATCACCAAGTACTTGATTCTCAGAATGTAAAATGTTACCAGTTGTTCTTGAACACCAGGTACCATGGAAACGCTGTGGTGTGCTCTGGACAATGTTTCTAGGCAAACACTTCTGCATAGGTTGATGTGGCTATTACTGAACCATGAAAGGGAGAAAGAAGTTGTTTCCCACATGTGCTCTGGTTTTATCTTGCTCAGCCTGTAAGTCTATCTGCATTGCAGGAGAACTAAGCCTATGACAGAATGTTATGTTTCCTGATTTTGGAGCATTACATATAGTCCAGGGTTGCTCCTGTGTGTACGAGAGCAAGTGCTTTGCTCTGTGCAAAGAGATGTAGCAGGTTCCCCTCCTCACTCTGAGCAAGAAGGAAACAGAGGAGGAGGTCAAAGCTCTGAGCTCCGCATTGTTCTGTACAGATTGTGCAGAAGCTACAGGTCTTCTGAGAAGGTACTGGGATGTGTGCTGAAAGTGGGAGAGCTACAGTCTTCATCTTCCCTCTTCCTTTCTGATAGTGACACTTTATGCTCAGGAGCAGACTAGAGAGACAATAGAAATAAGTAGCTGAGCGATGTTACTGATATTTCTAGAAATGACAACTTACCTTTTGGATAGTTGAGACACAGTTCAGGATTGATGTTCCGAGTAAATATGAGCCTAGACTCAAACCAGTAGTGGTTAGAGTGTGTCCTGTTTGGGGGCACTTGGACAGCTAAAGCTAGGTTGTCATCCTGATTTCCTAGACATGGTGAATGTCCTTTACTTTCTTAAAGGAAAAAAACCAACAAAAAGGGAAAAGGAAACAAAAGGTTTCACTACAAATAAACTGAATAATCTTTAGAAATGTGAAGATCTGAAAACTTAAGCATCTGTATTGGTTTGAGGATCAAAACTGTAGGCATCAAATTGTCCAGCCCAGTTGATGAGGCCCTGCCTCAGCAGATGGCATGAGCTGTTTAGCAACGGATCAGAGCGGTGTCTGAGTGAAGGGGAATGGAATGAATGAGCCTGCGAGTGAAGGAGTTGACATCCGTTCAGAAGGAGGGATTACAGGTTTTGTGGTTTCTTTCCAGATACCGCAGAGACCACAGGGTACTGCCCACTACCTTGTAATTCTGATACCGTAAGATCCTTTATGGTGTTGTGTTTGGGGTAGTGTTTATGACTCAGTTTTACATGTAACCCGTGAAAAATTGCAGAATAATATTGTGCTACAAAGGGAGGTGCAAGCTAGGTGCAGTTAGTACATGTATGTTGCTTTATAGCTGAAGGACTCTGTGACACACAGAGTCTTACTGTGTAAGTTACTACTTTTAAGTAGTTTTTTTAGTATTCTTTCTTCTTAAGCCACCCCCTTTATTATCTTAGGCTCTGCAGTACAGCTCAAAGACCGTAAATGCTAAAATGGTGTGCAATCATCTGTCATATCAACCAGGTATGCAGTGGGCCAACATTTTAAAGCTTGTTAAAATCGTGTAAAAATCTTTGAGAGAACCTTGTTATCTGAAAGCCATACGTACATGACGTGAAGGCATCTTCAGACACAAGCTAGTTCATACCTTGAAATGCTTCACCTTTACTCCAGCAAAGCTCCCACTGAGGTCAGAAGCAGGTGAGCAGTCGGTTATGTGTCTCAGTTCTGTCTCTTTTTTGTTTCTAGGTGCGTCTGTATCAGGTTTAAATGCACAATAAACATTACACTCTGAAAGTTTATATAGCTACAAATGGAGGTACTTGCAAAATCTGTGAATCTTTAAGGATCTGCTTTCAGTGTGTGTTCAAAAACAAACAGATGTCGATGATATTTTTGATGCGGAGAAGCTTAGGGATATGTAGCTCTTCTAATTGTTCTATTCACAGTGTTTATTTATACTCACATAACTCTGGATTTCCATGTTCTAGCAGTGTTTGTGATGAAATGTGACTGCACAGAATCACTGTTCTGTATCAGGAGACGATCATATCTGACTGTTGACTAAGTAACAAGCATGATAAATGTTATTACATAAACTTAGTACTTAATGGTTTTGGGCATTCAGCTGTTGTGAACTAAGATGGGATTCTTCAACATGTATTCCCAGTTTAACTGAACATGTATCTTAATGCTTCATTATTAGGATTCAGTGAAACAATTCTGGGTAGTTTAATTCATTGTCTTTTTCTCTCATTCATCCTGTCTTATTCTTTCTTTTACCTTCAGGAAAATCTCAGAAGTACTCAGATCGTGAATTTGCCGTCTCAGCTGTCTTTGTGCTTTCCTGATGCTTTGTGCTCTGAATTGGGTCACATGCAGTTTTGCAGTGCTACAATAGTCCTTTATGTGAGAACCCTTCCTCCTCAGCTGGCTTCCTCTGCGTCTGCAGTCTGAAGACTACAAGTAGAAGATGTGAAAAAGTAAAGAAGATGTGAAAAAGAAAAGTAAGGCGAGATTCCTTTCTTTAGCTACAGATTTCAGGAAGGAAAATTTGCTTTTACCAAAATCTGCAAAACTATTGCTTCAAGTGCCCTTGTTCTGAAGAATTTAAGCAGAAATTTAAGCTTTGAAACCCAGATATGACTCACCCATCATGTATTGTTTTCTGTGGCAGTGGAGAAACTGGTGTTAAATGGTGCTTCAACCTCAGTTACTGTACAAGTACTGTTGCTAACTCAGGAGAACAGACTTTTCCAGTGGCAGCTAAAAGATTTGAAGGTTATTCTAATAATGAGGGGACAGCACATCAGATAAAACTACAAAGAAATTAATGAAATGCTAAGACTAGAAGCGTACTATTATATTGCGATGGCTGTGGCCATCTAATCCAATACATCCCTCTGACAGTGGCCAGTCCTGCATGACAGAGTTGCAAAGAAACCCTACAGCAGACACTGCTGGAATTACGTACTTAAAAAGGACCATCTATCCTAACTCCAGGCATGTAGAGGCCAGCTTATACCTTCAAGCAGGAAAGTTTTTATCTGTGATTTTCCCTCTTCAGAAAGATTAAAGTACAAGCTTTTCAAGTCTACTAGATCTCACTCACCTGGCTTTTCTAAAGTATCGAAGAGGTGTGTATGAACACTGTATGTGATCTAAAGAGTGTCAGTGGGAAATCACAGATCATAAAAACTACAGAGAAAAGCAGCATTTCTGAGGAGTTTGCTGCCTTACTTGCTTGTTTAAGGAGCAGACTGAAGAACCAGATGATACGTCAGAAAAATGACGTTGCACTTTGCAACAAGAAATATTGCTGATTTTCCTCTGAATGTTTAAGAAGCTATTGCAAAATACGTCTAAAATGGACTGTTCCTCTAAAAGTCTGGATGCTCTCCAGGATCAGACTCAGTGATGTCAGCATGCTGAAAGAGAGGCGAATCTATGAGGTAAGCAAATCTATGAGAAATTCTAACTATCAAAACCAAAGATGTTCATACAAGTTGTATAAAGTATTAGTCAATTGCTAAATTATGATCACTCATTTCAAAATCTTTTGAGAGTCGTTGCAAGTCAACCCATGCCTTTTGCTGAACGTGTGGCCAATGTCATGCTCGTTAGACAGGAACAAATAGCAGATACTACATGAGGGCAAAAAGGCATAAATGCAAGGAAGTGAGTCTCTAAAACATGGCAGTGATCATATGATTGGACTAATCAAGGGCTTTTATCAGTGATGTTGACTCTGAATCTTTTACTGACAAAAATAATCGGCTGTTGCGGCCAGTCCTGGGTTATAGAACTGGTAGGCTAGTTTTCTAGTTTCTGCTTTCAGCATGTGCAGGTTTGAACAGCTGAGGATCGGGATGAGGACTGGTACAGAAAAGATGCGCAGCCTTTCAGCGTTGTCTGCATGTGTTACCGGTCAGCGCTGCAGTGATAGACAGCCTGCCGTGCTGATGGACACTGCTGTACACATTACACTGCATGCGTGGGTTTGTGTTGCCTTTGGGTGAACCCTCTCTTTTTTCAGTCATGTCTTTAAAACGTACACTCTGCGTCTTCCTTTTCTTTGAGTAAAAGATAATTTGATTTTCTCTCTTCCACCTTCAAAAATTAACTTTAAACAATATTTCAGAAATTGAGAAAGCTCTCTACCTTCTTGCTTATATACAGTGAATGTTTTCTTGAGGGATCAGATGTATAGATGCTTTTACAACATGCACGAAACAACTTATGACAGAATAACAAGCTGCCCTGGGCCATCACGGCAGCTGGCAGAGTGAGTCATTGCTTCTGGCCCTGTAATGCAGACCTTGCGTGTCTGGGAAATAATGCCCAGCCAAGTGTGATTGCAAGCTATTATTAAGGCTTTATTTGTGAAATTGGTGTAGTTGAGGTCAAACATCTTTCTCTCTATTTTCATGTAGTGCTTTTAGACAGCTTTCAATAATGATTCCATTATACCGCTACTACAAAGATATTTTACCTCTTATACAAATTGCTGGTTAATTACCGAGTTGTTTTCCACATCTGATTCTGCTTTTGAGTAAGATAGTATGACATAGAGCCAGAAGCAACACTGACTACAGAAAAAACGGGGACTTTGAGCTTTAAACTGAAAGTTAGTATGAGAATTTCTGACACAGTTGCAGCCTGAGAGTTACTGAAGATGCTGAAAATGTGTTGTCTCGAAAGTGACATTATTTAGAAACAGTGGTTTACCTTCACTTCTCCAGGCAATGTGTTATGTTGTGTTTGCTTCCTTAAAATGGTTTAGGTCCATGTTGTATGATAAGGAGGTAGAAGATGATTTTTTTTGTAATACCAACATTCAGAATTACTCTCTGATTTACAGGCCGTATAACATCCTGACATACCTAATAATCCAGAACACAATAGCAACATTTATTTTTTAGACCTTAAAAAGAGACTGAACTGTATTGGAGATGTCCCATCTTGGGCTGTAGTACTGTGACAAGCTATTTTTGCAAAGAGAATGAATTTAAATGAGTTGCCCTTGATGATTTTGGGGTTATTAGCGCTTTGGGCTACCCACATCTCATTTCTGGTATGTAAAATGGAAAGAGAAGAACATAGGTTACTGTGTAGTCAGTTGGGAAAAGCAGACTCATATTTTAGGGTTTCTAACCTAACAAGTGGAGCTTCAAGAAAGCAATTTAGGAAACTTGGAGTCCTGACTTTACTTCCTAATGTAATGCCCCAAATTAGACAATATAGTTATCCTCTTAAATGAACTTATGACGGCGCCTCCATCATCAGTCTTCCTTTTCATCTTCCTCTTTCCTGTAGGAGCTCATATATCATGCACATAAGCACCATACTTAGGGGAAAACAATGCTGTCGTCTGAGGAAGTGTAGGATCCTTTTCTGCTTTCCCAGTAACATGTTACGCTGAAGCTTTTGAAAAGCTTTCTTTATAGAAGCAGAGGTTATATAGGCAGGAGCCATTTACGTTGCTGGAGCCCCCGTATTTGTGTAAGTTGTGGATTTTATGCTTTGGATATTCCACTGAAAGAATGATGGCAGAGAAACAGTGATTAAAACGTCCAGATTTTTGAAAGGGGTTTTTATCACAGAAGAGCCATTTGACCTTGGAGACAAAGGTACACGCAGAAATTGGTGTGAAGCTACTTTTATCTCTGTACGTACAATCTGCTTGAAAATCTTCGCAGAAACAAAGCCTTTTGTTAAGCCTAAGATATAATGTATGTTAACCTTCAAACAGTAATTATAATACAGAAGGAATTTCAGATCCAGGTAGATAACCTGATGTGATTGAAAGAGGAACATTTCCTCAAAGAGGTCACAGATGAGTTAACAAGAAAAAGCTGTTTCTCAGTGGGCTCAAACATTTGCGATCCTTTTGGGATCATGCATGTTTTCTTGAAGGCAGGCAGCTTTGCTTGAGGTCCTGTGTTTCTACCTCAAGACTGGCTGGTGCTAGTGCACAAGCGGAGGAGCCATGTCAAAGGTAGCCCTCAGCTGAATACACCTAGATGGAATTCTTTTTTTTTTATTCCACTTAGAAGCACTTGGGATGAAAATCTTAATATTTAATGCATTTTCTTCTAAGAAAGCTTCTTAAAAAGAAAAATATTTTCTTTGCCAATAACAGGATTCTAAATGGAAAGCGAAGGACTGTGGTGTTCCTGAAGATATTAATATATTATGCAGCACCTTGCCTTGTTCCTTTTATATTTGTAAAGCCCCTGTGAGACACAGAGGACCTGTCATCTCTGTCTTAGAGTTCTAGAAATGAGGCACAGAAACATGGACACTCTCAGGAATACTGACTAGTTTTCTAGTTTTAGTTCTGAGTTTTCTAGGGCAGTTTTAGACAGTCTCTTCTTTGTTCTCATTCTGTTTGGTAGCCCAGAGCTGCCATGCTGCAATTGGACTAGAAGTCAAAAACCACCTTGCTCCATATGTTGAGCTGATACACCAGACTGTGAACAAAGGAGGATGAGGTGATATCTTTACTTTCAGAGCAGTTTCTTAAGGTCAAGAGCAGAGAGCTGGGAAACAGTGATAATTCAAAGCATCCCTGGGATTACTGTCAGAGATACCTTATCTGGGCAGACTGTCTCTCCAGATGTTGTTATTTCTGTGCATTGACTATAGAGGGAATCTGCACAGTGGGTACTGACTTCTAGTTGGGACTAGTTAAGAGAAGTAATTCCCTCCCTTATTGCCTGTTTAAATAGCATAGTACCTTGTGCAGCTGGTCCAAATAGATGTATTTCAGTCACAGGAAATCTGTGGCAAAATTGGGATTTGAATCCTTGGGACTGGTCTCCTAAACACTCGAACTGACAGAGTGTAAAGCCTCATAATTCTCAGCTCATTGGGACTTAAATGGACATTCTTTTTAAAGCCAGTATGAATATTAATGTGAGTAAAATTTCTGTTGAGTCTGAATTCTTCTTGCTACAAACATGTCGATATGTCTTTTTCCTTAAAAGAACCGGACAGAGTTGTTAGCAAGGCATTAACAAATGTTTTAGAAAAATATGTTATGATAGTAATCTTGTACAGAAATACTGACTTGTAGTACTTAATATTATTTGCCAGAGCAAACTTGGCAAGTCTTCTAATTTGGTCAGTGAACATTGCTAAGGAAAAATTAATTTGTGAGAAATTCAGAGCTCAGCAGAAAGTACTCTTGGTCTTTCAGCTGTGTACTCTGGAAGGGAAATATTAAAATAAATAAAATAAACTCAGCATTTTGTATTTACAAGAGGAGAGGGACTCAGTCTCTTACAGTGCTAGTAATTATCTCTTATTTACTTTTTCACATATCATTGCTTAGGTAATTTTTCTTGTAAAAATGCCAAGACAACTTCTATATTACTGAAACTATTTTTCTTTATCTCTGCTTTACACTGCTGTAAGTTATGAAAGAATCAGGTTCTCAGCATTTGTGAGGCAAACCTGGCATCAGTGTCAATTCATTTAGCCCCTTGGTATCTCCGGGAAGTAAGGTTTTAATGGAGGAGAGAACGCTAAATTCTTACCTCTGCATAAATCCATTCATGCCAAAATGGATTATTGCAACAGCATTGTTCTTAAATGATTAAATTGTTCTTAAGTGCTTCTTAGGAAAATGCCTAAGGTCACACGATAAGGTTGTGATGGCTTCAGTGCAGTGCAGTTACTGAAAGGAACTGATGGAGATGCACCAGTGACAGCTGGCATTGCCAGACCTAAGGCTTCCAAAATCCTAATCTTGTGTTAACCCTTTCTTATTTTAAATTCTTACAACTTGTTTTGGGCTTCTGGAGAGATTCACATTTGTAATGAAATCCGGTTTTCCTCCTCAATTAGTGTTCATCCTCTTTCCTTCAATGGTAGCACTTCTTCCTGGCTTTGGCTGATTTGTATATAGTTTGTTATGAAAGCCTGTTGTTTGGCTCCTGATCATATCTGATGTGCATGAGCTACATTCTGTCATCTCTATTCTCTTCCAACAGTAGTTAATCTACTGCAAAGAGTGTTTCCTAGTGAGGAATTCCTATTATGGTAAAGTAATGCCTTACTGGGTTCTCTTGGAGATAAAGATATGCATAGAGAAAGGGGGCTCTTGGGAGGAGGCTAATTAAAAGTTCTTGGGCTAAACTGTTTTCTGGAGTAACTCTGCTGAACTCTGTTGAAGTAAGATTAGATGAAAATTTGGCCTTCCATCAGGAGAAACCTTAATTAATAAGTTGTTTAAAGGCTAAACTGTGCAACCAGCATGAAGATTCTGTGGGATGAAGATCTGCTTAAAGAAAAACCAACAGATTTGTCTCTTTCTTCAAACTGGAACAAAAAGGGCTGCGTAGGTCACAATTTTGGCAGTATTCGCAGTTAAGAACCTGAATGCTGGACTTAAATCCTTTAAAAACCCTTCAGACTGCTGCCTCATAGAACTCTTCACATCTAAGTTATACCAGTCTTCTGAAGAGAGGGATGATTCGCCTGAAACAGAGACCTCTTGTGTTGCCCTAAAACCCTTTGACAGTTGCAAGGAACGAACAAAAATCCTCCCAAACCCTGAGCACATTGTTCAGGGAAGAGGTATTTCCATCCTTGCTAAATGCCTCAGCTACCACTATGCTCAAGGATTTTTTGAGTTTTCAATGTCTTTGTACCTATAGAATTATCTTGCACTAATGTAACTATATGTAAGTTGTTGTTCCAAAAACCCTGGGCCCAACTCCAGATTCATCATGTGGACTTCAAAAAGCCAACATGCTTTGGAGTTAGAAAAATAGTACTGGATTATTTATTTATATAACACCCATAAATTTGCAGGTTCCTTTACACTCCAAAAATAAATTCCAGTCCCAGGAAGGGTAGTGCCACAATGAATTTTGGCTGCTAGGTTTAAATAAAAAGAAAAGCTGTAATAAATTCTGAGAATTTAAAAAAAAAAAAAAAATCTCATAGCCAATCTGTTCCATCCTCTGTATTTTAAATATTTCTGCAGTGAATTTAATTTTGAGCCTAAATAAAATGCAGAGGAGAATTGCCCCAATATTTCCTAAAAAAAGAATTAAACTAGCACACTGGAAGCATAGAACTCAACCATCTGTTGCTGGGTTGTTGAATCAATGTCAAGCTCAGCAGCATATGAAAGAGTGACGTACGGTACAGTCTATGGATGAGGGCAGATATTTTTGGTGACATCTGGATGCTTTTTATCTACTATACAAACAAGAATTTGGGGGGCAACTAAGCCTTAATCATATGCGGGTAGAATATCTACAAAGCCAGACTAGAAGCCCGTGGTGTTTGCTCCTCAGGTTACATATTTTTCTCTTCAAAAGGTCCAGTCTTTGAGGAGGCCGACAGTTATAACAGAATATATCATTTCTTTACTTCCTCAATACTTATTTCTGTTGCACATTTTCTTAAAGTGTTTGAATAAGGTGGCCAACACCAAACATCTTTTCCTAGGGTGACTCATTCACTCTGGGCTTAGCAACTTGTCCCTGACATCAGTGATCAGCACCCCTGCTGACTGCTGTGTCATGTTTGCATGTTACAGCTCAAGTACAGGAAGAAGTGAAAATGAAGCACTATTGAATAAAATTTGGAGACCTGATATTAAAGTATACAACGGTCACATTAATCTTCTCACAGTTGGCACTTGGTAGTACAGTTGGTGGTAGTTCTGTGCTGACTGTTGGTGTAACAGTGACAAAATTCCAGTGACTTCATTGGATTCATCTGTAATAAAAGCTTTTCTTAGCTTTAAAATTGTACTTTGGGGTGGGTGAGGGTTGCGTGCTTTTGTTCAGCTTTTTTTCACACTGGCGTAATTATCGGTCATAGTCCGTATGAGCAAGCAATCCAAACACCTGCAAACAAAGGACATGGTTTCCATACATTGTACATGAGAGTTCTCAGAAGAGTTTCTTCACTGTTATTCAGCTGTCACTTCAGTTAGGTTTGAATTTGCAGAAAAGAAAGAGACATCTGGTTCTTACTTTGCGTTCTCCATGGAAAACACAATAGCAATAATTTCACTGAAGAAGGCTATATACCAGTTAGTGATGATGGGACTGGTTTGGATTTATTTAACTGTCGAGTGGGTGCTTTTCTTATTCAGGTAGTGCTGTCTCTGATTTTGGTGTACATTTCTTATCCCATCCGGGCTCACTCTGTAGAAGAACTTGAATGAAGAATTCAACTCTGAAACTTAAAGTACTGTGGGGTTTTAAAGCTTCAGTCAGGTCGTGTATGGACCTCAGTTAGGGGCAATAAAGGTGCACATCAGGTGGTTTTCCATTAGTAATTATTAGGACCTGATTCTAGTTGTGCTCTCATTTAAAACAAATATAATTTCAATGGCCTTAATGAAATCAGGATAATCAGAATCAGTGTTTTCATATGTTTTCCTGATTGGAAGTGTGTTGTGCTATTTCCCATCAGTCACCATCATCTCTTACAAACCTGAAGTTTTGTCCATTTCTGTTTATTTCAGTGTGATTTTATTTAATCAAGAGCTTAATTTGGAAGTGACTTGTAGAGGACCTGAAAGTCTTCAGGTCTTGGTGAACCTGCTGGGAGAGAAACTCGTCTGTTTGTAGGAGTTGCTCAGTGCATTATCTGTTCAAAGATGAGAATTTTAAACCAAAAGTTAAACGTATGTTTTTAAGACCTTATAGAAACACAGGACCATATGAACAAACGCCCATCAGTCCCAGTATCTGTGCTCTGCCAGTGGCCGTGGCAGATGCTGTGGCAGTGGAACTTTGTTGGTATGCCTCCCACACGAGTAACTCCATCATGGGTAGTAGTATTACCTACGTTGCTTTGTATTGACAGGCATGACTGTGCTTGAGCTGCACAGGTACCGAACAGGCACTTGGACAGGAGAAGATCTATTGTTGTTGCTGGTTGTAGATGGAGGTGAGTGGCAAAGGAAGTGAAGGGATTCTCCCGAAACAAGACAGGAATTCTGTTTGTGAAGGACCAAGTTGAAGTCAGTTCTTCAGTCTCAGTCCGACATTTATGCTGCTAACACAGTTCTTCCTCCTTCATGGGATTTTGGTGTTGCCAGTATAAAAAATGAGTCAGGAACCTAGGGAGTTGGTCCAACGGAGTGAGTATAACTGACATTTGACAATCAATCTGACCTTTAGCAGTTTTCCATGTTACTAACATAAAATGACTGCTCACAAGGCTCTGAACAAGGCCAGTCTTAAACCCCCTCCACTCTGAATCATTCTTTATTCTCTTCTTGGAAGCGTTCTTTCTTTGCTTCTGTTGATATTTGATGTTTTGTGCTGGTATGAAAATAATGATGATAAAAATGATAGGATTCAGGGGTAAAACATTGTGTCAGTCAAATTAGGTTCCAATGGTTACTAGGAAGAATTAGTACTTCTTTGTGGTAATGTCCTGGGCAATTAAATACTGAGAGAACGATGGGCTTAGAATGGCTGATGTGTATTGTCGTCTTCTGCATTCTCTGGACAAAGAAATCAGAAGGAAAAAATTGTTCGATTTTCAGAACTTGTTTTAAATAAATAGGCATTGAGATCAACAGTGAATGCTGCTGCTTGTGTGCCTAGTATTTGTATTGAGGAACTCGCTGAGATCCTGTTGTGGTTTTCGAAGTGGCAAGGTGTTTAAAATGCACTGCACTTTACATAAAGATCACTATTTGATCAAACCAATCAGGTGTGTACAACTGGGAAGCACATATTAAAGCATTAAAACACAGAAAATTACTTTTTAAAATTGCTTTGATCAGTTTTCTTTGCTTGTAACCCAGACTTTACTCCTGACAAAGCATATGCTGAAATTTACACACATAAGCAACTGCATTGGCTTCAATGAGATTATTCACATCCATAATGTTATGAGTATCTATAAGATCTATTTGAATTACCTTTATTTCATGTGCTGTCCATGCAGTCTACTGGATTAGGAAAGTTAAAAAAAAAACCCCACAAGTCTTATAGCCCTTAAGTAATTGAAATAAATAATATCTCCTTTTATTTACGTATCTGTACAATTGTGCTTGCACGTGCAATTACTGGGGATGTAAATGAGGCCAAGATCAAGCCCAGATAGTTCACAATTGAAGAGGATATTGCTTCTGATCTGTGGATAGTGGATTTCCTTTTCCTATATCGATTTTGCCACTTTGACTATAATCCTTTCTTGTGACCTTTAATCAGACATTAACTTCTTAGGAAGGTGTATTACAGCTTGGATGCAGAAATGGATTTTCCTTAAAACTGCGACCTGAACATATTTGTCTGTTACAGTCTTTGTCACCTGGCGATACAGATCCAGTCTGGCCTCTTCATTTGACTGCGGTGCAGTTCAATCAGCGATGTTCCCTCTACATTCTTAGTGTCGTCTGCCCCAAATGTGGCTGACAGCACGCTTCCTTCCGTCAGAGAGCTCAGTCACAGTGGACCCATCGTCCTCTACTGTAAAATATCTTAAGCTTGGAATTCCATCCCTTGCTTTCAAAGCTTCTGACAGGTGACCGCTCCCCCTCCTCCCTCCCCAGTACTCTGAATTCCTTCATTTTTTTCTTTGCTTCTTCACTTCTTTATGTAGAGGTCTATCCATATTAGCTTTGTGGAAGGTCTTTTATTATTGTTTTATTCTTTTTGAGCTCTGCCTATTTCTCTCCCTGACTATCCCTAGGAAACACTTCTCTGCCACTGTCATCTAATGCTGTACCTCTGTGAACCATTCTGGGATGCTTGGGATAAAGAAGGATGCCCTGTTAAAATAAATTGTGTTGTCTCTCTGGCTTCTGCTGAGCAAGCTGACCCTTCGCTCTTCCTGATCATCCTGGCTCTTACTTCATATTGTGTTGGTAGGGGCTATTTTAGTCGAGGGTTTCTCTGATTTTTGTGGCTGTCCTCAACCCATCCAAGACAAGGACTTGCTGCCCTTACAGGTGATAATATTAGCTAAGGCTAAAAAAGAATCACAAGAATCAAAGTAACAATCCCGTTATTGTTCGTTGTTCTGTAATTGTACAACAAACTGCACGGAGCAGGCACAAGACAAGAAAAAATTAATATTGTGTATTTTTTGTTATATGCTACTTATATGCTTCTGATCAAGATTCTGTCCTGTCTGTTTGGTCCTAGTTTCCATTTTCCTGCAAAAAAAATCTTTGGAATGCTGTTCTGTTTGCACAGGATGCTTCCTCCCTTCCCACTAACTCCAGAGCGATAGCAAGCTATCCTTTATGAGGCTCCCATTTGCACAGCATCAGTTTTGGATGACTAACTCCTGTGGAGTTTTTCTGGAAATATTACTTGTGTTTGCAAGAAATAGACTTTACAGCCTCAAGCCTAATTTCCAAATCTAAATTAAGTGGAGACCATTTCTTATGCTTGATAGCCACATTTCTCCACCTGGCTTACAATTCTGTTCCTTCCATTTGGAATGCATCCCCAGCCAGCATCCGTGCAAAGCCGTGCGTTCGCAACAGACAGACTGCACATGGTGATCGGTTAGATCTGCACAAGTGCGTCTCAAATGTTGGAGCCTGGCAGAAAATGTTGTTCAAAATCTCTGAAAAGAAGATAGTTAACATATTTCATTAAAAACCAGAAAATGGATGGCTGTGTAAAGGGATGGGTATAAAAATGAAGCCATACACAGCGAATTAATGTATGGATCTTCACTTACCAAGTGTACAGTGAGCAGCACCAGCAGAAATGTATAAGCACTCACAATGTAAAGTATGATCAGTGTGTCCCGTGCTTCCTAAAAAATCAGACCTTCTGTTCATGCTCTGTACAAACTGTCTGAGAGAGAAGCCCAATCGCTTTTGGACCCCTTGTGCATGTGCAGTAGAACTGATACCAGATCATGGTGTCCACATGTCTGGATTTCCAGACATCTGGCAACAGGGTTGGAGCTACAGCTTTGGTGTTGCTGGTGCCAAGCATTTAGAAATCTAAGACAAATATCCAAAATTTTCATTTTCCGTTGGAAAAGAATAGCCAGGAGAAATCTGGATAGAGGAGAAACCCAGATGTACCCAGAATATCCAGGAGAAACCTCCTCATGTGAGTTGCACTGTGGAATGGTTATTATATGTAGAATTGAGATGCTTATGTCTTTGACAGTGACTGGTGAGCAGAACTGGGTAGTACAACTTGTTTCTTGACAGCAGTTACTTCTGTAGGATATCTGGAGGGTTTTTGTGACTACTCGTTTTAGAGTATGTATTAGTGTGACTTCGTGGATCATCCCTTCGGTGCTTTTGACTTTCAGAAAAAAAAATAACCCTGCAACCCTTTAAAAAAGGAAACTTATTATATTTGGAATTATTTTCAGCTTCAGTACAAATTTTCATTTGAAACTGGGTTCTGCTCATTTCTATAAACAACATATTCATGGAAAGAAAGGAAGCCGCAGACAAACATGTCGTTCCAGCAGAGTGCCTTTGTTTTGGCAAAGCAATGTAGATCAGTTCTACCAGTGGGCTTTTGAAATTGAAAGGGATTTGAATTAAAAATTGAAGGTAAACTGTAAAAGTTACACTGTGTGATTCTTACAGAGCTGTGAGATTCTTACACAGCTTTGTTGGGCACATTCACATTGGATTCAATGAATGAAAATTGACCCCAGGATCTGATCTTATGTTATGAAGATACATAATTTGATATTTTTTTTTTTAATATGGGCTATTTCTCAAATCCCTTATAGTCCTCCTCAATAAAAGAGCTGTCATGAGACCTGTCTGACCATCTGGATGTTTCTGGCATGAAACTATTTTTCTTTGCTCTGGATTTGCAGGCTGCATGTGGTAGATTGTGTTATAGGGATATTCCAGTTTTCTTCATTGTCCCCCAGCTGCAGATTTCAGGCAAGGGTTTGAGGTTGCTGCAGCTTCTGGAAAGGTCATTGGTTTTTAAATACCTGGTGACTTCTTATTCCATGGTTCATTTGTGTGAGGAGAGAAAGAGAAGCGATAGACCTGCAATTAGCTTTTCAGGGTTCACTAATTCAGCTACATGACTGCAAGACTCTTTGCTGTGATCAAGCCAGGTTCCTTGAAACACTCTGAGGCAGAAATCCTTCCACTTTCCAGGAGTGCCTTCAGAGTGTCTATTTATGGTTACTTCTGTACCCCATGGTGTTCTCTGTGGGACAGGAAGTTCATCGCTGAAATGTGCAAAATAAGAAATGAAGGTTAGCAGCCTCTCTTCCGAGTTTGTCTCATTTTTTATCATAGTCTCCCCAGTTTGAACAAGGGAGTTTCCACTCTTGTTCACGTGTGGAAGCTCTTGGTTGCTTTTATTGACCAGACAGAACTGAATCCATGCAGCAGTTCTGGAGAGCTGGCCTGTAGCATAACACAAGTTTTGTACATTGTAATTATTTCTGTGGTATGTTTGCTAGAGTTTGTTTTTAGAGAGATATGGTTCCATGAAGTAATTTATTTATGAAATCCACAAGGATTCCCAAGGCCTGAAGCAGCGGGAGGATAATGATTAATGAAGGCAGACAGCATGTGGCTGTGAGTCTCAGCATAGCTCACGAATTAGGAGTGTTCTTCAGGCTGCATGGGAAGCAAGGAGAAATGATCTGCTGAGACACACAGTGTTTTGATTCTAAATATTCTTCCATATTTAAGCTACATGCTGCATTTCTAAATTACATAGAGGAGGATTCTATGTTAATAGATTTTCTTGTGAGTTGCAGTAAAATGAGAAACACAGCTTTCTGTTAGTAGTGAAATCTTTATTGTATGGTCAACATGGAACTGTAAAATGAGACATATGTTACTGTTCTTTGGATATATAGCAATGAAGGTTTCTACAGGAGCTATATGCTATTACTGTTTCTCTTATAGAAGATCTGGAGACCCTAAGTGGCCTCTGGCACCAGCAATGCAAAATGTAAAAACGAGTAGGTCCTCACTCTGAAAAACATGCATTCTAAGGAGTGTGAGGATGAAGATTATACATGATCCAAAGTTGAGAGAGGAATGGTGGCAGTCAGGGGATTAGAATCCCGCTGTGTTGACAACAGTTCTAGCCACGTTGCTTTTCTGTAGGACTTAGGTCTTTGTCAGTGTTGCAGCTGCTTTGTTCTGCAGTGACAATGTGCGTTTCCAGAAGCACTGTCTCCTTTTATGGTCTGTCACACACCCAAGGGTACTGAGGCAGCGCAGAGTCTCTGCAAAGGTGATGCGCAGCTGCTCTTCGTAACCAGATGTGTAGTTGTTACAGAGGAACGTGCCGCATGGCCAGATGAGGAGGGTTTTGTGTCAGGGAATGACTCAGAAGGCACAGGCCCATTGTGTCTTCAGTGGACAGAAACTTCTTCAGCAGAGATGTTCTCTTTGGATGAAGCGTTGGCTGGGTGCTATGGTTTCCCATGTCCTCCTCATGGTCACTCTCTCATCTGATGTATTTCTAAGCAAATACGATGATGTGTATGTAAACATTTAACTTTATCTACCTACCTAGTAGCTATTCAGTAGGAGGTCTCTTATCAGTACTCTTTTTTTTTTGTTTTCTAAACTTGCTAAAGCTAATGATAATTCCACCAGCTTTGTTCAAAAATGAATGAAATCATGTTTTAGCATGGAGCTGACATCTCTGGATGCCACAACAGTTACTGTTTTGTGTGAGAACTCTGAGAGTGCCAAAAAATTCTTTCTTTTCTCTTTGCTTCTCTGTTATTAAAGCTCATGGAAAACTAAAAAAAGTAGAACATAGCGTCAAGAAGAAGAAGAATTGTTAATCTGGAAATAGAACTGTGACAAATCAGGGTCACATGACAAAAGGAAAAACTATTAAAATAAAACCTATTGAGAAGAACACTTTGCAGAGTAACTCCTCTAAATACATGGAACTGAACTTTCTTTCTCAGAAGAATCCGGCTTGGTTTGCACGTCACATCCCCTCATCTAAAGAAACCCAGAGGCAGAACAAAACATTGGGAAACCCAGTGGTAGCTCTGTCTCACAACATTTGCAACTTCACAGCCAATGTGATACCTCATTACAGAACATTTCATCCAGTTGTTGCAAGGGGTTTTTCTGGGTTGGTTTGTTTGTTTTTTCCTGGCTGCTGATGTCCAGTGCCTGCACTTTTGAGGATGTACTAGGACAGGTTGACTCCTGTATTTTCATAGCTCTGTGACTTGACCATCCATTTCTGTAATGGGGTTATAGATCCTTTTGTTGTTGTTGTTGTGCCCCCAACAGTGTGCCAAGAGTATGGGGATACTCAGCCTTCTTTCAGTTCTTACTGCAGATTATGGGCTAAGTGCCATTGAGAAGAGAGGGGATTTGTGAATGAGTGTAGCCACTCAGGTCACAGGTCTAACTAGCCACAAAATACTGCAAGTCTGAAATAACTCTTTTTTTTAGGATCTATTTTAAAACATAGATAGTAAGATCGCCAGCCTTATCCTGGCATGAAGAGAGTGCAGTAAAGTTTTGAGTTTACTGGGCCCTTCCTTTTAAGGAGAAGAATGGACTGAGAAGACAGAAGCATGTGTTTGACCACCAAAAAAGCCCTCCTGTGAGTCATGAAAGCAAGCCAAGTGAGGAGAGAAATGAAGGGCAGCTTGGGCACACACCTGCTATAATGCAAGGTTAGCGCCTTCAGCTGCTTACCCATTGAACTCCAATGGATTTATGTGCACTGCTGCCTTCCTACCAGAAGGGGACCCTTGTCAACTCTTGGACCTCCCAAAGACTCCTGTCTGGCCCCAGTGGTGTTGTCATGGCGCCCATGCCTGACTCTCCAGAGAGTTCACTCTCCAGAGTGAAGACAAGAGGATGCAGGCTTTCCTACCGACAAGGACAGGTAACAATAAAAGGTACTGGTGATCCTGTACCCGGTCCATAGGAATGGCTGCATTCTCAACAGCATCTTAGGTGAGGTAAATGCTCTCTATTAAATGCTTTCTTTACAATGTGAGGAATTTTGTAGATTTTTATAGGGATTTCCTTGAGAAAATGGACGCTGTTCCAAGCAAATTATTCCGAGCCATCGCTACTCCCAGTTCTTCCTCCCTACATTTCTTTTCTCCAACTCCTACTCCTTACTTTGTTAGAAAAGAAGTTAACTGTTAGACCATTGTGTTCTTCAAAATGAGTCAATTCTGCCATATCCAGCAGAGTTCAGTTTGAGTTTAGCTTCTGACTAAGATGAAGTACAATTAAAATGGGGAAAGTGGCACAGTGCTTAGTACTGTGTCTGCTAATTGCTCCGGTACTTTCATTTATTGTGACAGCTCTCCGCGATGCATTAGCACTCTGGTGGGTTCCCCCCCACCTTTAGCAGCTTTTGCTTAGATTAATTTCTGAGTGTTGCTGCACATTGATGTGCTGAGCGCTTGGCTCCGTTTGCAACTGTTAACTCTGGTCCTGAGTTTGCTACTGTTAAAGTTCATATTTGATCTGCCTCTTGCAATCACCGGAGGCAACACGGCTTTGTTGCTGCTTTTCTTTTCCCCATTTCCCCCTCTTCTCTCTCTCCTAATGCATTGCAAGTGGATTGTTACTGCCCAAGTGAATGGCAGTGCCCCAGAGCGTGAGGCCAGCTAGTGTCATGGGGGTAAAACAAAGGGAGAAAAACTAAGAAAGCAAAGCTAAATATTACTTAATACACTGCTTACAGAATAGAAGTGTTGGTATTCTTGAGGTGATTTATGAAATATGTAAAATCTATGAAGTCTACTAGGACATTGACTTTGCAAGTTATTTGTGCTGCACTTCCTTACTCTGCCAGCTGCTGTGCTACCAACAGCTGTCTGAGGAGCTGCTTTGTGTTAGGTTCAGTGGGAGCAGAGAATAGTTTTGGACTGAAAGGAAGCAGAACGCTAGAAATCAAATGGGCAAAAACCTTTTCTCCACTAAACTCCAGAAAACAGGCTTAAATCAAAGCAGGGTGGGAACTGTACACAGGTGCAGTAAACCACTACTTGGTGTGTGTGACTTCCTGAATACCTGATCATCACAGGAGATGTCTGGCCTCCTTACGTCAAGCTTTAGGGTCACATTTGGGTGCTTAAAGAGACAGATGAAGAGTCCATCTGGATGTTGAAATTGACTTTGAAGACAGTATGAGAGTCAAAGGCAGCTAAGTGGTATGCTACCACTTTCCTTCGGAAAAAGGGCAAAGGGCAAAAAAAGCCTAAAAAGGGCAAAAAGCCTCGAGACCCTCGTGATCCCTCAGCTTTATACTGAATATGATGTATATGGGGTGGAATCCCTCGTTGGTCAGTGTAGGGTCACCTGTCCTGGCTGCTCCTCCCCGCAGGTGCTGCCTTTCCCTTCCTGCACCCCCCGATGTGGTACACAAGAGTCAGCAGTGACCTTGGTCTGCACACACCAATCCTTGGCAGTAACTCCAAACATCAATGTTATCACTGCTAGAAGCAGACACTGTCTGGGAAACACGCTGTTAGATTCAGAAAGTGCCGTTCTGAAAAGACTCAGCTGAAAAGTAAAATCACTGAACAGAATTGGTTTGGTTCTAGCTCAGACAGGGACAATGAGTCAGGTACAGAGAGAGGTATTTTTGTAGGTACTTACCTGAATACACAGGGCTGTATTTCTTCTGCTCTTGCTTGTGGCCTTTTAGCTCAGCAGTAGAGATTCAGAACTTCTGATTGGGAGATAGGGGGTCATGGTGATACTTGAGATAAGGGATTCTGTGCTTGGTCCTGTGTTTTCCTGTTACATCGAATTTTGCAGAGGAAAATAGCGAAGTACTGAAAATGTTGGCAAGTCCTCTCATCAAATGCAGTCATCCTCAGACTTTCAGTATTTAAAATCTGGGTTGGAATTGCAAATCCAGAATTAAAACCTGACAAAGTACAGAATATTCAAACATGGGAGGAGAGAGGGATGCAATTTTATATCTTTATTATGATCTGTTACTATAATGTAGTTAGTTTTAGGGTGGGGAATGCCTGCGGGTGTGCTGTGCACCTGTGTAGTAAAAACAATCCTTGCCTTTGTGATTTAATTAACCGTCATAAATAAAACAGATTAAGTAAGTAAATTGGGAAGTTGAGGGATTATGAAGGTAAAAATTACTAACTTCTTTAGATCATCCAGGAAATCTGAAGGTAGATCTCCTGAATCCCATTCTGGTATCGTAGTCCCTTCTTTCTTCCCTATTTAGATATGAGATTTTGTGTCAGACTTCCCTCCTTGCCCCCTGTTCTGTGCTAAAGAATCAGATAATCATATGCTGCTGTTGAAAATGTACCCTTCTTGAAATTTAAGGCCAAGCTTGCATTAGGTCCAGTAATTAACTCTGCATTTCTTACGGAAAGAGCAGCAAAGTGGGCAGGCCCACCTGTAGACCAAAAGGGTCTGTCCCTCATTGTAGGAATAAATGCCAGACCAAACTCTGGTGTTTCTCTGCTGATTTTTGTGCTTAAAATTCACTCTCCATTAACAATTCATTGGGTAAAGCCATCTGCCCACGTAAGTGCCTGAATCAAACAATTATTCCTACACAGATTACAAATTTAAAATCAGAGAAGCAGGCGTTCTGTCAATGGTTAAATGACTTACTTGACAGTAGGCCATTCTTTCAAGAGTAAAATGCCCAGAGAGGAATGAGTGGGCCTAAAGGGAGACTAAGGCTATACATGATGCCAAGAACCACACATGGTTCTCACATAAATATGTCGTTAATAGTTACTCTTAATACTTCATTGATTGATAGGTCATAAACTTCTGACACTAAAAGTGCAGAGATAATGAAACAAAGGGAGTTTCAGAAATGGAACGAAAGCCAGGGCATTTTTCCAATTCATTTTTTGAATGTACAGAGTTATATTTCTCTTTGTTTGGACTTCAAATTCTCAAGCTTGCCAGATTTGTGCATAAGAATTTTTTGTCCTTGTGCAGTAAATATCTTGATAAGTAATACATAGAAAGAGCAGGAATGGAAAACACTGACGAAGCTAAACAGTCACTATGTCCCTATTAGTCACAGAAGCTAAACAGTCACTGTTAGTAACAGAAGAAGGGCTGGCTTAACATGAAGACATGATGTTAGGAGTTTTGGTGACATGATCCACGTGGAAATTCAAGAGAGACCTGTTAGGTCCATTTAAACACACATCTAAAATCTCAAGGGTAGGCCGCTTTTAGGCAAGAATTGGAATGCAGAAGTAATAGAGAGCTGTGCTGCTCCCACTGCATCTGAACCAGAGAAATGTGGTACTTCCAGGGCCAGAATTTAGATAAAGGACTTGTATTTCATTTAGAAACCCACATAAATTTCCATATTTTTAAGAGTACACGTCAGTAAATGCTGGCTTTATCAGAGAGCAGGAAGCATTTTTGGAAATTTGGCTCCCCTTTAGGTGTTTGAAAGGGAGATGACCTCTTTTGAAAGATCTGTACATAAACAGTCATTTTAAAAAGCCTTTGTCATACCTGACTGATCAGATACATGTCTTCCAGATTGATAATAACGAGATTTGTTGTGTGCTGGTTTATAACAACACTTAGCACTTAGAATCCTCAAACTGTAAAGCATCAAGAAAGCATCTGCAAACCATGAGATCCAATTTCCCTATAGAAGTTCTGTGCTGCTGCATATTGCTCCTCTCATTTTGTCTGCCCTGGGTTAAGACTTTGACCCCTTCTCTACACCACTTTCTATTCCAAAAGAGATGTCAGAAGGAGTGAGCTCCTTCAAAATGCTGGTGGAATCAATAGCGATGACTCCTGGACAATACACGGATGACACCCAGTCCTCAGCGCTGAAGTCTAGAGTAAGAAATTTTTGCTTTGTCATTTAGTATGTTTTCCTTCATTGCACTCACAAACCAGGCATTTCAGATGCTCTGTTCTCCCTAAGGAGAAACTTTTTCCAGCACCTCTACTTTTTTATTTTATGTTCCTTCTTTTGGCAGAGATAGAGCACCATTAATTTGCAAAGATAGTTGAGCAGATGCTAGTCTAGTTGAATTGTATGTTATTTTCTCTGATTCATACCTTTGCTATTCTCTTGCATTATGAATCTTCATATCTCTCTGGCACTGATGTGACCTATATTTATATAGCATCAGAGAAATCTTTTGTTCTCACATAGGAAGGCAGTAGGACAGTGTTGCTGTCACCATCTTAGTCTGAACCACAGAATATATGTGATTTGCCCAAAGTACAGAAATGAACTTACTGGTATTTCAGCTCTTAACTTCTGGGTAATTTGTCCTCTCTGAAGGTTATATTGCCTGAAAGATTTCCTGTCTTTCCTAGACATTCAGCATGGTCATTGTACATAAAATCCAGGGTATGTTACTTCACTGATCTGCTGTGAAATTGCAGAGATAGCATTAAACTATTGGTCATTAAAATAATTTCAAATACCTAGACTGTAAATTACAGCACAGTTAAACCCTGTGTCGATCACTCCCTTCAGCTGAGCACTTCTCTGGCTCTTAACGCCTGGGCTAATTAGGAGAGTAATTATTGACTGTCCACGCGGTGGCACCCTCGGCAGGTCCGTGAGTCCATTGCTGACTGAGCCAGCCCTGACAAGAGAGTTCCAAAACCCTGGGGTTTATGAGGGAGCTTGAGAATGTGCAAAGGTCGATCTGGAGGAATGACATTTTGTCGGGATGTAGGCTTCCTTATCGTATCAGAGCTGCTACAGCTGCATCAGGCTTTTGAGGTCTTTAACTCAGCTGTATTTTTTCTCTCTGTGAACTGGCAGTTTAAAAAATACTTTGTAAATCACAAAGAAAGGAATAAATCCCACTTTACTCTCTCCCTATATATTGATCTCTGATATCCAAGCAACCTGAATTCTCATTTATTTTTTCAACCTTGTGTCTCCTTATTATTCCTTCTTGTTAAGGCAAATGTTTGCTAGTTGTAGGACTGTTTTCTTTCCCTTTTTGCATCTCCCTTTATTTGGCTCAACATAAGTCCTTTAGGAGAATCACAGTGTTTGTGCCTCCTTTGCACCACACAGGGATAGCTGGTCTCAAAAACTCCTGTTCAGAAAGATTGATCTTTCCTGTGCTTCTTCCTGTGTGTGGTTTTCATGTGGTACCATCCTCCCTGATGAGAGTATCTCTTTGTTTTACTGGTGTCAATGCCACATTTGCTATTGTCTTTAATGAGGCAGTGGCTTTACCAAAGCAGAAGGGCAACTGTGTGCGGGAAAACAGTAAGGGAAAACCAAATGTGAATTCAGGAGAACACTCTTCTGAACAGAGCTTATGTTGCTTCTAGTAGAGAATGTGATCTGTCTGATATCGACGTCTGGTTTGCCTTGGTCCTAGTGGGTGGTCCCTTCGAGTTGAGTAACTGAACTGTCCCAAGCAGCAGTAACGGTGAAACACCAATAATGGGAAATGGCCCACCTAAATATCATTCGATCCAGATGTCTGGAATAAACCATTCTTTCACTGTTGAGGCATTTATCAAGGAAGTTGACTATAGTGATGAATGGTATTTTTCTTCTGTTGGTCAAGACTTTAAAAAAGGTAAATAGTTTTTCATTTTTTCAGTTGGTAAGTGCCGAATTTAAGAGACCATGAAAAGAGCTGTTTCACCTTCTGAAATTGCAGTCCAAATCTTCCTGGTTTTTAGGGAGATGAAGGCTTCCTGCTTACACTTCAAAGATGGAACATTAACACCTGGGAAGAAATACCCTTAAGTCTTAAAAACTTCTCTCTTCAAATGTGTTCATAGACTGAGGCAATACAAAGTGATGCTTTGTTATTGTGGATGCCTGTATGGAAAGATTTCTTGGAAGCACAGAATTTATCAAAGTATTTCACACAAAGTGAAAAACAGAAGGGCAGGGAAATCTAACAGTTATAAGTTGAATCTTCTGTGGTTTGCAGGTGTAATGCTCAGGCACAACCACAAACTATAAATACAGCAAAGCTTTCCAGAACTTTGTGTTTGTTAAAAAGAGTTCCAAATTCTTCATGTTATGATGCAGGCTGGTTTTTTTTAACTTTTTTTTTTTTTGTGGAGTCCTTCTTTGCAGATCTGAATTCTTCCTTCATGAAAGCACAAGGCTTGGCTCTTAGTTCCATATGTCTTTATAAGCCCACACCCTGAGCACAAAATAGTGTTGAAGATCACTCCCTCATCTTATCCTGCCAAACACAAACTTTAAAGAGGTTTGGGATATGGATGTTCTTTTGTCCTGCTCAACAGCCCCCTGACTGAGATAATATCCTTAGGGTTATGAAGTATTATTGAAAGGAAGCACAAGAACACTGTGCTCTAGTTCTCCTGCATGTGGCTTTAATTATAGATTCTCATGAATCCTTTTCATACCTGCTTTTAAATTTTTTTCTTGAAATCTCTTCCACTCTGTAATGATTCTGATCAAATGAGTTACTAAAACGTTATATAGGAACTAACTGGACAGAATTAGGGGATCCTAATACTACCTTTCATCTTCTTGTTTCTAATTCAACCTGACAGACTGTGCAGAATAGCTTGAATTGGGGCCACTTCCTCGTGAAAGCATCTGTAAAAGAAAAGCAAAGGAGTTTGAGCTGCTTTTTGTCATCCTAGGTCCAATGGCTGAATTTACATACCAAATAAAACACTGTCATCATCTGATATTCTGCCTTCAGTACCTGCTTTTACAGGTATTTAACAGATGAATCCAGGGGCCAGATATTTCAGGATGAAGAGTGGTAGTTTCAAAGCAGTCAAAAGAAGTTGTGCTTCCAGCTGACACTGAACTGGGTTATAGAGTAAACTGATACTTTCCATTTCAGTTTACTGGATTATTTGAAAAACAAATACAAGCAGATAACCATTGTGCAGATCTCGCCCAGAGGGGTGAAGAGTCCATGGTGTGGGAGTTCAACTTTTTGTTTTCATGCAGGAAAACAGGAAAAATCCTGAGGGCCCAGTTTGTGGCTCAGATTCATTATTTTGTGAAATGGGAGCATAGCAGTACTTCGGGGGGTAGAACTGTAGAGCAGAGTGGGGGACTGTAGGAAGACCTGAGAGGGTTTGCAGTCTAATCTTTCCTAGAAGTAACACCTCTGCCATAATGCTGGGGACCATCACTGATTGAAGACAAAATCATCTTTGGCAGCCCTGCTGAACTGTATCTTGTTTCACTTGAACGCAAGTGCCGCCTTAACTTCCCATTCCCTGTGATCTTTCTATGGCAATATTAGATGTTTTTCCAAACAGTTAATATTGTGTGGCATTTGAAACTGTGGATAACAGCACTGGCAGGCAGCACATTAATCTGTGTATCTTCTGGATAAAATAGACAGTGCTGGTCATTGGAATCTGTTCACTGTTCTTTATTCAATATATCGGTTTGTTCTAGAGTAGACCTAGGTCAGCAGAGACCTGAGATCAAATCCTGTTGTGGTACGTTCTATAAAGATAAAGCCCAGAAAGGTTTATTCTGTTCGATAAACAGGAGAAGGTGAAGAAAGTCACAATAATTGCACTTGTAAGGAACAGGACTCACCGAGATTATGGCTTGGTTTTCCTATGTTCTTTAGACACTTACCTCCTGTGAATTGCTACTTGTTTTTGTGTAATATATTAAAACTTATATAGTGAAAACAAAAGCTGAGACCCTGGATGGAAAGTAGCAGCCGAGATAACTTGTCCAAAATTATATAGGAAGCTGAGGCTAGAAACTGAGCAAAATTCCCCTGAAATACAGACGTTAATCACAAGGCTCTTGCCCTGTAGTGTGTGGTATATCAGATTAGCTGGACACCACAGACAAAAATAGCATTTCTGCAGCACAGCCGAGAAAGAGATGGGTTAAGAATAGGCCATCTTAAATTCTGGGTGGTCTTGTGAGCCATGTACACATATGATCAGAGCATTTACCATTCTTGTGCTCTGAGACCATATTCTGGGTTATAGATCTCTTTGTGGATAGACTGTTGGGTGTTCCCTTCTTTGAAAACACCGAGGGTCCCAGAGCCTGTGCTTAAGACAGGGCGGCCTTTAGACCAAAAACTTCTGAGCTGCGTATTTTGCTTCAGGCACAGAGTCCCCATTTTAGTAAGTTTTAAATTTTGTACAGCAATTAAGTGTCGTTTATAATCTCATGTCTATAAAATATATCTGTAGCTGTTAGCTGTTTCAGAGAATTATGTTGTCAACATTACAAAACTATTAATTATCCTGAAATTAGAACATGTCTCTGGAATGTAGAATAAATGAACGTGGGGGCTTGTCAGGCTGCAGTAAACTCTGTGGTTCACGGGTAGCTAGTTGAGGAAAACTTGTGCATTACAGGTTAACCTGTAATGTTAATGAATCATTTGCTGTCCTTTTAGCTTGATTTTATTTTTAAATTTTCTGTTATTAATTGGCAAAAAGACAGGTTATGGTAAAGTTTTTGAAAACTGGGCTGGCTTATGCTGTTTTTTATTAATTCTTTTCTGTTCTCTGTAGTTTTTCTTACTTTCACATAACAACTGTGTTCCAGGAAAGCACTGAGAAAAATAATTCACACCCGTGACTTGAGAACTGTTCTCATCAATCCTTGAGCAGTTTGACCACAGTTGATTCTACAAGTTTTAACTGAGTTGAAGGCTTTATTGCTGTTGTACGAGCTTTTATCAAACCCTGTAAGTCTCTAACGTTGTGGTTCCTTTCCTAGCTGTTCCCACGTTATTGAATAGCTTACTCTTAGTCCTATTCCTGGAATTGAACTTATTTGCAGAGATAAAATGGCTCACTAAATAAAGAAAATTCAAAAATATTCCTATCCACAAGCAATTGAGAGGTAGTAAAAGAAAAATAAAGTGAAGTTCTAATAATTTATTTTGCACTCGTTAAGGAAATTTTCATCTAATACAAAGTCATTGCACATTGCTGTGTTCCCATGAAAGACTAAGAGAAAAATTAGTGCATGTAAAATGGCCTAAAACATCCACTGTAATCAGTAAAACCATTAAACTAAGGGAGTTATGTAAAGCTTGGTTTATGTCGTTGGCTGACTTCATATTTACTTTTTTCAGTTTTGATTTGAGTTGTGGTTTTGACTCAATTTAGAACTAGGCCAGAACCACAACTGTGCATACGGATAGTCACAACTCTTGGCCCAGATCTGAATTTTTCATCTTGAGCTCATCTCTGATTCAAAAGAACCCCCAAATTCTAGGCAAAATTTTGTCAAAACCACGAAGTTTCATTGGTTGGGCTGCCAAGCCACAGTTCAGACCAGGTTTGTTTGAAAATGTCTTAAAATTGGTCACAGATTCTGTTGAATATAATCCAAAGCTGGATCATAATATTTAGAAACTTAAGCAAATCTACGCAAAACTCAGTATTTGCAATAAAACTGAAATTGAGAGAGTATCATGACGTCCTCATTTTTTTTTCTGTGGACATTTCATGCAGTGCTGTGGGCCCATCATGAGAACTGCACTGATGCAAGAGGAACTGGTTGTTCGGAGAATGTGTGTTCTTGAGAGTAATTCTTAAAAGGGCTGAAAGAAACGATGGAAATGTATCAGTTCCCTCTCTTATGCTTTTTCCATTTTTAGTGGAGTTGCTCTTGTTCTGTTCTGCGTTCTGCACAATTAAAATAAAAGCCTTTGAAGTGTCTGAATTTGCATATTTTACTTTTTTCCAGAGACTTTGTCACAGCCTCTTATGCAAGTGATAGCATTAAATTGGAGCAGCACAATGAATTCCAGGAAGCGAGTAATCTTCATTAAGCTTGTTTATTTGCAGGAGCTCCATTAAATTAAGAATCCTTATCAGGCTATGTCTGCACCAATGAAACTGGCTTGACTCTGCCTGGAGGATGGGTTCCCTCCCGGACACCTTGGGGTCTGGGACTCTACTCATGTGTCTGACAAAGCCAGCAGATCATTAGTGCAAAACGGGTATTTAACCTATTGTACAAGAACAACCTTTATAGCAGTTTTACACAGCCTTCATTTTACAGACTAAGAAATGAGGGTACAAAACAAGGCATGGCTTAAAACAGATCAAAGGAAAACTGTGGCAGAGTTTGAAAACTGGTGTGTATCCCTGGCACTGGGTCTGAGCCCGCTGACTCGATTTCAGACACTTCTGTTGTGGTAATGGCAGGTGTAATTTTGCCTCAGGTTTGCAATCCAGTGTGAGGTAAGAGTGCTTGTGACGTGAGTTCTTATGAGCCTTGCCTTCTGATCCAGCCTTGACAAACCCCTGCTTGTTTTCAAAGGAGACTGTGCTTTCTAAGGAAAGTTTTGCAAACGTTACAAAAGTTGCTTGTTATGAATTCTTAACTAGTAGCGATGATGCAGTGAAAATGCAGTTCCTTCTATTTTATCATCATGTAATTTGCATTGTGTTGTTCCTCTTGAGTCTAGGAAATGCTGCTAAGGCTATGAAATAAAAGATTTCAGATGCTGTGAACATTTGAGATTGGAGAATGGGCACCCTTAAATCTAGAAGCAGAAAGGAAATATTAATCAATTCTTAATTAAATAAATGGCAGAACTCCAGTCTAATACCTTGACAAGGAGCTCATAAAACATGAAACCAAAATTAATTTCTCACTAAGTGTACTTAATGATGACTGTAAGTCACTGGTGAGGTTTCTTCTCCAAATTATTTAGGCAGAAATTTACACTTTTTTGAAATGCTAATGAAAATCGTTTTGACACGTTTAAATTCTGCTGCACTGCAATATAAATGTTTGGAAATGTTCACCCCTCTGAAAGGGTAATTGTTGTGGTGAGTTGGACACATTATCAGCAACAGATAGGAAGCCTTCAAAAAGAGGCCTCCACTTAAAAGACGTTTGTGCTCTCACTTAATTAACCCAATGGCATTTGGTTCCAGCAAAGCTGTTCTGCTTCATAATGACAAAAAAAATGAAATATTAGGGAAGATCTGGGAAGAGATGAATACACATCTGCTTATATTTGCCCTCCTGGCATGACCCATCAAGTTGCTCTTTAGGACTAAAATTAAAAATGCAAGGAATTGAAGAGTGTAATGAAAAGACCTCATCTCTTCTCCTGATTGAAAATGTGGGAAGGCTTAATGGAGAGAGGCAGAACTTTCAAATGCTTGAGGTCTGTATTCCTATTGTAGGAGCTATGTGTGCGCGCTTGTATGTGCCAATTATAAATATATATCTGCTTTTTCAGTGACAGACTATTTTAAGGTGGCTCAAACAGTTATTGGTACCAAACTGCTCGATAACAAATGTCTGGAAAACTGTGATGACAGATCAAAGGATCAGCATTTTAGGTTTCCATTCCTGTATCTAGTTGAGACTGACTGTAAATAAAGTTCTAGTCAAGTTCCAAATGAGCAAGGGTAGGGTAGCATTATCTTAGAAATCCTGCTGAAACATCCTTCTGAAGGGGCTTATTATCTGTGTGAATTGTGGAGAGATTTGTAAGCCTTGATTTTTAGTGAAAATTGCCTACAGCGATATTAATTGAATATGCATCTTTCTGATAAACATACTGTACTTCTGAAACTGTTGTCATCAACATGACAACAAACGAGCATGGAAAAATAAAATCCCTGTGCAAGAGGCAGATTTGCTGATGAGAAATTCTCCTGAGAAGTATGGCGCTTGCCATTCCATTTTGTAAACAACTGCACTCATGTGGCTGCATCAGACGGACACTGTTTATGCGCAGTGGTTGTTGGGTTCTGCGTTTGTGTCACAATGAAAAACATAAGAAGATGAAAAGTGATGGAAACAAAATGAATATGCAATGAAGGAGGAATCTGATTCAAAGCAGAGCAGTAAGCTAGGGAATGCCATCCGGCCTGGCGTGTGCTCCTGCACTCCTGGGATGCTCGAGCCACTCTGCTGCAAGGTGCCCTGCACTGCAGGATGGGGGCACATCCTGCAAACAGCCCCAGCACCGCAGGCGTGTTGTCTCCTGCTTACAAAGATAAAGTGCTTTGGTGTGAAATCACAGTATTCCTTCGCTACAAACTCCAGTGAATGTGACAAAAAGCAGCAGAGCAATCCCAAACTGGTAACTCCTTTTTGTTTCCTTGGCTGTTTCGCCTTTTGCTCCGTTTAGATTCCTACGTCTTGTCTTTTCCATTAACAGCCATTTGACAGTTTTAGATATTAGGTGATTGTGCTGGTGATGGTGTCTGTTTGGGGAACGGCTTCCTCTTGCATTTTCTCCAGCAGCAAACATGCAGAGTAGATGGTGGCATTCCAGCAGGCACTGGCCTTAACCAGTCCTCCCAGAAGCAGTGCTGCTAGGTGTTCCCAGGGATTTTACCGAGCTGTTTTGGTGAGTGAGAGGCTTGGCCGTGGTTGAGAGAGTAGATTGAGAGGTTGGAGAGGGAAGACAGGAATTAGTTACATGTGCTTTTGAAGCTGAAGAAGCTGTAATGTAGTGGTGTGTTCTGAGATGTTCATTGTAACAACCATCCAAGCTGCCTAAGTCCAAAACTTAATCTGATCATATGTATGAGTTATATTAATGTGACTGGTTTAGATCTTGGGCCTTGCTTTCTTTTTCTGCTCCGACAACACAAGCATGCAAAGGTATCCTAACGGTAGAGAGAATCTGACCTCTACATTTTGGATGAATCTGTAACGAATGCCTGTGAGACTCATATGGGAAAAAAAAGGTACATTTCAGCTGGATTAACATATTTGCACCATTCCACTTGGGAGGAAATAAGAAGGGACTTTGTAAGGAATTACAGTATTTGTCTCAACAGATTGAGAGAGAAGAATCTAATTCTCTCACTAGAGCGATTAAGACCTTTTATTAGGGTGGACAGACACTTGTAGGTTGAAATGAAAAAATGCACCTGAAACCTGATAAAGGACTGTGATTTTCAGCAGTTGTCACATCTTGTTCTTAGCCATGTAAGAAGTCTTTGTGATGGACCGGTTAGAGGGGCAGGAGTTTTGGGTTGTGCTTTAATGTTATCGTTAGTAGCCGTCTGTTAATAGTTTTTCCTGTTCATGATGTTTTTTCTAGGTGGTTTTCTCATATGAATGGTCGTTACTCAGCATGGTTTGTATCATCTGTTGAGGGTTCCTTTTCATCTAGTTGTAGACAAGTTCTTTGGTTACGTATTCCTGTGCTTTAAGGATCTTGAGTGGTGTTTCTGAACTATATGAAATACAGAGCTGAAGAGAATGCACTTACAAAGGTTTAGGTTTCATACACCTTTAAATTTGCAGGGGCTTGGTTGCACTGGTCTTCCATGTATTCTTCTAGAAAGCATGCAATGATTTGGAAATAAGGACAGAGAACTCTAAGCCTATACCTTGCAGATGAATGATGACTATACCTACCAACGCTGTGGTAGCCAGAGTGAATCTGAAAGATCTATTTCTCCCTGTTCCTTCTGCCTTTGTACAGATGTGTATGCTGTAAAAGTTATTTATAGGATTCATTTAAATTCCACATTTTTTCCCAGCACATTTTCCACCTTCTCTTTCACAGTACTTACTTGTAAAATCAATACTCTCAAACAGCTTTCTTTTTAAACTCCCCCTACCTTCCTTTAAAGCTATCTTAGAGGGCTCCATGTGTTTCCATGGAGCCACTTTTTAAGCATATAGAAACAAAACTCAACCACAAAACTCATTTTTAAGAAAAGCCAGTGCTGTTGCTTACTGCGGTGAGCCTCATCACACTTGACTTCTGCGGGTGCAAAGTTTAAAATGAAATTGTCAATATTCAAAACACTCAGTGCGTATTTTTGTTCCAGATACCTTATGTGATTATACACCATAATCTGGGTTAAATATCCTGGGGAAAGGACTTCATAGTCTACTACAGATTTGGTTTTGATACCTCTCTTCTTTTATAAAGCATTCCGCAGCATCTAAATAACAGAATTGTTATCACTATTTAAGCAGCTAAGCACACATTAATGCCTGTAGCTACAAATTTCTAGGTCCACGCATAAGCAACTTAACAGTCTTCAGAGATCAGAATTGTTGAGCAGCCTGTAGCGTTCACTGAGCAGTTGTGAATGTAAAGATACTGGCAAGAACAGGACCTGAGCCCTCAGAAAAATATTTTCAAGTATTTTAAATCTAAATGACTAAAAATTAAAAATTAGAGACTGCTCCAGAAGAAACTCACGTAGATTACAGCAACACTAAAAAAGGCTAACTATTATGAAGCGCTAGCATACAAAATGCCAAAATTCCACAAAGGGCTAATTTTGGCCTCTGCTAAAACCATTGTTGAGCCAGCTGACCAGCCTGCATCTCCTTCCTGCTGGGGACTGATGTTGGTTGCTTTTTTCCAGGTAACGGCCAGGAAGGCTTGCAGAAGTGCTCTGTTTCTTTCTGAGTTTCCCCTTGCTTGTCTGTATGTTGCACTGACACAGATACTTGGAGGTAGAATGCCGTGCGCAGGTGTCATCATTGCTCTCCTTATAACTCTCAAGCTGTTGAGGTGTAGTGTGTTTTAATCAAGTCTCTCATGGTTCTAGGACTTTCCCTGTTGTGATTATCTAGACAGGTCGGGTACCATAAACAAGATACGAAATTCGCATTTCATGGAGCCAGGACACGTGGCTGGGCTTGCCGAGTTCTGTCTTCTGCTGTCTCTTGGCTCAGCTTTTAAAAAGGCAGCAGCATGAACAGCTTTGAGTTTGCATTCAGAACCAGATCTTCTGTGTTCCTCCTCTCTAAAGCTTTCAATTTCGGTAATGTCTTTTATCCAGGATCTCAAAATTCTTTGCAAAAACCAGTGAATTAAAACTCACAGCAAACCTGTGATTCTGTGAGATGTACTACTATTTCTACCAAAATAACTAAGTTCTAGAAGTGGAACAAAAGAGCACTTCTTTCCTTCTTCTGGACCTTATATTTTTGATCAAATGCAACAGTGGAGCAAACTGATGCACAGAGTTTAGGGTTTGTGTAGTGTCATCTTGGGATGTCTCTAGCACAACCAGAAAGAGCCTCTGATTCCTTAGAACAGAGCTATTACGTCAGCTTAAATTCAACCTTTTGAATTTAATTGATTTGAAAATCAAGCTGTTAGTTCAGCAAACATGAAGTCAACACCTTCTTTAGGAAGGGGCAAAACCATCTCCCCATGCATCTAGCAAGTCACACAGCAATGACCTGGGTGCACTAGCCATCAGCTGCCGTTGTGCAGCGTGCGGTTCGGCTGTGTTGGTTCTGTAGTCTGAACACAAGGGAAGAGTCACAGACGTACATTTGGCTTCACAACTGGAGCACTTTCAGGTCTGAAGTCCCCATGCCTTGTGAGGTTAGGTGTAAATGAACATGACAAAATATGTTTTGCAACTGTAAATGTTCTGAAAACGTAGTTAGTTTTACTCCTTCGGTAGCTTTGCAAAAATGTGTCTTATGTTAGCATTTTACAGGTGGTGCTGTCTCTAAAAAAATAATCAAAATGATAAATGAAGCTTTGAGCAGTTCTGTCACTGAAATCCATTCTATATTTCTAGGGGGACAAGATTCTTAACTGGTTCCTCCATTGAAAGACAGTGGAGCTGAGTCATTTTACACTTACTTAAGGTTTGGCCTCTTATATTCAGAAATTCTCACATAATTGAGAAACAGTTACAAAACTGAATTTTACTCGTAACAGAACCAAGATTTCTCTTTTGATTTCAGATTTACCAAAACAGAGGCTTGGCAGTTGCTTCAGTTCACTAGAGATGTATGAGCCATATTCACAGTTGTTTCCTCAGTGTGGGTTTGATTTCAACAATTCTGGAATTCAGAGCTTGTCAAGCTCCTTTATGATTGACTTAATCTTTCACAGAAGGATCTCGTGGATTTATAGCTGAGATCTTGACTTTTTCTTCAAAACCTTTTATACTTTTCAAAGTTGACACTCTCAGTTTTAAATTCCATACAGTTCCTTTTCTAATGACCCTACCAAGGAAACAAATAGTGAGATTTTTACAACTGTTTATGGCATAACCCTGGGAAAACTTAAAAGCACAGAGAAGTGATTATGCTTGCTCTTTTTTCTTTTTTTTTTTTCTCCCCCCTTCTTTCAAATTGTATTTATATTTGCCTCTGATTCTCATGTTACTTCCTTCTTCAAGCTGCCAAAAGTCTTTAACCATGGTGCTGGAGATTAAATGGCAAATTTCTGTCAAACACCACAGAGCTTTGTTTTCAATGGACAATCAAATCTGGCCTCTGATTAACAGGGGATTCATTTTACTTGCACTATCGTTTATGCTCATAGTTCTTGGATTTGTTGTCATTTGCACATGGAAACGTAACATTTACATATGCAAATAGTGCGTTTGAGTGTCTCATGCTTTCGAAACAACACCCGAGGTACAATACCCTCAGTGGTCCAAAGAACAAACACATAAAATCAAACTAATATCTAGTGAAGGAAAGAACAACAGAATAATTATGGCAGATACTCTGATGGAATCAAGAACGTTATTTTAAATATCTGTGGTCAGCGAGGCGTCCTGGTTTGAGGTCAGCTGTAAAATCCTTACAGACTCTTCCCCTGGGCCCAGTCCATCCCTCACATAGTTTTATCTGGGAGGAAAGAGAACTGACACTGAACTGACAGCCTGACTGGGCATCAAAGTGTTCTGCAAGAGCCTTTGCTGATTCCAAGAATTAATTATTTTGCATTTGTTGTAATCAAAGCAAGTTATGGCTTTAATATGAAAAGAAAAGAGGAAAGCAGAGGACAGTAGGACCTGTGGACACCGGCACTGATGTTAGTTACCCAACACCACAGGAAATGCTGCCCTCAACTCTTAAAAGCATACACAGATTGTATATAGAATGCCTTTGTAAAGGAGGCTTTGATCTGTTGAATGAAGCTGACCTGCTTGCTGTGCTTTAAGCAGGCAGTGGAAACACATGACGTGAGACATCAGAGACAGATGATCGTTAGGAAATGGACTCTTAGAGCAGAAAAATGAGGGTGCTCACAGCTGTGCCTAAATGTGCCAGAAGTCTGCCTAAGACAAACACTGATCTCCACAGATCTTTCCCTTAAGATATATTGAAATATTGTGGGTCAGGATCTTCTTTTACCTTTTATAACAGAGAATGTGGACAAACTTCTCTGTTTGCTTCCCTCTTTTCCTGTTGTGATGACCTGGAGAGGAAGCTTGTTACAGAGAGGAGAATTCTGAAAGGAAATTCGTGTAGAACACTTAGAGGAGATCTTGGGTAAGCTGGTCACTGGGCAGTTCAGCTTATTGTTCTGCGGGGAGCAGGTCTGCTATGGATCGGTGATAAGGGACTACAGCCACCAACTGACCGATGTCCTGGTTGAAGTCTTCTTAGCAGCTTTGGGCTCTACTCAGCGGGTCTCCCCCAGGTAGATTTTAATACAGCTGTAGTTACAGAGAGGCATCAGCCTGGATACATCTCTGTCAGTCCTCTCAGTCTCAAGCAGCCTTCAGACTGCCTTTTCTGCGTGCACCACACCGCAGGCCACAAAACACTTCCCAACAGCCAGTACCACACTTAAGATCAATAGCAAAAGAGCAAAAGCCACAAACTATGATGTGCCTCAGGAAGGGAGTAGAGGAGATCAAGGGCATTGCCAATGTGAATGAAATCTACATGAAAGAGCCTTCATCACTGCACTGCTTTCATGGATTAAAGGAACAATTGAGCAGAAGAATGAAAAGGCGGTGCCAAGAGGAAGAGAAAATATGGAGGAGGGAAGCTGAGTTTCTCCAGTTAAAGCATTCTAGTCACGTTCTTGGCGCACAGGCAGAAAAGCACAGCTGCTTTACATCTGCACACAGCGCTGGAACTGAACAGGCACTGATAGAAGTATTCTCAGCCTGGTCAGATGAGCTTTTTGTTTGCTCTGGTATGGATACAATACTTCTGGTAATTAGTAACATGGAAAACTATTTTCTAATGCCACTGCAATGACTGATTTGGCTTGTAAATGTTTTCTTTCAAAGGTCAGGCCTACAGGGACTTATAAAGGCTAATTTTGTCACTAGAATGTCAGACCTGATGCCCACCCTGGGAGACACAATAACCACCAAATTACACAATTTAAATGTTTTATGCTTATATCCATGAAAAACACTGACAATTTTCTTTCATGTAGCATCCTGATTATATTTCATGCAGTAAATCTCCCCAAGCTGTTTGGGGCTTTGTGCCTGAAGTGAGGCCCACATCCTTGGATACCAATGCAATACAAAGATAACAATAATAATACAATTAATACAGTAATACAAAATTTCTTTTCCTGCTTTATAGTCTTTGATGCATATTTTGAGTGTGGCACTGAAATCTCTTTGCTAAAACCTTCCGTTTAGCTAACATGAGGAAAGTGCATAAAAATTCAACATGAAAAAAATCTTAAATCCTAGTTCAATATCTCAGTTTGATTCTGTCGAATATCCAGCAACAGCCCGGAGGTGACAGTAACAAATAAACATATAAATTGATGTGATTGGCTTAAAATAAGCAGTTCACTGACACTAGTGTTAAAGGGGCGACATATTTCAAACCCAGTCTTATTCTTTGTGTGCAAGTGGGGCTTCAGCTGGTATTGATAAGTGTTTTGCCTGTATCAAGACTTTTAAAGTTGGGGAAAATACCAAAGCAAGAGAGACTGTGCTGTACAAATTAAAGCCTGAGACAGACTTGAAGCACAGCGACGAGGAAGAGTTTGGATCTGGGATTCTAGACTTGCTGCTATCGGAAATAACAGCTTTGGGTCTTCTATCCCCTGCTGCTCCTATTATTTAGTAAGGTTCTTTTAACTCCATATTAGATGATAATACACCTGTGTGGGTGACAACAAGAACTGTGCAACTGTGATAATTATAGCTGAGAACAGCAGTGCATTCTTCAGCTTAGCTCCACACTAGGAATGTGTATATCTGAGTGTCATATGGCTGTCTGCATTGCTCAGACACAAGCCCTGGTGGAGGCCTGAGTCTTTGAGACAAGCATATGAAAAAATCTGCCATTTCCAAATGGCCTTATGAATATTTAAAGGTGGAAGACCATATTGCTAATGTTACCTGGACTAGTGTTTAGTTTTCAGATTTGGAACTTGTTTTGGGGCTCTATGTGTGTGTCTAGGTACAGTTAACATGCAGGTAGAACTAACTGTAAATTAGGGAGTTCTGATCTGTGGAGCAGCTTTGTGTTTGTTGAAGCTTTAACTGCATCTAAGCTATATGCATTGTGCAGCGTGTCGAACAAACGCCTTTTTTAATAATTATTCTGTCTCAGGGGAAACACTGACAGGGCCGTGGCAAATTGCTCGCTCAACTAAATGTTGGTAAAGAGGCTGCTATGGATCAGGCTTTTGGAAAAGATTCAATGCCACTGTCTAGACAGAGGCAAGAAACAAGGGCTCCCTTTCCCCCCGTCCCTTTGGAGCCTCATCACAGAGCTATGTAAGCCTGCTAATTAAACTGGAGTTTTGCACTTCACCCTTAGGAATTTTTTTCTTTAAAAATGTAGGTCATTTGATTGATGTGTATTCTTCAGTATCCTAATCTCAAGTGAGAAAATAATGAAAAACAAGCCGTGCTGTATGCAGACAAAACTGAGGGCTGCACAGAAATGGAATGTTTTATTACATAGAAGTTTTAATAAGCCATAAGCCACCAATCCCACATTAGGAGGGACAGGAATAAGGAGGAATAGTACAGCAAGCCACACTTTTGCTGTGGTCGACAGACAGATACTGCTGTTATTTGCAGGGTAACATCCACTCGGTCCAATGGAACACTGGATTTCAAATAGCGGCTGTTTTTTCATTGGTGATCAGGCCCAGGCAAGAAATGAAGAAAGGAAGGCTAGCATCTGAGCATAGAAAAGTGGAGGTCAGAATTGTAGGTGGAATTGGAGGTGGTGTCTTATTAATGGCTGGATCTAGACACAGGCTGCCCAGTCATTCAGAGAAACAGGAGGAAGGTAGATGGAATGTTTCCAAGAATCAAGCAGTATCCAAGACCTGGTTGTCTTTACACATTTAGGGACAGGCCATTATATGTCAGTTCAGGGCAAAACATAGTAGCAGTGGTAGAACTGTGCACTAATGTGCTACTGGTTTAGGGGATGTTGATGGTGGCCTGTTTGTATCCTGACCACTCGGACACTCCCAAAGTTATCCAAGAGGAGAACTAGGAGAGGATGACTCTTAAGCACTCTCTTCTGTCATGTTGGAATGAGGTGCCCAGATGGCATTCTCTATTATTTCCACTGTGACATTTCTTTATTATGCCAGGAATGGGACTGCTGAATGTGCTCTAAAAGGTGGAGGAAACTACCATTAAAAAAATATTTCATTTCCATTTCTCTTAAACTACTAAGCAGAGACAGCTGGAGCTTCCATCGCAAGGTCTGTTCAGGATCACATTTGTCGCTTAGCACTGATGGAGAGGACGTAGTTTTCTTAATCCTTTCCTAGCTACCAAATATAGACACACCTGCACTGATGCACCAGCGCTAAGTCAGCAGGGAGCTCAGGGAAACCAAGATGGGAATATACACTTTTAACTGAGTATTTCTGTTAGAAGTTTCCCTCAGAAGGGATAATATTATCAGTCGTAAACTAACATTATTCTCTTTTCTGTCATGGGGATATTGATCGCCTGTATGCTAAATAACCAATATTGTATTAGGAAAAGGACCCCAAAGACTCATCGAGCTACTTCAGTTTTTTTGAGATACTTTAGGGGAAGCATCCAGTGAAATGCTCGGTGGGTATTGGCAGGCACTCGGGACAACTGACAAGCCAAGGGTGCAGGAAAATGAAGGGAACAAAACAGCTTGGCCAGTGACTAATTTGCACACCAAGACTTTTGTGTGTGCATTCTCAGTGCCTGCAAACAAATACGTGTTGTTCACAGACCTGTGCAGCCCGGAAGATCCTGGCCTGAATAGCGTGTCAGCAGCATTAGGTCTTCCTTTTATTTGGTAGTTGTGTTCCAGTGATTAGTCTAATCATGTTTATTACAGTATTGACTGCCCGGTGGCCAGCAAGTTCAGAAGTTACTGTTAGTTTGGGATGCTTCCTGTTGTGACTGCTCATTTTTCCACGCTGTATCTGGGCCTGATTTTCAGAAAATAGAAGCTAGACATTTTGTGTGAAGAAGGGACTCTCAAGT
Source organism: Eurystomus gularis (assembly GCA_013400335.1). NCBI lineage: Eukaryota > Metazoa > Chordata > Aves > Coraciiformes > Coraciidae > Eurystomus > Eurystomus gularis. The sequence continues at coordinate 208,047 of VZZY01013118.1, read as the reverse complement.
CACCCCAGACTGTATACTTGGAAATAAACTGTGAGTCACTTAAAAATTGAATTCAGTATTTTTATAGGAGAAGTTTTAAAATCTAACAATATTTGTATTATTAAATTTATACCAAATGTGTATTTGGAAGTATTTCTCACTGAGTAGTATAGAGACATCTTGGGTGTCACTGTAAATTAATGAGCGTCTGTTTTTCATTGTAGTGAGAAAGCTGTGAGAAAGCGTCCAAGGGAGACTACTCACCAGTAAGAATTCAGCTTCTATGACTAGGTGTGACACAGGGTTCTATGAATGCTCCTCTTGAGTCACTCCAGGTCTGGAGGTTTAGTATCTGGCAGGTCTTTTCCTTCTTTTGATGCCAAAACACAAAATTACTTGCAAGGTGGATTTTGTTCTGGAAGTGTTTCTCAGGTTGGTTCCTAAGGTGCTCTACTAAGGAGCTGCAGTAGCTTGTGGTCTCTCTGGGGCTGTTGTTACAAATTCCTAATGGGAACTGAAAAAAGAAAATAAACCAGTAAGGAAAAACTTCTTTCCTCTGCTTATTCTCCTGCTTCTTCACCTTTCCTTGGGACATTTTGTCTCCATCTGTATATTTAGTGTGTATCAGAAAGAGTTATAAAGTTATTTGTATTAGCCAGTGAGCTACATGTCTGCTGGGAACATAAATCCTGGTTTTCAGTCTGTACTAATGCAGGGTTTAAAAACAAGTGCAACTTGACTCCAAACAAAGCTGAGGCCTGGGTGTGTTCATGAGCGCTGATTCTCTGTGACCTTCCTTTCATTTGCTAAAATCTGTGCCCTTCCTTTACTCTGATGTAGACCTTGTCTAAGATTTCTCTTCTCTACCAGAGTAATACTTGCCTGGAAGGTTTAGTCAGATAATGATTGAAAAGTGTTTGAGATCCTTGAGAAAAGGTCGTCACTGCAAGGAGCTGAGCTTTAGTGACGTGACTGCAAAATAAATAAAAAAAAAGGTACAACTATGACAGGGCTAAAAATAGAGACTGAAATTCCTCTTCATTCTCAAGCCTTATAAGGATCTATGCACAGCTATGTAAGGCAGGATCTTCATGCAAAAAAAGTTTTGGCTGATTTAACATGGGAAGCATTGTGTTCATATGTTTCCTTTGCAGAACTAAATCATAATTTTAAAGCTGACAGAAGGCCTCTCTTTAAATTAGAGTAATTTATTGCTGGATGTGCCCAAGAACAGCTACAAATGTAAACACAGGCACTCCCTTGGCTATATCCCCTGCACTTCTCCAGATCACTTCCAAGTGGAAAAAAAGCCTAACAAAGAGTGAAGCAAAATTTCTCTGCCACTCACAATTGAAGGATTAGTTCTTCTTTTCTAGTATCTCTAAATGATGGCACCAGAGTCTGGTGTCTAGAATTTCCAGTGACATTGCTGGCACTCCCAGGCATGGATGACATGCAGGAAAAACGCATTGCTCTTGTGCAGAAATCTCCTTGCTGATGAACTTCTCATCTACACATATGTGCACACATGCTCCCGCACATACAGAGCTATATATAGACTGTTTCACACTCTAAAATTAGGAGTTGCGGAAAATGATATATGCAACAACTTGATACTGTCAGTGCCTTTGTGTCAGCACATTCCTGAAAAAATACCTGTGAGATATAGTGACGATATCTATGGCTTAGGTTTTCATTTGACAGGACGGTGAGTGATCTTGACCCAGCACATCTTGTAGGACTGTGAGGTAGGAAGCCTTACAAATCTAAAGTGGAACATACTCATTGCAAGACTCCCTACAGTGACTGCTGGATTCCCATCTAGTGATACAGGATTCCCTGGGTTTTGGCAGTGTTGGATAGAAAAGGTGCCACAAACGCTGAGGAAGAGAAGGAGAATGTCAAATCAATACAGGCTCATCCTGCTTTTGGCAGAGAAGCATTGTTGATCCTCATTGTTGTAACCCACATGAACTTGCAGGATTTGTTTCTACCTGTGTCCTGGGTTTGGCTGGAATAGAGTTAATTGTCACAGGAAGCTGGGAGGGGGCACAGGCAGGACAGCTGACCCGAACTGGCCAAGGGGATATTCAATACCGTAGGATGTCATGCTCAGTGCATAAACTGGAGAGCTGGCAGGGGGGAGGAGGGATCGCGGCTCAGAAACTGGCTGGACATCGGGTTCTGGGTGGTGAGCAATTGCGTTGTGCATCACTCACTTCATATACCCTTTTATTAGTATTGTTGTTATTATTTCTTCGCTCCTTGTGTTGTGCTAGTAAACTGTTCTTATCTCAGCCCATGAGTTTTTAACTTTTTCTTCCAATTCTCCTCCCCATCCCACCAATGCCGGGGGGAACGAGTGAGTGAGCGGCCCCGTGGTGCTCAGTTTCTGGCTGGACCTAAACCACGATGACTTGGTTTGTGCCTGATCCGTATTTGGATTGCTGTCCAAACCACACCATGGCTTTCTTGCAACCCAGTTTGTTCTCAAATGCAAAACAAACAAGACCCTCGAACAAAACATAACCTAACCCTGTTTCTATTTCTATTCTATTCTATGTATCTTCCTTGATTCTTTCTTTGTACATCTTGAAAAAAGGAGTGCTAGAGCCAGGACAGGCTGTCTGCTGGGTTCCATCGGTTTTCATGCATTGCTCACATTTCCTGTCTATCTTTTGTGTCATCTCTTTTCATTGCTGCTTTAGATTAGCCACAACGCGGAGCCATTTATGGTTTTCATATGTTATGTATCAGGCTTAATTGTTCATCCTGCCTTTCATCATCTCATCGTATTTCACAGACCACGATTAACTACGATTCTTTTGAGGCACCCAGCTTGCCTTTACTTGCTACTTCGCCTTACACATCCATATGGTTCAACTTGGTCTTCAAAGACCTCTGTCATTGTGCTACTTTGTTCATCACAACAAACCAACAACTGTTTTGGATGGTTTGTTTGCTGTGGCATATATATAAATATAGATATAAATTTACCTAATATACCTGTATTAGAATTTAATATCAAAGAGTAAAAGGCAGTTGGTAGACCTGGAGCATTGTGAAAGGTTGTGCCACAACAGACTGATCTGAAACCTTTTGTCTGTAGATTATTGACATTATTTCTGTTTATGTTCTGTCTTTCTCTGGTCTGTGCAAGTGATGATTCCTTGTCCCTTGGGGAATTTTACTGCCCTCTCTCTTGTTTCTATTAAAAGCATTTTCCTAATTTGGTGCCTTAATTTTAAACTGCTATGCTTTGTGCTGTGTATTGTGTTCCAAGACTGGGAAGGATTCCCAAAGCTGTATTTTCATGGCACGCTTTTGCATCTGCCTTAAAATCAATGGGAACATGTTAAAGAGAGAGTGAAGGCAGAATTCCTTTTAATAGGAAGTTTTGGCTGATATTTTAGAACATAGTGACATCTCTTTCAGTGTGAACTTTTCTGTCTTCTGCACTCTTTTCTGTGCTTGTATCCATCTCTCCAGCAAGTGTGTGGGCAAGCAATTCAGAAACGTTTGCAGGAAGGACAGGAGGGAATGATAAAGATCATGACTGAATCAAAATGGGATCTGGATGCCAGTGGAATCTGAGCACCACATTTTCCAGTGTACCCAGCTGAAGGCGCAGAACAGGGAGAGGAATGTTAAAGTAAACTTGTTCAGCTAAAGCTGGCGCTTTGGACTTTTACCTGCAGCCTCTAAACCTCTCTTCCACTGTAATCTCAATTTGCTGTACAAGGGAATGCTTTAAATTAAAGCAAGGGAGTAGTTAAAGCTTCCAAGGCAATCTTGTCTGTCCTTTGAGGATGCCAAACCGGTGACAAGTATGGTAGTATTTGTATATGTATATTTAAAGTTGGCTTAATTAATGAAACCCATGAAGTCTAAGCCCTAATCTTATTAAAAGTGTCAGATGCACAGAAACAAGAAGCTGATTTACATTTGGGGGATATAGAGATGAAAGGATTGCTTTCAAATTTATTTTTAGGCTGGTAAAATATTTGTGTGCCCATAATGTCCATTTAATTTTGGAGTTTGGTCCATAAGGAATGCTGGGTCAGGATGAAAAGTAAATGTGGTAAAGAGCGGGTGTTTGTTTTTCTTCCCTTTTTTCTTTTTGTTTGCATCTTGTAGGTGTTTTTGCCTTCTCTGAGTCTTGCAGCTGCTTGTGAGTCAGCTCTAGATATTTTACCTTCTCTAACAGCACTTTCATATTTATCGACCCTGGTTTTCCCAAGAAGCTGGTAAACGTGGCCTTTGTGAAATATTTGCATTGTTTTGATATGATATAACCTAGGGATAAAAATATCCAGTGATGTGGAGAAAAGGAGAGTATAGAGGTTTAAATATTTCTCTAATTTGTCAAGGAAATCTGGAAAACATCTGCCTCCACTCCTAGTTCTTCTGTTGCTTTGCTTTTAATTATCCCCACCTCTTTTTAATGGAACATAAACTACCATTTCACAACTTTATATGATAGACCAATCCATAGACAACTGCCGTGACATTTACAGTACCCTGGACTTGGCCTCCTCCTCCTTCCAGATGTCTTCTGTACAAACATTTCAAAACTAAATATTGATTAAGAACAGTTTAAGGAGTAAACACAAACAGTCTCCACGAACAGGCACATTAAATACAGTTGTGGAGGTCAAAACAAGACTTGTTGAATTTCCATATGCTTTTTCTGATTTATGGAAGGTGAAGAATCAAGGTCCATCCTGAGTGTTTTATTCAGGTCTGCTGTTCTCACTTGCATGATAAAGAACACGTGGTCTCTGCTAGCTGTGTTTTTATAGTCGGGCAGCAGGTGATACCTGGAACTCTTTTCACTTCCACAGCAAGACAACAAGAAAAAAATTGGGTGTTTTTTCCATGAATGAGAGCAAACTAGTAAGCCAAGAATATAGACAGGTGCCGCTCGTTGGCGCTGCAGAAGTCTTTCAGCCGAGATCACAGAAAGGTCTGTGTCAGATGACTGAAAGAACAATCTGAGGATAAGGGGCACACGTAGATATATGTAACAAGGGACATACGCTGTTTCAGGGCTACTAATAATGATGCAAATTGTTCACAGAACAACACCAAGATTGATCTATGCCTTGTCCGGGTTAGAGACAGGAATTTGTTCAGCAGCTCCTTCCATCATGTCTTTGTGCACAAGCCATTTCCTTCAGTTCTTTGCAAGCACCAGGATTTGTCTGATTGGTAAAATTTGCAAAATGTTTCTTTCCAGTCCTGGCACACTTCAATGTATCATTGCAAGTGTGGGGAAAAATAAACCCACCTGCTTTCTGAAGCTGGTGCAAAGAGATACAAAAGTATTGGTAACATCTATTGTTCTTTCAACAAGAGAGTGAACACAGTTGCCTTTCAGCACTGACAACCCCAGCTGCAGAAATCTGAAGACCAACATTTGCTACAGTACAAGCTGAGAATATTTGAGACGGTATTGACTTATGTAGAAGATTTGTATTTCAAATGATGATGACCAAGTTCTTTCTTCATTTTCCCTTTCTCAGAAATCACTGAGACTGCAGGGATGTAGCAACAGGGCCAAAGAAAACTCCTCATCACCATGTGCATAATTTTTGCACTGGTGCGCTTCATGCTGTCATGAAGGTGCCTTTCACCAGAGACCCAGAGAGCGCTCAGATGCTCTTCCTACAATACTGTAAATCCAGTGTCTTAGGATATGCTCTTATTGTGACAAACAAGAAATAAAACCATGACAAACAAGCAACCTGTGGTGAAAATTTCAAACTGAAAGTGAATAATCATGTGGAACAGTGAGACAGGTTTCAATCATGACATGGCTTAGCTTACTTACTTTTGGGGCATACCCTGTGTCAAAGCCCCCAAAAAAAAGAAAAAAAAAAAAAAGGGAAAGAGTGCCAGTGAAGGATGAAAATGTTAGGAGCAGAGGAGTTGTCATTCATTTGTGTAGTAACTGTTTCCAGAGTCTGACTCTTGTGAATCTCTATTTCCATTATAAATATTTTTTATTAAATAGAAGTGAAAAAAGGTTACTAAATGTATGTGGAACAGAGGTGAAAATGACAGGTTAGGAAGGGCCACATGCTTTAGAAGAAGGGATACGTGCTTTAGAAGTGGCCAGCATTTCCAAAGCTTTCAGTGTATAAACATTTGAGCATATTTGACTTTGGCGTTCAAATAACTAAGTAAAAAGAGGAGGGATACGTGTCAATTTGTACCTACCAAACCTGGCAGAAGACTAACCACAGCAGAATGCAGTTAGCTTAAAAAAACCCTAAGGGTCTTATGACACCTTTATGGCCAGAATGAAGAAGAAAAATTTTTGCAAAACTGATCAAAAGGCAAGTCAAAATGGGAAGCTGAAAGATGAAATGGGGAGGTGAAAGATAAAAGGGAAAAAAGTGATCAGGAAGGAACTTCTTCTGTTAAAAAAAAAGAGGATTTTTCAAGAAACTGTTGGTAGAAACTTGATTGTATACATCTCTTCTGAATAACACCTAGAACATGCGTAATCAGAACAAAACTATGGTTTTGCTCCAGTTGGCTCTACTATAAACACTTTCATTTGGGAAGGAATCACTTTCACCTGAGAGTTTCTGGAACTGGGCTCTGAATTCTGGCATAAGATAGCTGTGCATCATTGTCACTCCCAGGAACCATTCTGCCTGTGCAGAGTTAAAACCATTTCAATTTGGCTTGTTCCCACAATGCAAATATCCACCTGTGCATTGCTGTGAAAAACTTCCTCGGAGTCATCTCTTCCTATGTGTCTAGTATTGATTTAGTTGTGGGGTTTGGCATTACTTAAAAGCTTGAAGTGGTTTTAATAGATAAAATACGTTGTGTCCGTTATTTGTGTCAGTACTCCCTGCAGAATCTCACTGCTTAGAATGTTTTCTTAGAGGCACATACATACACAAACCCTTGCAGACGTCGATTCAAGCACTGCACCCAGAGAATAATGACTAACAGGCTTCAGACAATGAAGAATCTAATTTAAAATCCAAAACTGGATTGTAAAACTCCTTCTTATTGTTTGTAGATTTCTGTCACAAATGAACATTCTTTGCTTTTTCTAAGTATCTAATTATATTCATAATTATATGGGTTAGTCCCCAACAACCACAAGCAAAATAGATTGTAGAAGTTGCAGAGCTCACATCTCCAATTCTCATCTGAATTTTTAATGATGCTTGTATAGCACGAGGACAGATGCTTTTTAAATGATATCTCAGCTAATTCAAGTAACTTACTTGAGAATGTATCTGAAGTCACTAGAGACTTTCCCCTTTTAGTCTCTCTGCTCTGCACTGGGTGCATTAAAGAATTATTCTGGAGCGTGATTCAGACCATTGATTCATGGTATACTATGGCTATTTTAAATTTGCTCAATGAAAGTTTATAGGAAAGGAAAAGCACCGTGTATTTCTGTTCTTCCATTTTCCTGATCGTTCTGTGTCCCCTTTAGGTCCACTTACAACTTTGATACATGTTTCTCCTGTCATACCACTCTACTATGCATCAGTTATGGGCAGTATCTATTTTAGGTCACTTAAAAATTGTTATCTCAGCTTGATGATAGGGGTTTCTTCCTATAAAATGGTTAAATCCCCAGCTCAGCCTCTTGACCTGAGCTTGTTAGGTCATAACTGGAGCTTCGTGTCCTGTAGAGCACACAAAACAGATGCTTGCAGAAAAGGCTGCAGTAAACAAATGGAATGTACTGAAGAGAAAGGTGCTGGGAAGGATGCATAATCACTCATTATTACTCTCAACTTTTCACCCTCTCCTCAGCACTGCCGCACCTCCCACTCCACTTTGCTTTGCAGGGGAAGGGCCTGACTTTCCTCTTCTAGAAGCTCAGAAAGGACTTCGAAATGTTAGGACAGATTCAACTTTCAGTTAATACCTGGAGCTGCTAAACTGATTCAAATGCAGTAACTTCAGACTTAGAAGTGATATGAGGTTGACCTGAGTTCATTCTGAACCACGGATGGCTAACACAGGTGGCTGGCAACAGTTAATGTAAAATAACAGTGACTGTCCCAGAGGATTCTAAACCTGCCAAACAAGAGTGTGAGTGAAAGAGCTCTGGACCAGCCCCTAAATGAAGCATCTTTTTGTCTGCCTGAGCTGTCAGAGTTAATGAAGTTGAACCTGGTTTTTGGGATTAGCTCAGTAACTTCACGTCTTCATGGATACAGGGGATGTTCCACACTCTGTATTAATCTGTCTTTGTGCAACATGGAGCAAAATTACTGCCTTTCATCCGGCATTAACCTTCTACTTTTACTTGGGTATGTTGCATTTTGGCCTCTTGCCTTTTTATTCCTTTAAACAAATATGTTTCTAAAGGCATGGAGATTTCTAATAATCCTCATTATTTATTTTCCCTATATATTTTTTTCTTCAAAGGTTTTATTGTTTTGCAGCCTGCAAATAAAGTCTGAAGTGAAGTAAAGCTATCAGGAAGTAACAATATTGCCATAAAGCCCAAACTGAACTAGAGTTTATGTTAAAGATGTGCAAGTTATACAGATATTAACATTAAAGTACACCTCAGCACGATTACCAGCATAGCCATATAATGGTTTTGGTCTGACAGGTTTAACTTACGAAACTCTAACTTTATGTTAATCATATAGGATCTGCAGACGCTTTTCTCTTGCCTTGATTTGACTACAATACCTACGACTCATTTATGGCTTTATGGTAGAAGGTGGGATGCCTTGCCCCTATCCCTGTGCCTCTTTACCTCATTACACACTCGTCATCTGCCCTGGGTAACGTGGATCATGAATTTAGGAAAATAATCCAGTTCAGACATAAGCAAGTTTTCGGGACCTCATCTGGTAGCATGCTGTTAATCTGGGATCTGAGACGTTCACATGCAGCTCTGAATGACTTCCTCGGCTGGAGCAGGCTCACGGTGGTGTGTGAGCTGACCCTGTCCCTCCCCACCCCCTGCGGCATGAAAAACCGTCCGAGGGGTTTATTTCCCGCAGCTGCCCATGAAAGCTGGTTTAAAATCAACATTCAGAGAACAAGCCATGGGGTTCCAGTGCAGTACAGAATTTACCAGAGAGGAGAGTATTGCTCTTGGACTAGGAAAACAACCATTCTGTTTAGCAAAAGATGTTGAGGTTTTGAAGTGCATTTATTTTCGGATAGGAAATGACAACAAGGCCTTTTAAAATTCTCAGAGACAGACTGAAAGATACAATCTGCGTATTTTACCAAGGATGGGGCAATGTGAGTTTTAGCCCCGGTGTAGTGTTATTTTAGCTTCAGCATTGCCGCTTCTTCAGCTATCTCCGTATCTTACATGAAGAAACATTTTTGTTCAAACTGACATATTTCTTCAAAAACTTCTAGTTTTTGTAAAAGGTTTCATGGGAAACCAGCTCTCCCTTGTATTCAGTGACCCAGAGGAGTTGCTGTATATACGCACCTTGTCAAACAAATGTGGCAATGCAGATGGCTTGGGACATGTAGGAGACTAACATAAATGGTGAGAAACAGAAATCACCCAACACTGGATCAGGGATTTGTGAAAGCTCTAACAGCATCTTTGGTTTTTAGAATGTTTCTCCACCTCTCCCTTGAGGCAACCTTGGACCTCTGAGTGAATTTATGGCCGTATTTGTTTTCCCTATATTATTTCTGTGCAACTATTTTTTCCTCTGTAGAGGCGTGTTGTTGCTTCTTGCTGCAGCTTTCTGTAAGAACCATCTTGCTTTAACCACGTTATCCTACATACCCTTTTATTCCTCCTTTTTTTTTCTAGATTCCTCCTGTCCCTTTTGACTCATCTGGTTAATTTTCAAGGCATCCTGTTTATTTTTCCAGTTGTTTGTTTTTAATGTGTGTTATCTGACCTTTTCTGTCTGCTCTTTTGGGGATGTATACAAAGCTCTTCCTTTATTTGCATTTGCTTTTCCTTCTCCCCTCCACAGCACTAATGTTCACCCGTGGAACCCAAGAACAGGAAAGGAAAATGAAATTCCACAAACCCACAGGAGTCAATAAGAAGCAAAGTTCATTTTCACGGTGCAGGTGTGGAATGCTTCAAGTCACTGAGATATACAGAAATACAAGGACTAGTATTTTATCCCAGGAGCTCCCAGACACAGCCCTGGGAACATGCTGCGGCTACGGGAAACTTGTTTGAATGCAGCGTTCTCGGCTTTGGTTTCTTTGTGCAAGACAGCCGTCAGTAAGGCAGTAAGCAAAGCAGAATAAGGTACTACCTATCCTGGAGAATGGTCTACAGGGGTTTATTGTGAATGGGAATCAGAGCATGGTGCTACTTCAGCCATTTTATAGCAATGTACTTGTAGAGGACACCAGGGAACTTTTCTTCCTGGGAGCGTTTTTTCCGTGGTTGTGCAGGTTAGCTCTTTGGCCCGTTTCCCTTTTACAGGCTCCTTTTAAGAGAAAGCTGCAGAGATTCTGACAATGCCTCTGGCTAATTGTGGTGTGGCAAAGTGATGTTCATCTGAGATGGCTGCTTCCAGAAGAATAGGTATCCAGAGCTGACAGCCATCTTTGTCAGGCTGAAGCACAGAGGACAAAGGCAGATTTATCACAAAAATCGAAACCACAAGGAATTGGTCTGCCACCATTTACTCACCATGGCTGCAAAAGCCTTGGTCATCTCTAGAGTTACTATTAAGGAGCTCTACTGGCACCTGACGTTATTGTAAGGAAGAAATATTACAGGCTACACTTTGCATTAGAACTTGCTGCTTGCAGCAGCCACTGGCTTCACGTGGTGAAGAAGCAAGGCACCTTTTGCTCCCAAAAGGAGCAATTAGCTGGGCTGTCAGCAAGTTTACACTGTCCGGGCCCACCTGGAAAATGAGTTGATGTTGACAAGTGCTTGTATTTTGGCAGGTAGGCAGATTCTTCAGGCCAGGAGCTCTCTTGTGAGGAGATGTTCTTTGTTACCCTGATTTGCTTCTCACATTTCTGATTTGCCCATTACAGTAGTACCTCTGTGTGTGTGTGTGTATGTGTGCCCACACGTGATGTGGGGAAGTCTCTCCTAAGCCCTTGTAAAAGATCCACTGTTCTGGAAGTGCTAATCTCATACCAGACCCAAAGAACCAAAGGGGAAATGCTGTTTTCAAACAAGCTTCCTGTAGCTCAAGTCTGTTCCCAATAGACTTTGTTTTTCTGCCCTTTGTTTCACAAGTTGCTTTGATGATGGAACTGGAACACACTCCTCTCCCTCAAGCTCTGGGCGAGCTTGGCTTGATGTTGAAGCCTAAATCATGCGCATGTGGAAATGGAATGAAGCTGCATCAGAGAAAGTTCACTTGGCTGTTAGGAAAAGGTTCTTCACTGAGAAGGGTGGTCACTCATAGGAACAGGCTCCCCAGGGAACTGGTCATGGCACCAAACCTGTCGGAGTCCAGCAAGCATCTGGATGGCACTCTTAGTCCTATGGTTTCTTTTTAGGTAGTCCTATGAGGAGCAGGGAGTTGGGCTTAGTAATCCTTACGGGTCCCTTCCAACTTGAGATATTCTGTGATTCTATCTTTATGTGCTGGTTATACCCACTGCACAGCCTGCAGTTCTAGGGCAATGCAAGGGGTGGTCTTCACAAAAGCACATTGATGAGAGTACTTGCTGTGTATGTGACCATTCTCAAGGCAGAAGACTCACAGCAAAGTCATCTCTGTTGATGCTGGCCCAAATCCACATGCCAAAACATATCTCTGAAGAGAACACACCCTTTTTAAAACATGCATGTTATGAACAATGTTTGCTTTTAAAAGACAGAGCACAATGGGAGGCCTCCTATCCTGGTGGCGTGTGTTGAAGATCTGGTAGAAGGGAGATTCAGAACACTGTCTGACTGCAGGATAACAGATTGTGGGATTTAACAGAAGTTCACAATATTGTGCTCCACTTCCCTGCTCTTTCCCCTCATTTTTGCTGTTCCCGTGGTCGGAAGTGGAGATGAGCACAGCTAGGGCACGGCTTTTCTCAACATGATGAGGTCTTAAGCTCAGCAAGAAGAGGAGCTCAAAGTATCTGGATGACTCTGGCCTTGTCCTTTCTATATTATTTCATCTGCTGATTTGCTTTGATTATGGTAAGACTACAGGAAAGGAGTAGTGAGAATAGCTCATTGCTGTTATTTCAGCTGGAGGAAGAAAATACCTAATAAAATGATTTCGAAAGTAAAGTTCTGTAAATTCACATGGTAATCATTTTAAGTATGTGAAATATTTTTACTAGAATGGGTTTGTGTTCCCTGTTTCAGATGTTTCAACATGGAAGAGCACTGTTGAATCTACATCAATGGTGACAGATTTCAAGTATCACCTTCCTGATTTCCTCCTGCTGGCCCTTCTTTTTTGCTTTTATGTGATTTCAGTTCCAGGTGGTTGTATCAGGATCTCTGATGTTTGAGTTTTGATCTAGTATTTTTTTTAAATCTAATCCCCTGATTAGAGCATCTTCCACTTCCAGGTTTCAGGATAGAGTAGTAGCTGGAAGGTAGAGTATTTCGTCTTTATTTGTACTTCTCGTGGCACTTAGAAACTCAAATTAATACTGTAACATCTTTTCCATAGCTTATATTGATATTTTTCAGCCCTGAAACTGAAGCATTTGTGATTTTCTGCCATATGTCTTTTAATGAAGTCTTATTGGTTTTTGATGAAATCAGATTTTTTAAAGGAAAGTTGAATTTGGTGCAAAATGCCTTTTTTTCCCACTGAAGAGCTGTGGTTCTGGAAGATCTGTGAGGACCTTTCAGTCACTGCCGTTGGCATCAGGCCCTCAATAAGGGAAGCCAGGAACAAATGCTTTTGAGAGGGGGTGTCTGTTCTTCTCCTCTGGTTCTATATATCTTACTATGAGTGATACAACATGTGGTAGATACAGGCAGATTTATCCCAGTCCTGTTCTTGCGTCTCTGTAGACAGAGATTAAATCTTTGGCATGCAGGTCATTGGTGATGGGTTTACTGTAGCTACTGACTGCATTTTGAATTACTGGGCAAATTCTTTGCTTGTGGATACTCCTCCCTTCCCCTGACTTCCAGGGCTAGTCACTGGTATAAATAAGAGGATGTTGTCCTTAATACGGAACGGATTCCAGTCCTGAGCAAACTTGTTTCCCTAGTGAAAATTTCATGTCACTGAAATTTCAGCCATTCCTAAGGAAGTGTGTGGCATGTGTGAGACTTGATTTTTGCCCTGTTCCTTCTGCAAAACTCTCCCTTTGGGGTTGTGCACAGCCTCTTGCATACGGTAACATGGACTGTTCGCTGATGTGAAGAGAGAACCATGTTAAACCATGGTCTGAGAGCTTTTCTGCTTGCACCTGAGATCTTGTGTTGATTTATCCAGAACTTTAGCAGCAGTTGCTCTTAAATAAAATTAATCAGTTGCCTGCAATTGAAACAAGTTGCTGGGGTTTGGATGTAACTAACCTCTAGAAGATAACTTGCACGGGTGCTGTGGTGCCTTGCCATGCTGTGTAGTCTCAGAAGAAGCTGGGCACTGAGCCAGGAGGGTCCCTGACTTTTGGGCTCTCAGTTACCCGAACTTGAATTTGGGACAGGATTTGTTTTCAGGAGACAGGTTTTAGTTCAAACTGGAGTTAATTCAGGGAATTCCTGCGGTGTGGGGATGGTCAATTCTGGCCTGGTTGCTCACCTGGCAAACCAAAACGAGGTAGCTGCTTGTTAGAGAGGTTCAGGGCTTATTTGGCAGTGATGAGGTGGCCAGTTTTCTCGCCTGGGGATAAACACATGGGATTATTTCTGAATTCTCTTATAGGCCTCTTTCTCTGTGCCCCTGTGAATCCATGACCAACTGCTGGTCTGGACCATGACTGAGCAGATGAGTGTCTGAACAGCTGAGAATGGAAAAGTGTAAATCCAGATTGAAATGAACAGGGAGGAATTCCTACACCCGAGTATCTGACCAATGTTTATTGTTGGGTATCTCAAAAATATAGGCAGGGGAAGAGATAGCCAGTGCTGAGGATGAGCTGGTGATTAGACATAGCAAAAATAAACTTCAGCACAAGAAATCTTGCTGTGTGCTGCTTTCTCATGCTGAAAAGATGGAATTTTGTTGGCAGAATGTTTAAGATACTTGGCAGGATTAATATTCTACACTAAGTAGATGAAGGTGCTTGACAAAATACAGTTTGTCCTAAGCATTTTTTGACAGAATATATTTTATCCATATAGGGGCTTTAGCAGAATTGTCAGTGATGTCTCATGATAGATGACTATATGAAGAGTTGTAAAAGCTTAACAAAAAAAGGACCAGACAACTTAGCACTGTGGCAGTCGATTTGACTCTGAGTGGGTGGTTGGAAAGCGACGGGGGACGGGTGATCTTCTAATGGGAATTTAATCATATACCTTCCAGAAATAATGGGAATCCAGAGATGATTAAGGAAGAGATGAGAAAGAAAAAGCGTTTTGGAGAAATTTCCTCACAGAGAGAATGATTCATTTTGGACTGTGCTGTCAAAAGGCAGCTATGGAAACTGCAGCTGTGGATGTATTAAATCGGAGTCAGGCAGGTGCTTACTGGAAAAAATGTTACGGATGGAAACAAGCACCAGGAGGAGTGGGAGGAATCTGCAGAGCCAGCTTCCGGTTTTTAGTTACAGCAGAATAAATGTGTTATTCTGCATTTGCATTGCAGATACACAACAGTTCTCAGTCTGAGCAGATGCTTGGCTGCCATGGAGTTTCATGAACATGGGTCCAAGGGGTCATTCTCACCTTCCACTAACTTTTTTCAAAAGGAAGAGGCATATTAAATGCCAGGATGAAGGGAACAGTTTCAGGATGGAAAAGATTGAGCAATGGTGGTGTAATAGAAAGCAAAATTTGGCCCATGTTAATTTCCTCCAAGAGGGCTGTTTTTTCCATTAGTACTGCTAGTGCTAATGAGTATCTCTGACATATGACAGTGTATCAAAAGTTCAGCCCAACAGAGAAAGGCAGAGTGATGGAGAGATACACTAGATGTTGGGGAGGAGCACACACAACAGCAAAGAGGGTGGCTTTGAGTATTTTAGGAAGAGGAGCTGAGAGAGTTCAAAAAGTTGCAGCCTGTTATTGGTGCCATCATGACTCCAAAAAGAGAGTCTGATGTTCTGCATCAAGGGACTTGTTGAGATGTGAGTCTGCTTCCAAGAGTGCTGCTGACCCAAACCTGCTGGTCTCCCTTAGCTCTCACGCTTCCTTTCACTTCTCCGTCCTGGCCTTTTGGATTCAGATGTCGTGTAATTGCAGATGTTGCCATTGGTTCCTGTGAAGTCACTCCTATTTATGCCAGAATTGGCAGAGAAGGAAAAGTCACTAATCATAAGGCGAGACGGCATAAAAGTGTAAACCTCTAGAGTTATCCCCTGAGGCCGTTACCGCTTTCTTTCCTGCATCTCAAGTGTGAGTCCGTTGACTCAGGGATCATGTCTGGATGCCTCTGGGTCATAATTTGAAAGCAATTTCCAGTTTAACTCAGCGCAGCTCCATTACACCCCAATTTCTCTGCGTTGTCCCACTGCCCTGCCTGCACACCAGCCAACACAGAGATAGCTGTGAAGTACAGCTGTAATAACAGAAGCTTCAAGGTTATTTCAGGAGCCCAGGAACCAGACCCTCAGCTGGTTCAAATCAGCACAGATAAGTTCCCTGCACTGGAGAGACACTGGTTTTACCCTGGCTGAAGATTTGTCCCCGGGATTTCTTTTTGCAAACTGCACAGGGAGAAAATTGCTGGAGAGGGCTGAGGAGAAAAACATCCTATTTTCTTCTGGGAGAGTTTAAGACTTACTGGCTCAAATGCCAACCATCAGTTTGTTATCTCCTGAATCCTGGGATACAGTTTGCTAGGTGAAAACCACAGCTATTCTTCAGTTTCACCTCTTTGAAAGCATGTCCAAGCCACCTTCCTAAATGCCTCCATAAAATTAGGTTTCCGTTACATATGTTTCATTGTGTATTCCGTGTTTCCATGGCACACTGATTTGCCAGATAAAGCAATCTACAGCCCATTTATTTTATCTTAAAGCCTTTAAATCTATCTCCTCTAAGCTTGAAATTCTCTCATTCAGGCACCCAGTGTTGTTGAAACCCCTATGCCAATAATTCTTAATGACGTGTGTGTCTAGCCAGAGCAATTCTCCTCATTCAATTTGCAATTTTCCAAGTCAGTCCTTTCAGCATTGTGACTGTAGCTGTTTATTTTGCGTTCTGAGACAGGCAGCTCTCTTAAACAAAACGATCCTGACTTTATAGGCAAGACGGTGTCTTATAATGAAGGACAACCAAACTTAAAGTTTGTTTTGGAAACCAGGGCTGGTATTATCTTTGCTTGCTTGCTCTCCTGGGTTCCAAGCTAACTCACATCTATGTACACAAGCGTGCAAAGTCTTCCCTTAGCGTTGGACAGAAAGGACAAAAGCAGAACCATTTCCCATTTGGCAGCATATTTCGTCTCTACTCTTGTTCAAAGAGCATGTTGGACTGGGGCTTGTACCTTATGCTCTTTCCCATGCTTAGGAACTAATCTGTGCGGTAACCAGTAGAAATGCTACTGTTAAAGCCTGGACTCCTGGTTTATGGAGGCAGAGTACTTGGGGCACCCTAATGGAAAGAAAGAGGCTCTTTGCAGTGCTCAGTGGCCAACCTCAGCCACCTGTTGAGATCCTAGCGATGGCTCAGAAGGGAAAGTTTTGCAGCTGCTATAAAGAGGGTTGCAACAAGCTGGGTCTTTGAAAGGAGCTGACGTGAAGATAACTAGGCGGGAAATGGGGGTTCTCAACAGAATAAACCAGAATGGGCACACGTGTTTTTTATCTTCAGGAACCATTGTGACTTACATGCTCATTTTGTCTTGAAAACAAGAAGCTTTTGATCCCTGCATGAGGAAGATTTATGTGAGCTCATGAGGTTTTACTTTGGTCACTGTGAAAAAAGAATTTATAAGCCTTCCTCATTTCATTTTTTTTTTTTCCTGTTCTTCAATACCCGTTGAAGGAACAGATACATTTAAGGATGTTTATTTTAAGTTGGTACTCTGGATTGAAAAGCTTTTCCATCTGTTTCTGCCCTGCATTGGATGTAACATTTTGCAGATGGCAGCATTTATCAGAATCCCAGTGCAGACTACTTACTGGCTTTGTGCCTTCGGAAATGGGCTGTGTTCATCACCACTGTAACTTCACTGAATTGGTGGGATGACGCCATCTGACCTGTCATCGCACGTGCTTCCTGCAGTGTCATCATGCACTCTGGGCACAATGGCTCTGTCTTGGTTGACTTGTTTAATGTAAATATATGGAATTATATGTAGTTTCCGTGATTACCGAAGATTACTGGTTTGCTTTAAGAACCTCTTGATTCTGATTTTTCCAGTCCATGAGTGATTTAGGGAACAGCTTCCAAACTTGCCATCTCAAATTGCAGCCCCAGATTTGGGTATACAGGCTGTTTGAGCAGGCAGAAATTGGGAAGGCGCCTGATGTCTTGGCTGAGGCAAAGGAGCTGTCAGTTTGGCCAGTTTTTCTTTCTTCCATGTGTTCCACAAAACACACCACCTTTGCCATTTTGTTATTCCCCACTTCTCCTTTCCTAATTTTCTCAGCATTCTCCCAAATTAAGTGTTGTATAAGTCCTTTGGGGTGCTGCTCCTAAATGCTGCCCTTGTCTCACAAGATGATCTCGGTGATTTCCCTTGGAACTGCTCATGGACCATGGTATTGACCAGAGCGGGCACACTGGTCTTTTCTAGCCTAGGCCTAAGAATAAGAAGTCCATGTTCAGGTTTCAGGATCAGTTCCGTTTGGAAAGACTGGTTTTCATTTCACTGTCAGGTTATTTTTTCTCTAATATTTTATTTACAGAATGGTGCAGAGGAAAGAGCTGGAAGTGACATAGGTCATGAGGCCAAATACCAGGCTCACTAAGGGAAGGAATATTTTCACGCTTTTTTAGCTTGCTGGAAAAAAAACCGTTATGGGACAAAGCCTTTCATGCCTACCTTTTCATGCCCAAATGTCACTTGCTTTGGAAAGATGGAAGAAAATTGGTTAAGAACCTGCATTAGATAAGGGAGGCTGGAAGAAAAACAAAATTTGACTTTTTAAAGTGATTTTCCACCCTGCCCTATTATATGGAGAGAGGGTTCAGGAGTAAAAGAGAATTCCCCTGTAGAGGTGCTTACCCCAGCAAACCTTACGCTGTTACAGAAAGCCCCATTCTGGTCACGCTGAAGATTTATGTGAAATGACAGAATGAAGACATAACTGTCACTTTGCCACGTCCCTACTTTTTCTCTTGCTTCCTTCATTTTTCTTATGCTTTGGCAATATTTGGGAAAGGGCTTGTTTCTTAAATTGTGATTTGATCCTAAGGCCCCAGATGCCTGATTTGGTCTCCCTTGATACTATTTCAGTGGATGCTATCAATAATTTGGCTGGCTAGTGTATCTTGGGTACCATTTTGTTTAAGTTTTGACCATCAACAGCCACTATGATTCCAGCTGTGAACCACTGTAGTGTAAAGAGAATTTCCTCTAAATAGTGCCCATCCAGGAGCTAATGCTGACAAGAGTACCCAGAGCGTTCTCAAACAGAGCTGCGGGCGAGGAAAGAAAGAGAACTTCGGCGAGGTCAGTGTCACAGCAGTGCCTGAGAGAAGCTCCTCAGTGGTTAAGCATATCTGAGGCATCAAGATGGAAAAATACTTTGGTGATTTTGTAAGCTGTAGGAAAAGTTCCAACTATTTAGCAAAGTTAACGCTGCGCTCTTCTGACTCATAGCACTAAAACGCTGCTCCAAACAGTCTCACTGCTGAATCAATTAGCTCAGCCAGCACCCTTCCCGTCAAAGTAACACCTTCCCTTCTTGCTCAGTTTTAAGACCTAATTCAGTAACTTCAACAACAAACATACATAAAGCTGTGTTCCCTTCTGTACCCACTCCTGCCAAAGGTTGCTTGCATGTCTCACCTTGCCCTACTTGCACGCTTTCATGCTTATGTTCCCTTCAAACCAGAGTTTAGAGCCTGTGCTAGAAATCAAAGTCTTTACAATCAAACCAAATCAGTTAATATTTGTAGTCCTCCAGAGAAAATAGAATTCAGGGATGTTTGATAGTGATAATTCTCAGGATCCGACAGATGCTGCTGTGGAGGGGATCAGCTTGTTTAATACAGCCAGGGGAGCTGAACTGGGGCCTGGAAGAACTGCCTGACTCTGCAGTCTCAAAGCTGCAGCTAAAGAGGCTGAGCTAAGGTACATGGGGGTCTGTAACACACAGTCAGCTCTGGATCCCCACTGGCTGTACTTTAGAACTAATTCTAAAAGTAGTATTGTCCCTGGAACCTTCACACTCGCTTACTTTGGTCACCAGAATTGTCTGTAGGTCTCTTCAGTATGTCTTTGATTGCAGCAGATTTTCTCTGTGTGAATAGCTCTGTTAGCAATTCTTTGACATTATCATCATTACATCTATTTTTTTTTATTTTTTTGATTAATTAGTCAATTATATGAAATTACCTTTTGCAATTAAAGTATAATTTAGAAAAAAACATTGAGCAGATAATGCTCATTTGTCATTAAATTGCTTGTAACTCAGGCTGTTGTATGGCAAAATGTTTCTAGTTTCTTTTTTTATTGCTGGATGAACAATGTTGATTAAAAAACCCACCCTAATATAGTGCTTGGAGTGACTCAGACTTGTCCTTCAATATTTAGGAGGAAAAGGACATAAGAGTTGCAATTTACATTGTTAATAAAGAGCATTTGGGCTTTGGGAGGTTGATGCAGCTCTGAGCTGAGCTTTTGTAATATGGAGTTGAAAGGGCAATGGATGTAACTAAGTGTTATTTGAACTGTCACATAAAAAGGAATCTAAAATATGGTACCTTAAATGTTTCTATTGTGAAAAGGGAAGGACAAATCAGTTATCGCCTGTGTAATTGTTTCGTTATCCATCAGATTACTGCAAACTGCATGTGTGTACTTTTCAGAGTGCTTTGGTGTAGACAGACACAGACCTTTGCTCCTGAGGAATTCAATGATTTGCCCCATGGGAATTGCTGGGCTTGCTGGAGTTCACTTAATGACACTGATGGGTCAATTCTCTGCCAGAGCCAACAACTCATCTTCATCATCTTCTCAACTTCACATCCACTAATGATCAGTCCTCATAATGAAGGCATTTTTCACCCTGCCAAGAGTCACAAGGAGAAAAATTGATTGACAGAGTTATCTGGATTGTAGTAATTAAATCAGGGCAGACAAATCCCTGCTCTCATTATATTTCAGACATGTCTGAACCATGAAAAACAGAGCTGAAGCATGCTGATTTGCTTCCTCCAGTTCAAAATGCGGCATTAAATGCTGTATATGATATATAGGGTTACAATACGTAAATGTGGACAAATTAGAAAAGGATATTTATGAATCACAAGTGGTCTAAATATAGGTGTTGGATTTAACCATCTTTAGTGAAATGTGTATATCAGATGTTTGAAACAAGCTATTAACTGTAAGACATCAGCACGTTTCAGGAAATGAACCTGAAACTGAGCTTCCAAATGTGTCCAGGCTCACTCCTCAGTGCCGTGCACAGAAACAGAATTCCTCTGCACCAGGGAGGCAAAGGAGATGGCAGGTGGAAACAGAGACACCAACCAGTGACGAGACACACAGTGCAGACCTGGCATGGCCACGGCATCAGTGCTTGCACAGCAGAACACGACTGTGTGGGTTCTGAGCTCTTGTGTTTGTAGGTGAGAACGCAGATTTACACTGCAGAAGCCAGAAAAGGAATTCAAATGTTCTCAGAGTTCTTTTGTTGGTGAATTGCTTGTTGCGCAGCCCTTGCGTTGAAGAAGGATTTGTATGCAGATGTTCTTGGGGTAATGCTGTGACCTGGACTCAAGAGTTGTCCCTTGATTCTTTTTAAGGAATATTTTCTTCCATTAGTTTATTAAGCTGAGCCGTTTTTCAGATACTGTGAAATATTGTACCCACTTTAAGCAGAGGATGCTGCATCAACCTGAATTAACATTAACCAGCCAGTTAAGCTGATGTGATCTAGTTAATATTGGATATATAAGATGTACATTTAGAGAGCGAGAGATTAGGGTTTAAAGCAGGAAAATTGAGCAAGGAAATCTGGATTCACTGGAACAGATGCTCAGATAATACAAATTGGTGCAAGTTCACTGTGCTCAGTTTAAAGCACTGAGTTGCATTTTGTGGGTTATTTGGCCCATATATGATACATGTGAAAACAGACATTAATAATTCAGAAATGCAGATCACAACTAGAATTAGAATTTACACAAGAGTGCATTAACCAGAAAATCATTTCAGGAGTGAAGGCTTTGGGGATACAATGTCCATTCCCTTCATGTGACTGCTTCTGTGGGTCCTTCCAGTTTAGCTTCATGAATGATACAAATCCTCAGCTGGAATCAGGTATCCAAATCAGCATGGAAATGTGCTTGGGTCTGTAGTACTGCTTAGGACTTTCTGGATCTCAGCAGATACTCCCAGCATGCTGAGGAAATTCACAGCTCAAAGAACGTGCAGGTAAATTAAAGAAAGATTTTAAATATACTTCTTTGCAACATCATGTTTTGCAAAACCTAGGTTATTCATCATTTCTGACTTTCACATTTTCTAACACATGGCTATAGGACATAGTCTTACAGGACTTTATACAGGACGCTTAGATTTAAAAACAGTCATAGTCTGGGATAAGATTCCACTGCTACTTTTCACACATTGTTTTGCCTGTGCACTTCGATCCATATTCCCTGTGCACTCCAATCCATCCAACTTCTTTCAAGTTCTTTTCTAAACCTTTCCAAGCAGAGTGGTAACTGGATAGGGCACAGGGCTGGGAATCTGGAGATTAGACTAAACTCTTGGTTACTGAAATTGTGGAATAGCCAATGACTACAGGAGGCCAGGAGAACAACTGGTAAATTCTCTTCCCAACACCCTGCAATGTGATTGAAAATGTAACTTCAACACCTCCCTTAGCATTTTTTTTTCCACTAGGAATGATCAACTGTCCAAACCAAAAGCCCCATTTCAGGACTACTTACAGCCTTTCCTGTTGTGTCTTCATGGTGTTCCACATACATACTGAAAAATGTATCCACAAGAAAGGTGTGGAGGGGGGAAGTAACATCAAAACCTTGGTTTAATCCTGTTAACTTGCACGGGTGCTGTGGGAGCCTTCAGCATTTGAAATAACTTGTCTATTGAAATTATTTTTGTATAAAATAGATGTAAACATTTCTTATCTGACATAGTGTAGGTGTTGTGTGATTCTGAGACTGAGAGGGGATTACTTGAGGTTGACCTGCCTGAGTACCCAAGTGCTTAGTTACTGGGATTCTTTCTTATGCTCCCTGTCAAAATATTCTAGCCTCAGCTCCAACTGATCCAAGGGTAAATATCTGGAGAAGGCAATGCTACTATGGAAGCTCTAATTTCCTTCTCCAACAGGCTGAGCATCTTAGGAATGACAGCTGACATGTCATGACAGTTTCTGTTGATGAGTTGGTCTTCTGAGAGCCTCATTAGAGTTTTCACTCACATCCAAAAGGATTCTGGGAAAGAATTGTTCTGACATAAATCTAAGACACGTGCACGCTGAAATTGACTTTGACCTGTCAGTGTCTGTATAAGGCAAATTACCCGCTCTTGGCATGTTCCTTGACGTGCTGCTTTACTGTACAAGGATTGTTATTAAAAAACTCTCAGCTATTTGCATCAAAAGGATTTTAGTAGCGGATGGGGATACAGAGTATTCTGTTTGGCTGCAGCTGCTGATTATCCTTTTTAGAGATATGCTGTAGTGTAAACTTGTAAACTGCCAAAGTTGAGCCCAGATTTCACACTAAGGAACAGAAAAGTTTGTTCATGTGGAAGTCACAGACTACATGAACATCTGGGGCAAAAGATGAGAGCTGGTCAGCGATAAAAGATGGGCACTGTAAGTCAGAAAACAGATGGTGGATATATGGCTCATCTGAGCAGTGAAGACTGTCATTTTATTGGTACATAAAGACTGATCTTTGAAGGGCTAACATGACAGTGATAAAGATAGTGGTTCAGATTCTGTTGCTTCTGAGTTAGCCTGAATATCACCACCAGCCCAAAGCTGCACTTAGCCCTGTTGTTAGGTCATCTGTGCAAGGAGATGTGCTGAGGAGATTCTTAGCACATGCTGCATTTTGCAGCAGTCGCCTTGATTGAATCCAAGGACCAGGCAAAACAGAGGGAGATTATATGATGGGGACAGGAAAAGTGCAGTGGGGACTGGAACTTAATTAAGTGGTTTGGGACGAGGATGGAAAATGGAGAGTGCCATGACTAGTTCAGGAGGTGCAGTTTTCAATGTATGGAATTAGTAAGAATCAAGAGACAGCAGCATCAAATATGGATAATCAGTGTAAAATAAATGAAAGACAGTCTTTGTGTTCCATTAAATATGTAAGACATTGCCTGCAACAGAATTTACATCTGCACAGTGAGGAAACTGGGTGAGCAGGCAAAAGTGGAGAAAGGTCACATGTTGGACTGGGGCAAATAAGAAGCTTCTTTTCCAGAAACGGAGGAGTATATGTGGCTCAGCTTCTGCACTAGAACAGTTGTGAGGCTCCCTGGCCCTTATTAAGTGATGCTGAATTGCATCAGTGGAGAATAAGCAAATTGCCTAGGGTTGGAGACTTGATAGATGGCTGAGAAAATTACAGGAGGAGGATGAGACAGGAGCTGATGAAGAAAGGAGTTATGAATAATGAAAAGAAAGGCAGCTTTGGATAAGGAAGTGTTGATATCATTTAAGAGATGGCAAATATTTTTCAGAGCAAGAAATTACCTTGCCACACAGCAGCCTGTGTCAGAGATGAGGAATGGAGCGTTGGAGGAGCTGCTTCTACAGTTGGTGCGTTTTGGGAATTCAAAGGGAGAAAAGCAGGGAATAGTTGTCATTTGGCTATAACCCCCAAACCAGTTTCTGATCACCTCAACCTGCAGATCCCAAGGACAGCTGGACAGTAGAGGTGCTGTGTAAAACAGAGCTCACATTTTACATTTCCTTCAGTCACATGCACAACCCTTTCCTTTTTAAGCAGCAGAATAAGGCTGTTCAGCCTCAATGACCTGTAGGAGCATTGAGAGCTCCCCAGGCCTTGCAAGCCTGACCTCTTTACTTTTGAATCAACAGAACAGACAAGGGCTTGATTAGGTTTGGGATCAAGCCTAACCTTTTTCCTGTTCAACAAAGCTCGTAAGCAGCCACTTCCCCTTTCGCTCTGAAGAACTGATGTGAGCATATGTCATCCTCAATCTGCCACATTTTCATCCAGTCAGGAAACAAAATTAGTGACACGTGGCTTTCATGGTCAGTTGTCCAAACAGGACAAGAAGACTTGCACTAAAAATGAAAGAGTAAACAGAATTTTCAAAATAATCCTATGGCAGTTAAATTCTTACAAATCCGGTGCTGAATAAAACCAGTTTCATCACACAGACTACCACAATTCATCTACTGACTTGGAGGCTTTTGTTGGGAACCAAGTATATAACTGTTTTGCCTCTGAATACATTTTAGTTCCATCTTTGTGATGAAACTGTCTGTGCCAAATATACACGTTTGTGAGCCTGGAGAAGCTGACCTTCAAATGGCCCATCAGACAGCCAGAAATGGTGACCTGTCAGTGTGCATTTTGAAAAGAAGGACAAGGGCAATTTGTTAGATGCATGTTTTTATTACAAATTAGGTATTTAATTCTAATTACGTGTCTGCAAACCAGTAAAGTTTAAGAGAAATAAAAAGCCAAAGGAAATGTAGACATGTCCTTCATCATTAGGGCCCACAATCTGCTTATGAAGCATGGTACGTAGAAAGGGGGCTTAAGAAGTTTTCCTTTGTTTCAGAGCAGACCCTTGGAATGCCTGGGTTCTGCTGCCTCCTGCTTGGTTTCCACTCAGCTGATGTGCTTAGAGCGTACTTGACCTTCTCTACTCCGTAGAACCCAATTAATTCTTTCCTCACTGGCTTTCTCTGCTTCTTCTCTGCTCAGTTCAAAAGGTCAGCTACAGCCGCTCCCTTTGTCACGACAGAACCTGTGGAACTGAGACGTAATAATATTATGGGAAGCAATAGAGTCGTAAGAGTGTTGTTGTAAATGTTGACCCTGACTTCCCATGAGAAGCAGTGCTCAGAGAGATGTGTTCTGGAGATGGTGAGAGGAAGATTCGACTTTGAAGCACTTTCCATAAATCCTTCTACATATTTTTCCAAACATAAAGGAATAACAAATGGGTTAGGAGGAAAAACTTCCACAATCTTAGCATCGAAAGGGAACAAATAAAATGTGGATTTCTCCAGGTCCATCCCCATAGTTACTACTCTCCTTCCCCAGTACGTACAGCCTGTCTTGCTTTGTTATTTCAATATGAAGAGGATGAGTAAGGGTACAACACTGGGAGATGAAAAACAGCATGTGGCTTACTCACAACCTTCTACATTTCAGAGGCCTTTCAGAAAGGGATCTCTCATTTGATGAAGATCCTTTTTTCTGTTTAGTCATAAACAGATGAATCCTATAATAGCCTCTGTTTCCTCTGCTACAGGAGGTCTGTATGATTAATAAGATCTCCCTGTAGTGAATGCCAAGCCAAACAGATGAATGCAAGGCGCATCTGCTGTAGATTAAACATTTGGAAAAAACATTTTATAAATATTTTTTTCCACAACAACATATCCATATGGCAGTTAACTAGGGTATATATTTAAAACCTTGCATGTACAGTATATAGCCATGCATATGTATTTAATATACTTATTAAATAAGTACTTATGTTGTCACTCAACAGATAGATTTCTGATATGACTTCTAATCTATTTGAGATGTCAAATCAGACTGTTTGAAAGGACCACATGTGCTTTATCAAGGAAAACATAAGAAGAGACTGCTTCTGAGTGGGTGGGTTAGTAGGAAGCAAACCTTTTATTTTATTATTTTTCAGAAATAAGAATGTGTAAGATAATTACCTGGTTAGTATGAGGTAAGCGTAAAATAACATACACTCAATATGGTTAGAGAGATAAGGTTGTCCTGGGTACAGCGAAAACAGATCCTGAGGGGAAGGGAAAGTTAAACTAATTTGAGATTTCTTAGCCAAAAATCCTAGCACCTAAATGTAGCTTTCCCAACACTTCAAAATAGTGAGTGATATCTCATTATAAGTAATGTTTTAGACTTCCTTATCAAACTGGAATGCATGAAAGGACTTTACAGAAATAAGAAAAAATCATTTTTTCCTAATCCTTGTTGTATAACAGTGAATTCCTTTTTTCTTTCTGTGTCTTTGTGTCTTCTGCCATAGAGGACTCCACCGTAATTCTGGATTGATGAGAAATGCAATCTGACAGTTTAGCTCGAACTAAACCGAAATTCAACAAGTAAACATCCAGAGCAACTGTCAGCACTCTCACATAAGTCAGTCTTGTCTCTTAGTGTGTTGTTCTGGTAAGATTTAGCAATATTACTGTAGGCTCATTTTATGATATGCTGCATTTTTTTGTCACGAAACCTAAGATCCTGATACGTGATTCAAAGAACGTAATTCCTGAGATGTTTGTTAAGAGTTTTCTTAACTGGCCTTCCAGTCTAGCAGCCAGAAAGAGGAAAAATCAGTCTTTTGAGATTCCTTATGGCTGAGCTTGTTGTCTTGTTAAGGATTAAGTCCTGGTTTGCGTGTGTGCGTGGAAAACTGGGGCACTTATCTGAAGAGAAGGGCTCTCTGAATCTGACGTTTGCTCTAGGAATGGCTAGTGCTTGTCAATTCATGTCTGTCTGGGCTCTGAGAATGTGGATTTCCAGACCTTACAGCATGATACTTGCAACCAGACATGATGTTTCCCCACATGCTTTTACACAGATTGCAGAACAGAGGAAAATAATTGCCTAAGTTTGCTTTTATCACACACCATTAGGTACTTACCTGACTCCAGAAAGACAAAAAGAGTCTCACGTTCAAGAAACTTTTAATATTTATGTTCATTACAGTTTCAGACTTTGCTGCCTAAATGATTTGCTTTCTGGTGTTTTCCATCACTTCTCTGAGTGTCCTGAGGGCGAGTGGGAGCACAGACGTTGGCAGTTCCCTCACTTTTGAAGCAGTGGCTTGGTGACTCGTATCTCATTGTGTTTCAGAGACTGATTTCTTCATGGCCTCCTTGTCCTTGCCTTGCTCCTGAACTGCAAAGTGATGCTTTACTGTTTAAGTAATTTTTTTAGCTGTTTTTTTTTTTCTTCCTCAAAATGCCTCTGAAGTCTTGGAATAAATCACTGAACCAAATTTTCAGAAACCTCTTAGAAACAGTGCAAAACTGGTGAACTTGATCTGGGAAATCTTAAAGTGGTCCTTTTTGCATCTGGGTTGAAAACAAAATATAGAATGTGAAGCCCATCTGAACACATCTAATTTTCAGAAGTATCTGTCTTTAGAGTCCTGATGTGAGCCCTCAGTAGCTTTGTGATGTTCACAGCAGATGTTTTTCTATGTGTGTCAGAACCAACCTTAAATTAGTTTGCAACTAGATTTATTTAATGAGTTTAGAGAAGGCCGCTCTTACTATGGTTTAACAAAGGCTTATTTTAGGCAGGTTTTGATTTGTTCCAAATGAATTAAATGTAGATTGATATAATCTAAGTTTAAATTGATTTAATGGTGTCTCACAGCCCTTTGTACTGGTTTAGCAGAACTGATTTGTTATAGCACTTCGTTTAAGTCTTCATGAATCCTGGATTCCGAAAGTGGGTACCTAAGCTTTCCCTGGCGTTGCCGTAAGGCTGCAGCACCTGTAGGTCTCCATGCTGGGGAATTTACCCAGCTGCTCAGAGCACCCAGCACAAGCCAGAGATAATAAATGATGTAAGCACCTCCAGCTCCAGCTGAATGTTCCGGGTATGAACCTCCCATGCATGTGGGCAGAGAGTCTGTCCAGGAAGGGAGTTGGGATAATTTCCCAGATGTTCCCACAGCATCCTGTAATAATATGGAAAGATCATTGTGAAGGGAGAAGGTGCCCAGACAGTCCCTGTGGTAGCGTCGATAACATTCATCAAAGACATGCTGTTCTTCAAGGGCAGACTGGAGCATGCATGGGCCAGTCTGCATGGATAGCGTGTCATCCAGGGAGCTCTGCAAAGAGCCTTGTGCTGGGTGCTGCTGCCAGGCCTCTGCCAGCGCCTCCCACAGCCTGACACAACTGTAGGAGAACACGGGGTGCTCAGTATGGCTAAGGAGCATTTCCTTGGGAAAAAAAAAAATTACTTGCTTTATTTTTTACATGAATAACTGAAGAACAGCTTATTTAAGAGAAAAGGAGTGGGTGAAATGGGTTGACAGACTGAATCTTTATTTGAATTTTATTTAAAACGGAATCTTTAATTCAATCTGTTATTTGCAGTCGATTCACCTGAGAGGTAAAATGGAGTTGGGAAGCTGGTCTCTCACTCCAGCTCGTGTGCTTCCTGAGAGGTGTGGAGTTACTGAGCTGAGAGGCATTGGCCTTGGCTCTCCTATTGGCACTAACCTGCATGAGACATGGCTGCTTAATTCAACATCCCCTGCTCTCCCAGTTAGTGTACAACTGGTTTTGCCTTTTGCTATGAGCGCTCTGGATTGTCAGAGGAATGACTGGAGGCTTTGAATGGGCTTTGCCAAAATGCCAAGCCACAGTTACCAGCAGAGATTAGAGAGAAAACACGTTTAACAAGAAACTTCTAACCATGAAAAAATATTTTCTAGGAAAATGTTTTTTATTTTGCTAAAAAAATGCTTGTCATTGGAAATACAAACTCTCTTCATTAAAGCCAGGAGTTGGAGAAATCTAAACAATCCTGCTTGTAGGGCTTTTTGTAGAAAAACATGACTAGTTTTTATTGACGAAAATGAAGGGGAAAAAAAAGCACCCCATGTTTTCGTATGATAAAAAACTGCTTTTCTGATCATCTAGAGTTCAAACAACAGTCAGCATACTGTTTGCTGCCTATGGCTAATGACTTTCAGCATCTCTACTGTGGCTAAAGATCCAATACAAACAATTTGCTGCTGTCGAAGGTGAGAAGTGCATTCAGCAAATAAAACCAGTTTGGAGCCAGGAAAGGGAATGACAAACTTTTATCTGAAAATATCGCTTTGAACTTTCTTTATAAGATACCCATAGTTCTCAACCAATATGTTTTTGTGACTTAGCTACATATCCTGCCAGATTATTCAGCTAGATACAGATCCCTTGCTCCTACAGTGTGGAAACCTGAATAATAATTTCAGCTGCAGAAAGCCCTGGTGAATTGCTGGCCTACTTTGCTCTCCCAGGGGGAAGGTGCACTCCTCTAATTCAGGAGCCATTGCTTTGGCAGATGGCTCTATTTACTCAATGAGCGGGTCAGGACAAGAGGAAAAATGGAACATAATCCAACAGTATCCAATTAAAGGTAGCTCTGTGCAACTGTACCAAAGTCATTGCTGTCAAAACCTCTAGGGAGTGTGTTCATTTTTTAGCCTTGTTTCCTAAGGAAATGAGGCTGTCTGCCTGTCTACCTGTCTGTCAGCATCTATCCTCTCCGATTAATTTATGAATCTGTTTGCCGTTATCAAGGAAAAATGACCGAAGAGGAGAGAGTTTTCAAAGATACAGGATTCCAACAAAGTTAACAGAACTTAGCAACTGAGACAGAAAACCCAAAGTGCCTCTATGGAGGGAAAAGCAGAGGGAACAATATCTAACCATTCCCAGACTGGAATGCAGATCAGACCTGTAGGCCTCGGCAGGCATACACTGCCTCACCAGTCTGAGAGCAGGGTGGTACCTGCTCCACTCACCCATCCAAACAGCTGGGGAATGTGGGAGCAGACTAGAGGAATTGTCTGTGAAGGACAAGATGTTAGAGACAGGAAGAGATAGAGTATGGGAAGGGAGAGAGAGAAATTAGGATGCGCAGGACCCAAATCAGTAAACAACTGCATTTCCTTGGTGTTATTCACAGAAATTCTTGCTAAAATACCATGTTCTGAGCTAGATTGTAATTCAACAGAAACGCCTCTCAAGAACCTGTCACCAAAGGATTCCACCTAGCACGGTAGCATACTCTTGGCAGTGGCATCCCTGTAAAATGGAGAAGGTGGCAAAACAAATAACATCAATGTTGCGTTCAGAGAACATTGCCATTGTCTTCTCATGAAGAGCTGAGCCCTGCTCTACCTGCTTCTAGCAGAGCTGTAACAGAATCATGGTGTATGAGCTGTTTTAGCGATACTCATCTGGGTGCAGTGAGAGTGCTATTAAAATGCTATGCTGACTTAATCCTGAAGTCACTGTATCAGGGGTAGCTGCTGCTCTAATAATCCCAGTTGAGGTGAAGTAGTACCCAGGTTTGGAGACAGAAAAGCTCTTAGAAAAAAAGATTTGAAAAAACAACCAAGAAGACATTGTGGATTCCCAAAAAGCTGAACCTCGTGTGTATTAAATTTCAGCTCTGTTTTGACTGAAGCTCAAAGCTGCTTTTGGAACCAGATGTAAACATTAGTATTATTATGGCTTTTTAATGCTGAGCAAGAAAAATATCATTTGCTTTAGTTTTCCTGGAACTGAAAGAACAGTGAGAGATGGCAGAGCAGGTTCAAGTTCCAGCTGATTATTGGATTCATTAGAAATGGACTGTCTGAAGCAAACAAAAACCCTGGAGGAAGCAGGGGGAGAGGGTTTGGGTTTTTTCCTTTGTATGATTTCCTCCTCAGCAAATTAGATAGTTGGAACTATTTCAAGACATTTTGTTGGTAAATAGGCATGCACTTGTTCTGGGATTTTAGCCCCTTCCTGTTCACTTTATCCAAGGGAGAAAGGCAAAAATCTAAGTGAAGCTCAAACAATAAAACCTCAGCAATGGGTCAGGCCAGTTATTATTACATTATTTCAGTCTTTGAAAGGTCATTTATGTTTTCCAAGTTGGATTTATTTTTTACACTTATTTGTAATATTACCGTGCTGTGTTTCATAATGTCAGGGAAAATGTCTGGTTTCAGGCCTAAAATGTCAAAGCAGCATTTTCAAAATCACTCAGCACTGAGCCAAATGTTTTTCTGTTGGGAGTCAGTGGTAACAGTCCCATTTGCCGTAGCAGGCTTGGGCTGGGGTTAAACATTATGGAAATCCATCTTTGTTACCATTTTTGCAGGCAGGCTGCACTTCTCCTTATTTCCCTTCCTTCTCCTCTTCCAGATGCCTATTCATATGGGGCAAGATTTCTAGTACGAACAATAAAACCACGATAGTTATGAGTCCTGGATTCACTTTCTATCCTTCTTAGTGACTATGGGTTGAATCATAGAACTGTTTTATGCCTTAGTTTACACCTAAGTGACACATCCTCATCTCAGAGGGCTTCACAGTTCACTAACACCTGGGGATGACAAAACTGCTGCTTAAGCAAGTGCCAAGTATATATTATGGAATAAACTGTTGCTGTAGTGTTGCGAGAAGTAATATAGATGAAGCAGATGCAATCTAGACATATGTCTCCATCTATGCCTATATTCGGAAGTTATTCTGGATTATACTGACTGCAACGACTGCAAGAATTTCCCTAGGAAGAAAAGTCAGGCTTTAAAAAATTTGATACACCTTTCCAAGTGGCTTTGCCATTGGCTTTGTCATAATGCAGACAAAAAAGGGGGCAGGGAGTAAGTTAATTCGCTGTTCTAATGACTACAACTCAAAGTTAGCTTTTATTCATGACTCGTCTCCCAGGCAGCACTCAGTGAAACACATCTTTCTGCTGCAGCAGTAGGTAGAACATGCTCAGTGCCATACCTTAAGAATAGGGGTTTTTTGCCTACTCTAGAGAGATCTTATATCTTCAGTAAAAACCTGTTAGCACTCAGATTCCCCTATCGTTGTCTGCCCTCTCCTGTACCTTGCAATACTATCACACCAGCTTAGAAAAAGCTGATAAGAGAAGTGTACAATTAATGTGTTCTCTCCACTACTTCTATATGGCAAGAATATTTCCTTTGACTTGTATTCAATACCTGGGTTTATGAATATTATAATTCTTCCTAATAGCCTGGTTTAGCACAGAGAAGAATTGGGTATGATCCGTGGACGGGGGGGTGGGGGGTGGTTTGTGGT
Source organism: Eurystomus gularis (assembly GCA_013400335.1). Taxonomy (NCBI): domain Eukaryota; kingdom Metazoa; phylum Chordata; class Aves; order Coraciiformes; family Coraciidae; genus Eurystomus; species Eurystomus gularis. Next base: position 175,842 of record VZZY01013118.1, on the reverse strand, counting down.
GTGTTTGGTAGCATAGTGCCATTAGGGTTATTATCCTTCACCCTGGACAGACTTCCCTCATGGGCTCCCAGAGAACCCGATAAATTAGAACTCCTTCTAGAATGAGATTTCTTCCTGCTGTGATACTTGTACAAATTCCTCTGTCGTGCAAACTAGAAGCAGAGAAAGGTTTTGGCCCCAGGATGATGAAAGAAGCAGCAACAAATAAAATTCTGTTCCTAGAGCACTGGTGTTAGTGAGGGTAATTGTTCGGTCAGTGTATCTCAGATTGGGGAATGCATTTGTGGAGGAGGGTAGGACTGCTTGTGCAAGGTCTCAGATTTCACGTGAGAGAGCAGGGATGCTGCTTCAAGTTATTGCATGTCTTCCTGTTCTCCTGTTTTTTTAAAAAATAACTCCTTGAACTGTACCTTCATTGTCCTTGTTTAGGGACATGATCTAGGAAAATCCGGGAGTTAGAACCATGTATAGGTAGCCTTAAGTTTTAGTTCATTACTTCTGAAATTAATAATACCGATTGATATTAATGCACATTTAGTGACTGGAGAAGACAGGGAGCGAGGGGAGGAAGGGGGCTTGTTTCACTGGGTAAGATTAAATCTAAGATTCTGGTTTAATTAGAGAAAAAAGAAGTGTCTCTGGCTCTTCCTGTTCTGATTTCTTAGTCATAAAAATGTATCATAATATTGGAAATCTATGGCCTATGAAGATTTAATATTGATCCCATTAAAACTTGTGTAAGTGCTCCAGTTTACACAGAGAGCAATGAACCATCTGCTCAGGATCATGTGAGTGTTTGCAGGATGTAGCTCTTGAGCAATAAAGGTCAGCAATATTCACTCCATGATTAGGTTTTGCTGTCAGGTGGTTGTAATTCCACTGAATCCGGGATTACAAACATCTCAGAAAGGTCTAGTGCACTCTTTTATTACAATATGTTGCCTTTGTTGCTAAAGTTTTCTTTTGTATGACTTTTCCATACCGTTATTAATTATGTTGTCAGGGATTATATGTCAAGTAAGAGAATTAAGAGTACATTGTGATGAAACTCACCAATGCAAACATTATTTCTTGAATAAATTCACATCTTAATGAAATGAAGGAAGTTTGGTGCACTAATGGCAACATGTAGAAGTTCTTGTCTGAGGGCCTGCAGCACTGAGACTTTTGGCAAGCTGGAGATGCTTTCTGCCCTTCAGCCAGGTGGACATGCTGTTTGCAGAAATAAGCTGAGTGTTTTACCATGTCTTAGATAATGCATTTAAATTGTATGTCAGCAGGCCATTGATTTTATCAGTTTTCTTTTCTTTGCTATTTTGTATTATTGTTGTTCATATTGTCATATTTCTCAATTAAGACCATCAAACATTGGCAGTAAACTAACTGAGAGGCCAAATGGCTCAACTCTCTCCGTTTTTCTCAGCTGCTCCTAGATGGCACCTGGAGAGGAAAAGAAATGGAAGATCAAGATCTTGGTCTCTATATTATACAATAACTTTCTTCTTTCAGGGTCAGTTTCCGTTAAAAATCTACTCCTTTATTTTGACTTTAACAGGGGAGTAATTTCACATTCTGCGTTCTCTCGGCACTTAGGGAGAGATTTTGAAAGGTATAAATGGCAGGTAGACACCTAATTCCCATGGAAAGTGTCTGTAACTCCACCGTCACGTCAGTCAAATTGTGCTGGAGATGGGATTGCTCACTGCCTGCACAAAGCACTGCTCTAACAGAGGAGTTTGTGCAGCAGGTGTGTGAGCCACTTCGGAGTGACACAGCGGTGGGAGCTCCTGTTGCCAGTGATGCCACCAGACACAGCTCTGGCAAGGGTCAGAACTACCTCAGTATCCTGCTGTAAGGCACAGTTCTTATTCCTCGTACGGGGATTCCTAGAAGTGTAGGATGTTAGGGGTTTTTTCCAAAAGTGGGAAGGCTAAGCAAGGTTTGGGCATGTCGGGCACTCCTGCCTCCCATGATAGTACTGCCTGGCACCTTACATTAGCCTGGAGCTGTCTCCTGTTCTGCACGTTGTCTTAACCTAGAGGTTGCCCTGCTGTCCCATACAGCCTCCAACGTCCTGCTGCTCTTGGGCAGCACGAAGCTCATGGGAAGATGAGAACACACTGAAGTTTATACATAATCCCATGACTAAAGAGGTTGTAAAATCAGGGTCTTCCAACATTAAAGTAAGTTACTGATCTTAAAGAAGATAGAATTACCTAGTCTTCACTGAAATGAAAGCAATTAGAAAGGAGAGTGTCTGCAACAGCCATAATCCTTTAATTCAAAAGCAATTTCTTAAAAGCCTGATGTAAAAAATGCTTGAAATGGTTGGCTCCAGTCCTTAGAAAGCTCCATGTAGCTATGTCAGGATAGATCCTCACTTGGAACTTGCTTAAGCAAGTCCTTACCATGAAGCACATGACTGCCCAGACCAGTCACATGTGTGACATTAAAGATGCCACGTGCATGGTCTGCTACCGCTACAGCCGTCACCATCTGGTGTAGAAATGACGAAGGGTGAGGTGGTGTTTGTTGCAGGCTGAGTAATGAAACAGGACCGGGGCTCATTACCCGATCTGTTGAAATGAAGCACAACCCAGTCAAGTGTACATTGCTCAGCTATTTATGAACCTTTCCAACGCTCCATCTCCCACCTGAAGCTGACTCACACGGCTCCATGCCATAGGTGGGACGGTGTTTCATGCAGGAGACCTCTTGGGCTTTCCACCCTCTGCCCTCTGGTGGTATCAGCATTCTGCTAAAACACGTGACACAAACATGGCTTTTACGTTGTACTGACAGGCAAAGTCTTTTCCTCTCGCTGTTGTGTCAAAGCGTTATGTATAATTTCAACAATATTTATAACATTACTAGAAATAGTCAAATTACATTTTTGAAATCATGTAGAACATGGTAAAATCAAATGAAATTAAAGTGAAAAATACCCTTTAATTTCAGCCTGTACAATCAGATGCGTCTGCATGCAAATGGATTAACATGCCAAAAACATAACTTGAGGCTAGAAGTGTAACATCACTCAGTAAATTAACATCAATAATTATAAGCTGTAAACAGTAGCAGATATAATTAAGATTTGAGGCCCAAGGGTTGTATTTGCCTGGCTGCAACTGACATCATCAGACACTGGGATCTTGATGCTCAAGTTCCCTCCGGAGACCGCAAAGTTACAAACATTACCCTACATAGAAATAAACTGTCAAGGTATTAGGAGTGTTTGCAAGGTTCCTCTTTCTCGCTATTTTAAAGACAAACAGGGTTTTTTCAAAAAGATGAACGTCAGAGTTTTCAGTCTTCCTCTGTGTGATTCCTCTGTTGCGCCTGCTCTCCTTGCAGCTGAAGACGTGTCAGAATATTATGTCAAAATTTTTCAAAGGGCTGAATTAAATGAGTTGTTGCAGCATCCTGAGGATAGCAAACTGACCCAAATGAATAGAGAATATTGCTTTGTGAAATTTGTAAGGAGGGAAATAAAGAGGAGAGAGGGGAGGAGGAAAGGGCTGAGAACTGCACAGTGAGCTTCTCAGCTGTGTGGAAAGAAAACTCAAAAAGAGGGCTTGTGTTTGAACTATCTTTCCAGAGCTCTGAATCATATTAACAATAATATAGAAAAAAATAGCCAGGATAGGACTTTCAACTGAAACTATCTGAGTGTTTTTCAGGATTTGGAGATTATTGGTACCTTTAAATGGAATATTCAGAGCTTTGCGGGAAACGAAAGCAACTGAGTACTCATCATTAGGGGGGAAAAAACCCAATCTGTTGCTTAAGAGCTAGCGCTTCAGCAAAGAAGGCAGCATCAACAGAGAATTGGTTCACATTTTGAGCTAAGGACTGGACTGTGATAGTACATTTTGTGGGTGTAATTTGCCTTTAGAATTGTAATTTTCAAGGAAGCATTTGTATCACTGAAACTCCTCCTGTGGAAATCCTTACACAAGTTACAAAGTACCTTACGTACCTTTCTCTAAGAACAGCTCTTTGTGGCATTTGTGCACTCAGAGGACAGTGACGTAATGGCCAGGCTGCTTTGCTGGGGGTGGGATCAGAATTTACCCCTATTCCAGGCCCAGAATTACCCTTGTTTCTGCACACAACCCAGGTATGAGACACGAGGCAAAGAGAAGTTTAAGTGCTGACAGAACTTGGCCCTGTCCTCCTGGGGCAGATCAAGGTATCTCTAGTTAGTTCTGTTCTTCACAATGATATAATTAAAGCCAGATGATGGGAGCTCCCCTGTTTGTACCACTGCAAGATAGTATTTGTGTGGGGAAACCCTAAGATGGCACTTAAGCTCAATGCAATTTAGCTTCGCTTAAAGACATCTGGCAGAGCAGTAAAAGTGGCCTAAGTGTCCACAGGAAAAGAAACCCAGGAACATCATTTTGTCCTTAAGGTCAGGCAAAGTACGTCTGTGCTCGCAGTTCTGGAATCTGATGTGAACTGGGGCTCCTGGGTGATGTGAGGATGATTTCAGTGTTTGTAGGACCTGCTTTTCAGGTGTCTTTGAAATGGTTCCTATCAGGGTTTCAGCAGAGCTTGTAAAGTTTCCCAACTGATACAGGAACATGTTACCGACACATTTTTACTACAGAGGGAACCTGTGAGACGTTAAACTTTCTCTCACTCCAGTGAAAGCTGAGTGCAGTAGGTATGTCTGCTCTAGTCCGTGAGAGTGCACAGGCCCTGAAAACACCATCCGAAGTTGCTTGCTGGGTAGGAGAGGAAAAACTCCTTTGTGCATTGTAAGGCTGAGCCCATGTGGACACATCCAGTCCTCAGGGTGGAGCTGATACCAGACATGGGACCAATCCAGACTTGTAGCTCGGCTCTCTCTCGTGGTTCGTAACCTGCTGGAGAGCACTCTGAAGGCAGTAGTAGCACACTGGGCCAGGCGGCTGTACCACCTATCTCAGAGCCTTTCCTGTAGCAGACCTATACAGGGTGTAAACATGCTTTTACTCACACAAATAGCAGAGAATAGACAAGTCTGATCATACACAGAAATTAATATAAATTCTCTCTAAGAAAACAGCCTTTGAGAAGTGTTGAAGTTGTCCTGTCAAGCAAAACAGAAGCAAAGCTTTCAGTTCGTGGCTTCACAAGAGCAAAAAACAACTGAAGCTTAGCAGAATTCCTTGCTTGTTTGTAGTGACCCTGGTGGTTTGTGGGGAGGCCACATCTTAGGAAGTTATTGCTGGTAACAGGCACATGCAGAGAGGAGATTGGAAAAAATGCTGTAACAAGTTTGTCTTGATCCTCCTGAAATATTTTTGTTTCCACTAAAAGATACAGAAATGGGCATTTCACAGTAAGAAACTGCTTGGCCAGGAAATTATATGAGGAATTTTGTTTCAGTGGTTGATTTTTAAAAAAAGGCAACCTTAAATTAAGGCAGCAGGCTGACTGCATTCCTCCTCCTCCTCCTCCTTCCCCTGCTCTTCCTCCTCCTTTACTCACAGTGCCCTGTGATGTTGGTAGAGCTGTGTGCATGTGCTCAGTGCCTGGAGATGGTGGAGGCTGGCAAGGCAGCGGCGTGCACAGTCCACAGTCACTGCGTGGCTGCAGCTCCTTAGAGCCGGGGCTGAGGAGCTGTCTTGGTCTGGAAGCCCCAGGCTGCTTGGGAAGAACAGAGGCTGCTCAGCTATTCCCCCCTTCCAGCCTGATGTTAACATCCTCATTCTGCCATCTCAGACTATTTATTGCCTCCCTTACCCATATCACCCTCTAGCCCTGCCTGGAAGTCAAACAAGGTGAAGACAGCTGAAGTGTTACTCTAACTTGCAGCACCTCTATAAATCTCTGAGTAAAGAGGCAGTGGAGTTTTACAAGTGTGATGTCTTTTTATTTTATTACCCAGTATGCAGTACATGAAGCTGTTTTCCCACAATGTATAAATTTAGTGAGGGAGAAACCCCAGTCCTTCCCATCTCTCTGCCATCAGCTGCCTTTCTGAGATCAAGAAGTGTGTGGAAATGCTTCCACTGCCTAAATTCTGAATGACTAGAAAATAGGTTAAAAGTGCTACTTTGTGCTGTAGCACTTTACAAAAGTGTGTTTTGTTTGACAGGACTTAATAAAAAAAATCTTTTAATTTCTGTCGCTGTGGGTAGGTGGGAAGGCCAAAAAGTCTAAATGTTTTAAAAGAAAATTTTAATTAGTATGCAAATTTGACTTTCTGCATTAAAATGTCATTTACTAAGTAAATGTTGTTGCACTGGAAGTTCAGATATTTGATCATTTTCTGTCAAGGTGCCTTTGCAAATTTCCTGAATGTAATAACAGCATTTCAAAAACAAAATGAAATTCTCCTTTTGTTGCAATGCTTTGCGTACACTCCACCAAAGGCTGTGTGACTAGAATATCTTAAATCAGCCACCAGCTTGTAGTGCTGCTTCTCTTTCCCCTGGTTGGCAAATTCTGTTCTCCCCTCAGTGCCTGCAGAGGTTTCCTGCATGTCATAAATGTAAGTGATTGAAGCATACCAACAAAGTGGTTACAAAAGCTCTTGTAGAGGTTGATTCAACGGAGGTAGTTGTTATTGTCAATTACCACTGAAGGTTACAACAGTGATTAGCATTTACAGTATTTGGAATGGACTTACGCACATTTTGAGTTAACTAATTTCATTGTCTCAATAAAATACACATATTCCCGTCTACTTGAAGAAGGACAAGAACAAGACCAATGGTTGAAGGCCAAGCCTTGCTTTTGACATAGAGAAAAATGATGTTCTAATATAAAAGTGATGGAAGAATAGTTGTGAGGCAAAAAAAAAAGGGGAGAGAAAATTTAATAAAGGCAGGAAATTCCAAGTTTAGTTTCTCTCATTCAGTGTCTGTGGGGTCAGTGGCTGCTTCTAGCTGCCACTGAATGAATGTACTGTTCAAACTACACCTTATATGGAGCTCTTCAGGGATCAGAAAACATTGCACATGGGAGCCATATGTTCAGCGCTTGCCATCATTTATTGAGAACTGGGGTTCAGGGCTGAAAACTGATCTAAACACCCATATTTAGAGCTCTTAAGTACAAAATAAGGCAGAAATTCTCAGGAAAGTTGAAGACAGAAGAGAAAAAGCTGTGACCCAGCATAGAAGTGGTTTTGAGAAAAAAGAAAGATGGTTTGGGGAGGTCGGTTTCTAGCAGTGCTGAAGAGCTTGTCCCGCTGAATACTCGATCCCTTAGTAACGGCTGTGATGTCAAGGTCCAACAAGGCTGGTGAGTGTAAGGATGTGAATGTTTATTCTGAGCTATGTGCTCACTCTGTATCTGTCAAGGGCCAAGGGAAAAGAAATGTCTCCAAGGGAGAAGGAACGTGTCTCCAGTGGGGAGGGTAAGGGACTGCTCTTTCCACCCTTGCCTCATTTTACGTTGGTGCAAATCTGCCTGTCATAGCCACAGACGTGCTAGAGCACGCAAGTCATGTCGCCCTTGGTCGAGCTTTCAGGTTTTGTGTGTGTGCCTGTGTCATTTCATAAACTGGGTCTCCCACATGAGCGTAAAATGTGCACTTAAGTGTTCCTGATCTGGAGGCTCGTTGCTGTAAATCTAAAAACTATACATCACCCATTGCAGCAATGGTGAGGCATTCTTTGTTCCTCACAGGCTCGTGCTAATTTGCTCATACTCCTACTCGTATTGTTACCTTGGCTGGAAGCTTCTGCTGGTCCATGAAGAGTCACTAACCTTCTGATCTCAAAGCTGCTGTTCACGGCAGGGTTGAGACATGTCAGCAGGAAAACATGCCCTGTTAATGCCCGTGCCTCACCACTGAGTAAACACCAGACGTCAGTTCCTGCCATTGTTAATTTGGCCCTTGCGCCTGAAATTTCTGTGATGAAAGAACCTATAGTGGATTTTTCTTTTGCATAATAGACATTTTGCTAGTTAAAAAAAACAAACTCCATTGCATATGAATGTTTTTCTTAATTTTGTTAGCAATTTTTATCTTATTGGCAATGTTCTAAAGCAAAGAAGATTCAGACTCCTCAGTTCCCCAGAGATTCTTGTAATTACAACAGTGACTGCTGGAGCATGAAAAAAAGTCATCTGGCAAAATGGCCATCTTGGCTTCCTCTGTCTCATCCTCCCCTCTCTCTGACTTCCAAGTCGTGTTTGCTCGGTTTACTAGACAAACACATTGTTTGCTATTTGCCAGGGCAGATGTTTGTTTAATTCGGCACCTTCTGCTTCCTTCCCAAGCCTGAGCAAAGTCATACTGTTCACTGTACTTTCTGTTTACAACACCTCTCACTGCCAGCCAAGGTGCAGAAAAGAGGAAGGACAATGGTCTCTTTGAAAATTATTTATTTAGCTCATGAAAAGTGATTCCATGTGCTAGCATTTCTAGGACCTTAAAACACAGAGAACATCTCATTGGATTGTCTCACTGCGCAAAGAGGCTGTATCCAGCCATTGAGTATTTTTATGTAGAGAACAAACGCTCTTTTTTTGAAAGAGCGTGAAGATCCCAACTGGAGCTGACTCATGCTCTGATCCAGCTGGGTCCTGCTGGAACAGTTCTGCTATGGAGAGCTGTTCCTGCTCAAGAGAGCAATTGCCTTGTAGTCTGGCCCAACTACTATGCAGGGTCAGACTGGCTGCAAGAAAGTCTGCACAAAACCCGCGTGTCACTTCGGTGCTGATTTGAGAGCTTAAGAGGTGCAAAGACAGAGAACTGGCTCTCTCTGTCAGAAGACATCTTGCCTTTAGTGAGGCCTGTGAGAGAATGGAGAATTGGCTTTACCGACCAGCATAGAACTCACTGGATACTGTAGTGTTAAGACTCATCCATGTTTTAAATGAAACTCTTACCACCAAAGTCTGTGTTCCAGGAGTCTCAGCAAGAGTTTGGATTTATTCCCACCCCTTTATCCCTCCCTTCCATCATTTTTTTGTGTGGCTGGCACAGTGTGCTTTCTCCTTCCTTGCAAATTCCTGCACAAATTTTTGGCTTTGTGCATCTCTTCTCTACTTCTTGCTTTACTCATGTTTCTGGTTTCTCTAAAGCTTTGTGGCTTTATATACCTTCCTTCTGCAGAGGATGGCTTTACATACCACACAGCAAATCAGAGAACTCAACTCTAACTGGATCCAACACAACAAAAGGATCGAGACGGGTTCTTGTGCTTTAATAAACAATATAGTGCTGTTGTTCCTGATCAGCTTGTGATTGTTCAACAAATCCAGAGGTAATGACTAGATTTATATATATCTAATTATCAGTGCAGAGCTGGGCTTTTATCTACGTGCGGTATGTACCCATCTTTCTGTAAATAAAGAAGAGCTGTAGTTGTCATCAGAACCATTTGTTGCAATTTGAATGCCTATAAATAAAGAATAGGCAATGCAGGTTATTCATTACAGACCGAAAAAAGGATGCACGTTGGCTTGTTACCCCTTTGCAGAAGCCAGGCAGAAGCTTTGGAGGGTGTGCAGTGTGGAGCCAACATGGCCATGAGTGCGTTGTCCAGGGAGTGCCGGCAGTGCCGCGCGCTGCTGCGTGCCGCCCAGCCCTGCAGGCTTTCCTCTTTCTGCTGGTGTATTTATTCCTGCTGGGCTATAAACTAACAGCCTTACTGGAAACTTCAGCAAACCTTGCTGTGAGTTTCACATTTCTATTTTCCTGCAAACTTCTTCACTTCTCTAGGATGCAGGCTCAGCCAAGCCAACAGAAGCAAAAGCTTTGTGAGCATTTGCAGTTTGGTATGTTATTTTTATTTCCTCAATAGTTTTTTTTGTCTCAAGAAAGAACTTTGGAATTAGTTCCGCCTCTGATCCATTGGAAAAATTCTTAACTGCTTGATCACAGGTTTTCTTACAAGAAATATTCCTAATTCATGGAATTGTCTTATTAACTTCATGTGGCATCTTCTGCACAACTGGCATAAACTTTCTGAGAAAAAAATGCCAAAATTACCCAACGGAACAAATTCTACAGTTGTTAGTAGTACTGAGAACTTTTGAGGACAAAGAAGTGGTGCCAGTGTGACTTGGAACTGAATTTGGCTCAGCATTCTCCAGAAGAGTGAAACAGAGCCTTGTAGATGGCAACAATACAATTCCCATGATTCCTTTTCTGTCGCATTCTTATCACATCCTTCTTTGCTTGATTTTATAACTGCCATATACTGGACAGACGGTTCCAAAGATTTTCCTATTACAGCCTTCTAAATCTTTCTTGGCTATCATATGCTATAGCCAATCAATATAATAAGCCCTTTGTTGTTTCGAACAGTGCCCCAAGAAAGCAGCACTTCCTGTTTTCTGTCTCCTTCTCCTAAAAGATGAGAATATCTCTAATGCTGTGATTCTTCTCTGTCTTCATTCTTAACCTGCAGCTTTGTTGCTGTCAGCAGATGTGAGCATCTTATGTTTGATATCCTTATTTAAACCTTTCAGAATGAGTATCTTTGTAACCCCTTCAGTGGTGTTTGATAACAGATGAGGTTCTCTCTGGATTTGTGGTATTAGTTTATAAAATCTATGGGAAATTATGGAATGCAAATTTAGTGATTTTACCTAGCTGGAAAGGTAAAAGACAAGTTATCTGTTGGAAGTGATCCAAAACACAATGACATCAGTGGGAATCTTCTGACACACTTCAAGAGCAAATACTGGGACCGATGAGTAGAAGATAGCTGGAGACACCCCATTTGAGCATAAAAACTTTGTGCTGCAGCTGATTTCACTTTCTTAAACCACTTCTGTGCTAAAATATTTAACTCCCTGAAGCATAATTATTCTCTTCAACTCAAGACTCCTTCCAGTAAGGTGTAATACAAAATGCCTTTAAAAAGGCCACCAGCCAAATTCTTCTCTTGTTTACATGTTCATAACAGACCAGTGAACAAAATTCTTCTTTCACTCCCATTGGTATGAGAGAGGTGACTCCATTTAAGCCCAGTGAGAGACTACTGGGGGAAAAAAAAAAAACAGTTTATGAGAGAGAAAAGGGAGTCTGCTGGTTTCAGCTCAGCTGCATAAATGTAAGTGAAGGCAGAATTGAATCCTCATTATTTCCTGTCTACTGCATTTCTCTCATTTTGTCATGGTAGCTGTGTGGATGGAAACTCCCAAAATTTCTACAGCCAAGTCATCTTTCACCAGTAAAGCTACCCTGACTCACGTAACAGATTAGACTGTCACACTTAACCTAACAAACAACATTTAATATGTCTCAAATTGCATCCGGGCAGATATCCCTGTAAACTACTGTCTCTACCATGCAGATGTTTCCCATCTCTTTAGGAACAGCTTTGATGGTCAGGCAAGAGGCTCGCCTGCCCCTACCCGTTTTAGAACTCACAGAGACGTGGTGGGCTGATGGTGCACCCAGTTTTTTTCTTTCTGCAGTGTTTCTGTGCATTTCCCAATGGTGTTGCCGCTATTCCAAGGGAAGTACGTGAGCGCTGTCTACCATCCTGCTTTGCAAAGACAGAAACAACGTGAAGCTGTGCTGTGTTTGGAGGCCTCCCTAGGCTCCCATTTAGACTCACAGGGGTCTCCTGTGTTTCTGGAGGAAGTACTTCACAGTCTTTCCTAATTTTCCTTTCCCCCTTTATTTTCCACAGAAACCATTCTCTTTTACCTTTGCTAGCAAAAAAAAATAGGCTTTTGAACTATGCAGGGCTGTTATTAGCTGCTCTGTATTTCTTTTCCTCTTCTAACTGTTCTTTTAATTTGCTCCACCCTTGGGTTTCTGCTTTTTAGACTAGCTCTCCCCAAACTGCCTCCCTCCCAGATTGTGTTTGAAAGACTTCTACATGTCGCTGGTGCTAATCTTCACATCCTCACTCCCATTGGCCTCTGTTGCCCTTTTTCCTGTTGGGATGGATTTCACTTGTATCGTCTCCAGCTGTTCTTTAACTTTTTCCAGCTCTGTACAGTCAACTTTCTGGTGCACCATAGAACTCCAGATTGATTTTTTTCTGTGCAGTTCACATTTCCTTAAGTTTCCATAAGGTGAAAAGCATTTGGGATTCTTGAGCTGAGAAGTATTTCAGATGTAATGATAACCCTGTCTCAGATGTGCAGAGGTTTGTGTAAGGGGAGCAATCAACAAGACAAGTGTAGCACAGGCATGTTTCCTTGGTTATTCACGTGTGTATCTGAGTGACCTATGTGACAAGCCCTTGTGCAAGTGCAGGTATTTCCCTCCCTTGCAGGGATGCTGGAGGGCTGCTGACCGAGCTGCTGTAGGATTTAGTGGTGGCCAGGACTTCTCACCACCGCAGAAGCCTTGACTACTGAGTGAAGGGATAAGACCTTTAGCTGCTTGCTATGGACTAGCTGCTGGAAAAGATCTTAGCCAGGACATTACACGCCGTTCACTTGCTCCAGTAGATCCTATTCATCATTTTTATTAATCGTTAAATATTAAGATTAAACCAGTGCAGATTTTGGTGCATGATGCTACTTCCAGGGAAGTCAGTGGCAAAAATCCAGCTAAAGTCAGTGGGTGCAGGAAGAGCATCTGACACAAGCCAAGAAATTCACAGTCAGAACTAGAGCTCTGGCCTTCTAGAGCTTGATGTTTGGAAGGAGACAGCAATCACAATGTGAGCAGATGCTCTGTCCTTCTTAACCTCCCATTTCCTCTCTTTTGTTCATATGTGCCAGAGATTCACAGAGATGTCTTTCAAAGGCAGAGCTTTTATTCTTCATCCACTTTCCGGTGTTCTGCTTTGCTTGTTTCTTTTACGTTGTCTTATAAAAAAGTAAAACTAGTTCTGTGAGACTACGAGGAGAAAAAAAAATTCCCCGGAGTCTCTTTATGGCCTTGGCTAGAAGCACAGCAAACACCATCATGATGGTTAGCAACAAAGGACACGGCATCGCTTCCAGCGAAATCGCCATTTACTGCAGTGCAAGATTAGGCCAGGAAAAAAAAACCCAACTGACTTTAATAGAGGAGAAACTGACTTCAGCTAAAACAATAAGCCATACTCCAGAGCTGCAGTGACAACCGATCGGATCCCAGGCTCAAGGAGGTGCTGCCTTTCCTCTCTTCCCCAGTGGATTCCGCCTATTACTGCAAGTCTAACAGTCACTCTTTCCCTCTCTCTACAGGGAGATCCTTTGTCCATCCTAATTCAAACTACCCCCTTAGCTGAAGTGGTGGAGTGCCGGTCCTTGAGATAAGCAAAAACAGTAATTAGGTCATATTCTGAGTAAATAATGTGTGGGTGAGAAAAGGAAGAAAGGGGGAGGGAGAGAGCAAATGAAAGAAAGAGGCAGGGTTTGGCAGGGTTACAGAACTGCAGAAAGCTCCTTGTAAGTCTCAAGCTAAATATGGGAGAGGTTTGCATTTAAAAAGAGCTTTAAGAGCTCCTTCAAATTGGCATTTGTGGTGATTAGCTAGACAGGCTTTTTTCATTTTTAATAACTGTTAATGCTGAAACACTGTTGTGACTCTTCTGTTACAAGCCTTGCCTTCAAAGGGCAGCACAGGAGAGGATCCCCCAGAGCTGCAGGCCCAGTGCTCTGGGGTCTGCTAATGCAAGTGTTAGCATCTGCCTGGCTTTGCAGCTCTGTGCTTAGCCCACTCCAAACATATTTGTACTCTTGGATGCAATTCACTTCTTTTGGCCTTGGGGTTTGGTCCAGAGAGAGTATATGTTGTGGGCTGTCAGGCAGGTCCTTGACCCTGGGGCCTTGTGGGGAGTTTTGTACTATGGTGGTCTGTGAAGTGGCCATCAGGAACCTGCCTGTGCTGCCAAGGTGTAGACAGTAGTGCTCTCACTCATTTCTCAAAAATTGCTAGATGGCCATGTGAAGAATGATTCCTTTCATAGGAATAAAATGCAGAAACATGTTATAAATGGTGCCTTCAGCAGCTGCAGCCCAAACAAGAATTACATTCTCTTCAGAGCCCCACGGCAAGCAGATCCCAGGCATTGCAATGTGATTTTGAGGGGCTCAGCTCGATCTTCTCATGGAGCTGTTGCTGTTGGTATTCATTCCTGGAAAGATCTTGGGCCTTCTCATTCCAGGATTCAGGCCCACTCCCTCCTAAACCACCTGCTAGTTTCAGCTTGCTGCTCCTGCACTCAGGTAGATAGACCTCAGCCTCTTTTGAAGTCAGGTTCATTCTTAGGTGTCTTCCTCTTCCCTGTGCTAGCTGTGTCAAGTGGCTTAGAAGAAATTCTGAGCTTGTCTAAAGGCCTTATGTCTGTGGGACAGATACACCCAAAAGAAAATTTCACTCAAAAGGCTGATGCTGGTTATGGTCAATACGCATGTGTTTCTTGTCAGTAGAATGGCTTATGTTCTGCTTAAAATCCATAGATGAGATTTTGGCTTCCATTGGAAATTTATAGGTTACCAAGAGTATTGGATTCTACATTATCAGCTGTGGGCCCCAGATTCCAGTCTTAAAATATTAATTTCTAGTTTCCGCATGCTGAATTGGCTGCACATGTCAGCTTCCTGTGTTCTGCTTTCCAAGTTCAGTGCTTGCCTACATTTTACTTCTCTTGAAACATTTTCAAGTTGGTGTAATGAATGGAAAAAGTTTACCAGTATGCTCAGTCTGTAAATCTACACTAGTCTTTCTGAAGGGATAGACAGTTTTCTTTACAGGAGACATTTATTTTCGGTATGATTCTGATCCAAGAGCATTACATAACTTTTACAGACTGTAGAAGGAGAACAACCCTAGAAAAGATGTTACAAATATACATATATATACACACATATATATGTACAGTGTGTATATATTTATATATGCGCAACTGTGGAGAAGCGTATGAACCCAGGGGAGATCATAGAACCTTCTGGTTGGTATGGCCACCTTATTTGCCCTATTCTCGAAACCTCTTCCAAGAGTCAAATCATGAAGAAGGTAGTTTGACGTTCATCTTGGGAACTGTTGACCTGTTTCATTGCAGTGATACGTCTTTACACAGCAGTATGTCAGCTGCTGGCAGCCATCAGGGCATTATCACACTACAGATAATACTTCTTTGGAAAAGAAGTGATGCCTACAGATTGACCGTGTTGGCTGTTTCATGTGGCTTAGTATGGTAATGACATTTTGACGTTAGGAGCTACCTCCTACCTCAGGTTTCCTGTTCCAGTCATGTACACAAGTGTTCAGTGTTTGCCATAGAAGAATATATCTTGGAAGAGTTTTTTAATAGATGAGTTGTTTTCTTAGACTGAAATATTATTTTGAATTATGGTCTAATCAAAACATCTGAGAGGGTATAACTTTCCTTCTTTACTTTACCATTGGAGGAGATTTCTTCCCAGCCGCTGTGCTAACTGGCTTTCATTTACAATGTGGCAACATTGGAAATTCTTACGTGACTAGATGATGGAGACTGAGATCACTGAGCATGCATGAGTTAACCATGGAAGGGTTAATGAAACTAAAGCCTTCTTGCTGCTGCAGAATCTTGTGTGTTCTTTTGAGAGGAGGAGGGAACCAAGAATTAAATGTGATTTATTTTGCACAGGCAAACTCGGGACAATAGAATTTCCTTTGTTTTCATCTGTAAAACCAATAGTCAGACCAAAAAGAATAGAGGTGAAGGGTTATGGAACTCATATTTTTCTACCCTCTGTGACTGTCTTCGGTATTTCTTGTTATCTGTAGATATTGCTTTCAGCACAGTGCCCTTTGAATAAACAGGAGTGTGGTGTCCTAAAAGAAGTGAAATAAAAATCACAGACCAATTTGAAAACACTGTCAGGCCTGTGACATCTTTTCAGCTACACTGGATACTCAGCGTAAAACTTCAAATATTAATACGATAAAAATAAAGATCTAGAGAAGGCCCCCATGAGAGTCTCTACTTTAACTACTAATCTGCTTCTACATAATTCCATATGGGAAGAATAGTTTAATTGGTGACCTTCCTGTGTGATTTTAAGAGTAAAAAATAAACCCACTGCATATTTAGCAAACACTATAGCCATGCCAGAGGGAGGGGGAACAGGAAAACTTCTCAGAGTCTGTATAGTTGTTGGAAAGTTTATACCCATTTTTTTCTTCTGTAAATGTAAATACAGCCAACGTTTTACTGCTGAAACTAATAATTTAAGCAACTTCTCATGAAAGCTTGAAGAATTGCCTTTCCCATTTGTGGCATGGAGCCTGTGGTTCCTATTCTTCAAGTCAGTCAGAAGAAGGGAAAATATCTATGCATCTGCACATCCCATTATATCCTAACCTCTGAAAGCAGAAACGCATCTGAGTGGTGAAAAGGTGTAAAATCCATTGATGAAAGCCTGCCAGGGTTTATGATGAGCCCTACCTGCCTACCTTGCTGTGGTTTTCCATTCTTTCCACATGAACAGCTTTCAGAAGGACCACTCAGTACATATCCAGAGTAAATGCTTTATGTCCTGTTCCAAGCACACTTTCACATTACTCACAAACTTTCCAGCTGCCAGACAAACTTTGTTATAGGGCAACTACTTCCCTTTGAATGTGGCATTGGAGGCTGTTTTCAGAGTTGCTCTACATAACATTCTGTGACTAGATACAAAACTATTTCCTTATAACATGAACTAAGGAAATACAAATTTAAGGCAAGTTACCCTGAATCCTGGGCCTCAAGCCAGCCTTTTTTTATTCTCTCATGGCAAGTTCTAATCTGACCATTGTACTGGCAATAGGGAGGACTTCTTCTGAGATGGTAATTTGCTATCTGTCTGGCCTTGGTGGTATCAAAACCACCTGGCGAATGTGCAGACAGCATCTACTCTGGAGCACAGTCTGCCAGCACAGCCCATGACCTCAGTGCGGATTGGGAGCAGGAAGTCTATGCAGCGTGCAGAGAGGCTTGGGAGGGAGGGCGAACATTTTTCACTTCATATATCATTGCTCACAGCTCACTGCTGGGATTCCACCAAGTTAGCCAGTGCTAAAATGTTGTGGAAAATGAAATTTCCTGGGTTATTGTTTTTGGCAGTTCTACTCATACTGGACAATTGGGCACTGGAACTAACACAAAAGCTCCTCATGTTAATAAGAAAAAGACATATGTTTAGTAGCCTGCTCTGGTAACTAAGAAAAAAAAAACAAGACTCTATCCTTCCAGAACTGAAGCAGATGCTGAATATTTTCAACATCCAGAACAGTCTTTGCATCTGCCTGTAAAGTAACAGCCATCTATGCAATACTGCAGCAATAATCAGAAAATGCGTCACCTCCAGATTTCAAAGCAAGATCCCACCTCATGTGTGTTTCTTTGCCATAGCTGCTCTTTCTGACACCCTAATCAATTGGAATCTAACAGCAACCAAGGCAGAGAAATAATTAGGAGGTTGGGAACCGACAGAAAATGAGCCAGGAAAACTTAAGTTCCTTTCTCATCTTGAGTCTTCAGGAGCTGCTCCATTCCTCCTCCCTGCAGCGATGTTCAGACAGAGGGTTTGGACAATATGATTAGAGTCACAGAGCTAAACAATGCACAGCCCAGGCTGATGAACTGTAGAGATGGCAAAGCTGGGTTCAAAACTGAAATAAACTAGTTTAAAGCCACCTCTGTTTCCCTGGTTGGTGGCTATAGATCAGAGCAGGACCATTATCTGTGCAACTGAAGGGCTGTGTGCGCTTATCCATGTAGAATCCGCTGTTGCCCTGTTCACCTTGGTGTCCAGACCCCCGTCCAACATACGGCTGCCAGCAGCTTGCTCTGTCCTGTTGGCTCTAGAAATGGAGGATGCTTCTGGTCCTCAGGCAGTGCTGTTGGGGGGTCGTGGGGTGTGGATATAGGTACAGATGTTACTCCCGTGCTGAGGAAATCCCAAGAGCAAGGTGTAAACCAAGTGGCTGAGGATTTTCTTAATGCATAGGCAGGTGGTAGACAATAAAAACACTTAGTTTAAGTAATTCGCTCTTATTTCCACTCTTCAATTATCCCTGCGGACTGTCTAAGGATGACCTTGGAACCAGACCTTTCTCTCAGTGCTGTGACACACTGTTACAGCTTTGCGCAGCCAGCCCTGACTCCTCCCAGGCTTCCCCTGTAGTGACCAGGGCTGTCAGGAGGCGGCACTGCTCCCCTGCCCACGCTCCTCGGGCCCACAGCTGAGCCAGAGGTCGTGGGCCTTCAACATCTGTCAAAACCCCAAGTGAGTTCTCATCAGAACTGTGCAGAATCAACTTGCTCCAATTTTATTTGCAACACTCCAGGGCCCTCAGCACTTTGCAAGATTGCAAGTCAGGATCTCCATGTAACATTTCTGCATAGTGACTCATATTTGGACTGGTTTCAAATCAATAAATCCTCTATAGAATAAGCCCCCCAACTCAAGCCCAAGACACACTCATCCTATTACTCATTCTCTTTTTGGAGCACCCATGAGCAATATAGGCTTCACAACACGATTAAAAAACTCAAGCTCTGATGGTCAAAGTGGTGAAGGGAACAGGAGCAGTTGCTTCCTGACAGACTGCTGTGATGCTGCCCACATACAGAGGTTCAGAGAAGTGCTGGGATCATTTGGATCCAAGCTGAGAGGAGCAGTGTCATTTCAGGTTTCCTAGTGAAAATAATTTAAAAGAAAAAAAATATATATCAGACCCTTCTGTTGGAAACAACCGATGTGCAGACTGCATTTTCCATTAATAAAAAGTTGGAACCTTTCTGATATTTGCTTTGAAGCTGCAGCTGAGAGGGATGACCAGGTTATTTAATATTTTCATTGCCTTCCCATTTCATCCCATAATACTGACTAAAGGAATGTTACACTTTGCAACAGGAGCACTGAGGAGACACCATCAGAGATAGGCTTCACAATCTGTATTACTTTCTAGATTCAGTGCTCATTTATTTGTGCTCTTCCAGTCTCCCAACAGAGAGCTGTGAAGGGTTGGCCTCTGTTTCCACTAGCTTTAAGGCTTCTAAACATGAGCTTAAAGATACAGGTGGCCAGAAGGAGAACTGATTTTTTTCAGAGTGCCTTTTTCACCCAGTACTCGAAGCTCAATGCGCTAGTAAACCTAAAGGTCATAGTCACCAAAAGCAGTGCTGGGATCTATAAGTTTTCATGCATATGTGGCATTTCTTGACTTGTAGTGGTACACTGATATCCTGAAGAAGATCAGAGCACCCTCTACTACACTCTTAATGCTGGACGATCCCTGCCAAAGGGCACTGATAGTCTAAATAGATCATTTCAATTTTACTGAGAGAGAAGTGCAGCCTGGAGAGATTACTTGCTTTCACCAGCTTCTGCTGGAAATGTTTCACAGAGACAAAGCATGGAGAAGTGCCTCTCCCCCCCTGCCTTGGGATATCATGGGCAAGCTGATGGCTGGAGTGGTGCTGGTCTGTGCCACGTGGACCCTGACAGTCTGTGAGGTGGAGGGGTAGAGCAGCCAGCGTGGTGGGGAGAGAGGGAGAGCATAACTGGAACCCCTTGTTGCCAGATGCTGTTTTCTTTCCAGTCTTTGCTCCCATGAAACAAGTGGACCAGTGGCAAGGTCCTGCCGGACCCTAAAGGAGGTAGAGGTGTTTTCTGAGCCACTGCTCTGTCTGGGCTCGATAGAACAATCACAAACCTTCGGCATTCAGTGTGGGGCAAACAAGCATCTCGGTGTCTCCACTTGAGCCCACCATTTATGTGTGGCTGTGTCCTTTCCTATGTTGAGCTCAGGGTGAGTTCCTTCCATGCCCAGTACAGTACTGGGGTCACCAGATACTACTCTGTGGAGAAATGGAAAATGCCACTGTTGTTGACTGAGCAATAGATGTCGAAGAGGAGCTGGTAGTAGATGGCCAGGAGATTTGAAAAGAGTTCTATGTTGAAAACATGTCAGACTTTTCAAACTCATTGCATGAGAGTGCAGGAGTACTGGCTGTACAGAATGCTACCTAGATTAATATTTCAGAATTGTTTTCTAAAACTTTTCCTTTTTTCCTTTCAAAATAATTGCAACAATAATGCTAAAGAAAACCTCTTCAAATACAAAATAATTTCTGTTGTAGAATTTTTTGAATGCCAAATACCTGCTGAGTTAATCTTTGGAAGAACAAGAAAAGTTTGTTCTTTGTATATGTAGATTGTTTCAGGGTATTGTTTGATTCTGCTTTTGATAGGGGTCATGTTTCTGGGCTTAGCTGGATAGTTTGTTTGTTCCTATTCATTAAAAGGGACCCTGCAGCTATTTGGGGAGGGAGTGTGGTATTACATTATTATTGCTCCAAAAAGTATGGACAAAAATGTATTGTAAAAATTCCAAGGCTTCTGGTAGGAGTTCTCTCAGTAATAAATACTCTCAGTCTGCTGGAGTGTAGTTAATGTGCTAACATTGTGCTGGGCTAATTAGACAGATCCTTAAGGTACAGAGTTAAAATATACAGATAATTCTGGATATGGCCTATTGGTATATGCAATGGATAAGGAGAACAACAACTTCCAGGGTCAGCCTTTATTTTGGTCCCCTTGTTCCGTAGCCCTTGCCCTACCATTGCCAATAACAATGTTTGTGATGCTGCAGGTCCTGTCTCCCTGCTGTAAGATAAAAGTACATCCATGCCGATAAAAGTTATTCATACCCTGGGGCAGGAGAAAAGGCTTTTGGATGAGATCAGCACCTCAGAGATCAAAACTTCGTATGAGATGTTCATTTAACTTGCTCTGGTTTGTGTCAGGGCTGCTGGTATAAGGCACCTTGCAGGATTGTTGTTGATGGGCTTTACTTCTACAAAAAAGAAAAGAGAAATTGTCTTCTTTCTCTCTTTCTTAAGCCATGCAGTTTGCCTGTAGACGGACATTAACTGAAATAACTACTTGTTCAGGAACAGCACTAGGTAGTCTCTTCCAGAACACCACGCCTGCGATCTTGACGCATTGTGCCCTCCCAGAGCAGAGCCCAATGATTTGTTTTTTCCTGGAAGAAATGGACGTGATCGGGGAATTACTCCAAGAGAGCCTGTTTATGCTGGAGTTGCTAATCCGTAACAAATTACTCCTGCCCACCTTCTGGTCAAAGCCACACCTATTGCACTGAGGCCAATGTTTCACTTCCTCTGAGAAGTTCCACTCCAGCTAGCCCATAGTTGGCTTTTTCAGGACCTGTGGAGCATTGCCATTATTGTCACTGGCCACAATGCTTTTCTAGTGGCCACCTTTAATACTTAGGTCCCCAACTCAGAGGAGAGTGCAGTTTGCGAGCCCTCTTTATTTGGCTTCTTCTGTCTTCACTGTAGCTCTTTAGTCATTCATAGGATTATCCCACACTGCCAAAGACATGTTTTCCCTGCCACAGACTTAACTTTTCCATGAAGAAAAAGTCACAAGAGATTTCAGCTTTGCTGTAATGCAGAGTAATGACAGCATAATAGTATCTAACCTCCTACAAAGTGCTCAGAAAACAGGGAGGTTGGCTGAGATTATTCTGTACTGTGAACTGCATTCCACTAGGCAGATAAAAACTGCCTGAGAGCTCGGAATTGATCAGCATATTCATGCCTCTAATTAGTGAAATCTTTATAACCCACTCTTTTTTACTGTGTTCCAGAGTCACTATGAAGAAAGTAATCAAGAGACCGTAGAATCTGTTCTTTTTAGGTACCTGCATTATTATTTTTGCAGCCCAATTGGGTTGGTGGTACTGAATGTAGATAGAGCAGATACAGAGCAGTGTTTCATCGCCACACTCATCCACAGGGAACTTGTGTGTGGGGATAATCTCCTGCTAGCACAACACCAGGGAGAAGTGAACGGATCACATCTATTACAACTGGGTCAAACAAATCCTTTCTACTGAGTAATGTCTGTGGTTCGGGTAGTTAAATCTCGGCTTTAATGTAATTTGGAATTTTTATGTGAAACCTTGTGGCTTCCAAGGGTCCATTAATTTGTCCTTTCATAGTTGTGGCCCGCAGGACTGATTCTCCACTCTTTGCACTCTGTGTAACCGTTAGCCTTGCGCGGCGTGTAAACACCTGCCTCCTGGGGTTGTGGCATTCTGAAGGAATGGACAAGTCCCGCCTGCAAAGGTGGAATAGCACTTGGGGCAGTTTTTCACATTAAACTGGAAAAGGGGCCATATGTTCAGAGCTGTAAAGTCTTGTCTTTAATTTTGAGGTTTTCCTTAAAATTCAGAAATCTCAAGGGTTTGGTCTTTTGTTCGGTCTTCAGTTTTGCTTCTCTCCCTTCACTGAATTTTGCCCCTGAACACAAAGGAAGAGTGAGTGAGAGGTATTTTGTCCTTCCTTTCTCTTCTCCTTGCTTCTCTGTACATTTCAAAGCAGATCCACCATTTGTCTAATAGCAAAAGACAAAACAAACCTCTGTCATTTCATAACCTCTGAAGTGAAACAGCAAAACAGAGAAAAGTGAAAGTGAGATAATTTAAAGCAAAACCAAAACGCTTCAAAAAGAAAAGCAAAAAAAAATATATGTTTTTCACTGTTTATTGTCAGCAGAATCCTGTCTTCTCTTCCTCTTGTATCTACAGTAAAACCAGCCTTCACGATCACAACCTCAGCCCTGCAGCCTGGCACCTTTTAGTGCCTTCCAGTGCTCAGATAAGATTTCAACACTGGATATATAGTGAGCGCATTAAGAATTATCATTACCAACCATTACCATAACTCATGTTTCCTTAGTGAGCAATGCTCAACATTCCTTTGGAAAGTCATTGACAGCACCACATTTGTAACTTCAAAGGACCATACTTGTAATTCCAAGGATCGTATTTCCCTTTGACAGTCTGTGAGCAAACTGCACCAAAGCCGTCAGCCTGACCAATGGTAAAAGCCACTCAGTTTTCCACTGAGTCTGGATATTTTGACAAATATCTTCCACTTAAAACTATTGAAAAACCAGCTCTTTACTGCTCAGGACCAACTGTGAAAATCAGCATCTACTCATATACTCTGAAGGCACGGAACCACTGGTGTAACCTCTCTGTCAAAGTAGTTCCTGCAAAACCAGATGCTCTTCTGGAAGTGTAGCTTCAGTAGCACGTGCTGCTGAAAGCACTTGGTGAAATGCTGTGGCTTGTGCAACTCAGCCAGACTTGCTCGTTGTGTCCCTTCTGTCCTTGACACCAACAGGAGGAGGCAGCGGCCGCCTGAGCTCCCTCCAGCAGCTGGGCAGGACCTGAGCCGTTGGTTTGCTCCGTCAGAACAAACAGCACACTGTCCCTCTCTTTAACAGTGAAGTCTGTGACGGAGTTATGGTCTAAGCAGATGTGACGAATAACAAACTAGCAGAAGATAGAAGTAAAACAAATTCTGGTATTATATATTCTGGTATTTATATATGTATTTTTCAAATGTGAAAAACGTGCCTGCCCTTGGCGTTGTCTGTTCCAGTTCACTGTGTATCTAAAATGATGCCTGCTCTCAAGAGGCTTCCCTGCCCATAGCAGAACTGAAATCCTCCCTGCTATTCCGAGTGTCTGTTGCAAAGACTCAGAGCTGCAATGGATGCCTTTTTCAAAGGCGAGAAGAAAAGACAGATAATTTCTTAGATCGCTCTGACCTTGCAACCCACATGTTTTTTGCAGTTCTTCCCTTCCTGGTTGCATCTTTTCTTACTGCTGTATTTCTGTTAAGAGAGGGACAGGCAAACAAGTGAGAAGCACTCGTAGTGCTGCAGTGGCAAGTTTGTTCCCATGAAGGGTACATTATTTTCTCTTGATTTTGTTTCCATTCTATATATTTGCAAATGCCAGGGTTAAGCAGTGAGTAATACAGGAGATGCCTGGACATGTGCAAATCAACAGCCCACTGCTGCTTGTCTTTGCGCACTTGGTAGATGTGGGCTGCAGAAATCAATGTGCCTAAAATGAGCACAAAGGTTTGCATCAGGAAAAGGAAAAGTTTTTCTCTATTTGTTGTACGTTTTTTGTCCTCTCCTGGCTTTGCATGACTCTCCATGGCTTGGCTCTCAGTCTGTTTTTCCCTTTCTGATGTTTTTTCTTCTGCCTTTGTATCTCACTCATACCAGATCTCCTCTGGCCCTTCTTCATGTTTCAGCAGTGTCATCTCAGACTTCTGTTGGACACAGCCCCACCATAGCGAGAAAGACTGTGCTCCTAGCCCTGCGAAAATATCCCAGTATGACATGATGAAAGACCAGAAGTGTCCCCTATTGCACACTGTGAAGAAGTGGTTCCGTATTTATTTGAAGTTAGCCCTGCATAGAGGAGAAGGCTAGGCTAAAGGACTTCCAGAAGCCCCTTCAAACCTAAATCATTTTGATTTACTGAGGGACTTGGGTGAAAATTCTTTCCATGGATCGATGAATCTCACTCTGTGCAAGTGAGATCTCTGTACATTGAATTCGATAAGCATCAGATTCAGTCACTACTGCTAGAGAACACTCCACACTGTTCCTTCTTTCCCAAATGCCCATAGAAAAATATCCAAAAATATCATAGTCCTAGCAAAGTAAGGAGTGTAAGATCAGACAGTTTATTCTGTTCAGATATTTGACTGAGGACCCATGGGGTTGGTATTGCAGAATTCCCCATGTCCTACTTACTAATTCCTCAAATGTCTTCAAAAATAGGATTTCACAAAACAAGCAAGAAGGCCCAAGTGGAGTCTGATGGCAGAAACACCGCCCAAAGAATGGCAAGCAGTAGACACAGGAATAGACACCATCTATTCTGTTGTCTCTGCTGTGCATTCCATGTCTATTGCTTGCAATTAATGACATTGACACCCAGTTCTCTTCTACAGATGTCCAAATTAGGGGATATCAACCTTCGCTCCATCTTCTCATGAGCTGTGGATTGTATGCGGTGGAGGCATGGGGCAACACTGAGCAGGGGATATAGTCTTTTAAGATGGCATGATGTGAGATACATCTCGCTCCTTGCCATTTGCTGGTGGCTAATTACTGCTGCCAAACTGGCTCTCTTCTTTCTCATTTTGGACCTTATCTGAGACACAGCTCCCCCTGTGCTCTGTTAGCGACCTGTACGTTCTGAAGGACTTTGGAGTTCTTGTGGTGGCCACACAGCTCAAGTGAGACTTTGTGCCTCTTATTATTATCTAGCCCTAGATGTCAGTGGGACTGGGCAGAGCAGCTGTGAGCTCGGAAAACAGAACTGCAGATTATTTTTGAGTATGTGACATGCTCAAACAGTAGATTTTGGATTAATTTGCCTTATTGCTGGCAAAACCCCCTTCATTTTGCCTATAGCTAAAACGTGTGAATTGGCACCTTTTGCCAATTCACAAATTTCCAAGATACCCAAATTCTCCCATTTACCTTGCTCTGCAATTCACGTCATGCTGTTCTCTGCATGGGATGCAAAGATTTTGATCCATGCCACATGCTGCACATCTTCCCAATGAAGCAGAAAGCCTCCCTTGCTGGCTGGTACCCTGCTGACATCCCATTTCAGCTAATTAGGACCCCGAGTAGTTAGTACAAAATATAAATGTGGCAGGATTCCAAGCTGCAAAAAGAAGGGAAAGTGGGGAAAGAAATAGTTGGACAGCTAAGGGAATATGTAAATGTATTTAAAATAGATGATTCTAACTGCAGTGAACAGATGATTTTTTTTATTATTCCAACTGGATGGCTTTAATCAAAAATGATAGTTCATACATCTGCTCTTTGAAGATAAGCCTGCAGTAACACAAAACACTTAAAGAAAGAAGCTGTGGTGTGCTGATGAGACCTTAAAAATTCGAACCCATGACTAGGAAGATTATAGTCTGGTTACTTCAGCAAGTTGCTAATTCTGAATTATTAGACTTAGTGATTTGTCCTGTCTGAGGCATGAAAGGGATGCCTGTAGATTGTGCTGAAGCAATTAAGACATTTTAGAAATCATTAGTGAACTTTCTTGATTGAAGAGGCATTTCCCCTCCAGCCTCTCCCTGACTTTTCTACAATTGTTTGACCTAGAAAGGCAGCTCTCCATCATCCTGGCGTTTATTTTATAATGCAAAGTAAAGATTCTGAATTAAAGCAAGTCTGCTTCTGGGAATGTGTTGTGGGGCTCCCCTGGAAAAGCAAGCTCAAATTTCAGTTGGAATCAGGGACTCCACCTTCATAAACATCATAAAGTTAAATGGATAACTATTTGATATGACCTCAGGAAAAAAGTTTTCAGAACAGAAAGGGGGAGAATGTTAAGTTAAAGAATATTCGTGTTCCTGGTGCTGCCTATGAGTAAGCCCAGTAGCTACTCACAATAGGCAGTAGTACTAGTGGTGACAGTATTAATCATTGCAGCCATTGTATTGCTTCAGCAAGCCAAATAAACTTAAAACTCCTCTATAGTGAAAAGCTTTTAAAGGTAGGAGGCTGTAGAAGTGTCATGGCCTACAAAGCTTTCCCGTTCCTTTGACCTTCAGTACAGGCTTCACAAGCGTGCTGTATCTTCATTTGGGAGGTCAAGGTCAAGTTTGCTACTGCTGGTATCATCCTTCTCTAATCGCTCCCTGGCACAGAGGGCATCGAAAGTCACTGTTAGGCTGAAGCCCTGTATATTCCAGAGTGTTACGTTTGGAAGCACAGGGTGCAGTGACCATCCCACATCCCAGTTCTGGACTCCAACCTGCAATTAAGCCCATTGTCTGACTGCTGGGAAGAAAATCTAGCTGAGGCAGGGAAGAGAAAGCAGAGGGCAGGAAACTATCAATGTCCATTAGAAAAATACATTAAAATTCTACAAAGCGTTTTCGTTTGGGGACTGCTATTACTTCTTTTACAGACTTTTCTGCTATGAACTTTCCAGCCAGTTTAGCACAGGGTCTCTACAGCAAGTAGCATTCATCTTCCCTGGGCTGAGATTTTCAATTTGCTTCCTACAGCTGCATTGACAAACTCAGAAGAGTTTCACAAAACCACTGTAAAATGGATAAAATTCAGTAAATATTACATGGTCCTGGAGAAAATCTCTTTATTGCTATGGAGAGTTATAAATTCTGTTGCTGATGAGCTTGTTCATTGGAGTTACTTTGTCCAGCTCTAAATTGTATTTATTTAACAATTAATCCATCTTCCACCTCAGTGAAATAAGTAATACAAATGTGTCGAGATTGTTTGCAATTGAGGATCTTTGAAATCCAGCCCTTCTTTACAGAGTTATTTTCTGGATGCTCTCATGAGAACAAACTCTCCCCTACAAGAGGGTTTAACTGAGAGGAATTTGCAAGTTGGATCTGTTGATAAAATCCCTCAGGTCTCTCTTCCACACTTGCCAGAGATATTCCTGTGTAGCATTCAGGGAAGCCCAGCATAAACTCTTTTTGTCATTTGCTGTCATTGTTTTCTCCATGCCCAGATGGTCTCACATCCTCCAGGTTCTTTAGCTCTTACTCTGGTGCCTGTTTCTATTTTCTTCTTCTTGGCCCTGTACATCTCAGCTGTCTTTGAGGGCATTGAGATGCCACACTTACAGAAGATAACCTTTCACAAACACCAACCTGCTTTAAACTTCCACTAATTGCTTGAGTCCAAACCAAAGGAAACACGGTGACATTGTAGAAAGTTGCAGCATATCCAGCTCCAACCCTGAATAACCTGTCACTGGTTCAAATGACAGTACGCAAGCTGAGAAAAAAAGCGTTTAACATGAGGGGAGTCTACACAGCTCCTGTTTGCCCTGGCTCAGTGTAGCTTTCTGCTATTCCACATTTTCCTGCAGAAAAAACCTGCCATGCTGAACAAGTAAGTTCATCCTCTTGAGTTCCAGAACTCTGTCAGAAGCTGCTCCTCTGTTGAACGATGACGTTGCAATTCAAATTATGACTTGTGGCTAAGCTACCAGTTTGGTTTAAGGTGGTGTGGAGCAGTGGCTAGAGGGTGGCCTACCTGAAAGTCTCTGTAAAGCGCTCTGTGCTGCTGCATCGTGGTGACCCTTTGTTCATTGTCTTCAGCAGAGAAGGTTGGTCATGTCTCTGAAGCTGTACAACTGCTTCCTCGAAATAAAATGTCTGTTTGCCACATGCTTTCATCCAGCTGTTTAGTAGCTTTGAGTCTCTACATTTGGACATTCACTTTTCTCTTTTTTTAAACTTTTTTAAGAACTGGATCCAATTCAATCATGTAGGAACTTGCCTGAACTTTTACCCAAAGACTGTTCTGTCTGCCACAGAGCAGATGCTGAGAAAATTCACAGCCCAAAGCCCTGCAACATCAATGGGGAGAGCTCCTCTGCACCCAGTGCGTCTGGAGAAAGCTCTGCAGGACAAGGTACAAAGACATGAATGGTTCATGCTCAGGGCCACCTGCTCCAGAGAAAGGTGTCTCTTCCTCCCAGGCTCCAACACCCCTAATTGATCAAAGGCCAAAAGGCATGATGTTTATGGTAATGTCTTGAGATCAGACAATTGAAGGTTTGAGACTGCTCCTTTTTGAGGTTTTCTGTGGAACTATTCAGACCCACTGTCCTGCACGGTGAAATACAGGATATTAGTTGTCCTGGATGTTGTCTGTAGAGTTAAGATTTTTAAAATTCCCTTTTATTTTGCAGTCTTCGTTGTTCATTGCTTCAAATTATTTCTCATATATACTGATTCTAGGAAGAATTAATGAGATACTCACCAGGAGATATTGCAAATATAGGATCCACAGGAAAATTTGACATTATCGAGACTCTGGAGACTTGTGGAAGTGTTTCCTCATTTGATTGTGGTCATATTACGCTACAGCTCTTATAAGTAATTCTTAGGATAAAATGAACTTTTGTATATCTACATACTTCTAAAAATGTGGGTATCTTTTCCTACCAATTATTAAAGTATTCCTTATTAAAGTTAGTGGGTATTTTCCCATCATTGTGGCTAGGTACAGGGTTGGGCCTGCTGCTGCTGTACATTTGAATATTTGCAGGGATTGTGTGATTATATAAAGCAACTCAGTAAGTTATATAACATTTTCTTTCACTTACCAGTCACAATGCTGCTAATTAGTCCTATGACTTGTCAGTGATTGCAATTCCTAATGGTATCATCACTGCATCTTTCTTGAAATACGTGTGCCATACTATCATTCTCCCAGCTGAAAGGGAACAACCAGCAGCACATTTCTTTCATTCAGCCTACGTAATCTCAGTTGTGCCCCGAGTCTCCTTGTAATTTAGGTTCTAGCATTCGGCTGTATCACAGCAACTAATAAATATGCAGATGCTGGGACTAGAGCAGTCTTTGTGCTGCTGTAAATGATCATTTAGCTTCATGCTTTCCTGTTTGTTTATATACGTTGCCCTGTACCAATACAAAGGGAGCTACTAATGTCATTCAATTTTGCAGGACAGTGTTGCTGCTGGTTTAATGCCCATTGACAGTGAAACCTCTTCGTAAGTGATATTCATTCCCCCTGACAACCTCATTTCAAGTCATCAGGAACACTGTGTCAATTGTACACTAAAAAGCGAAAAATAAAAAATCTGCTGTCAAGGGGCTTCTGAGGAGTTGAATAGGCATGCAGATCTCTTTGCTACATGTAAAATTAATCATTATATTTCTGCTGCTAACTCGTTTTTCTATTTGTGTCACACAGGGATTCTTAAATGACCTAATATTGAATGTGGTGAATTATAGGCTGGAAGACGATAGTGTTTATTATGCACTGACAGAGGATGGAATGATCTAGTGCTTGTGGGGTTTTTTTTCTCCCCTGCTTTGGAGTCTGTTTGCCTCTGGTACCACCTAATTAATCATTCCTGGAATTTACCTTTCCATAAACAGTTGGAAAGGCAAGGCTTTTTAAATTATTTTTTTTTCTTTACAACTGTATTTTTACCATGTGGGATGGGCAAAACCAAAACAAAGCCGTGCAGTCACTCATTTGTTCAGACAAAGTGGAATCCTGGGCCCAAGACGAATCTCCAGTTCTGTGTTGCACCTCCAATAAAACCATCCAGTTAAGTATATCCCCAAATTTTGTATATGCTTCAGCAGGCCTGCAGGGAAAGCATTTGCTAAACAGCTTAATTCCACAGAAACATACTTAAGCATGTGCTTAACTCATTTGCTTAAATGGAGCCATGGTACTTGAAGCTAACAGAAGTGATTTTAATAATTTTAACTCCACTTTTAAGTTTAATACTTTGCACTCACATTTAAAATTGATCCACTCAGAAATGACAGTATTTGAGTGTAAAAATGAAAGACTAGGAAATGCTATTTCTGGTATTAGTCATGACACAGAACTAACTGTTCAGGCTTCGTTCTCTTCTCCGTAAAGAGTTTGATTAGCCTGAACTCATTATTGGTTTTAATGGCTTTGAACGTATTTCTTGAACAATTACTGATGCAATTAAACTTAGTGTCATAATAAAAGAGTATTTCCCACAAGAGAAATGCTGATAACAAAGATGTTTATATTATACTTTTTATTTAAACATTTGCTTTTGCCTTTCTCGTGTACATGGACTTCTGTAGCTGGGATGCCACAAAAAGGCACTGTGCAGTTAGTGATTTTCCAGTTGCTTACCCTCATTTTGTTGTACAGAGTTTTACCAGCTGGTGTTTTCAGAATACTGCGTTGTCAGGTCACCAGTTCATTAATTAAAATTGCACATGTACCCATTTGTAATTTTCTGCTAGATACTCCTGGCCTTGCTCGTGCTCAGGGCCTTCTATGTGACACAGTGGGAAGAAGGCTGTCAGGAGATGGCTCCGTCTCCGTGGATTTCAGAACATTTTACAATCACATGAGCTAGTTTTTTCTCCACAGAATTTCAAGGCAACTTTCATTCCTTCAGTGAAGCTATAGTATATGTTTGCTATAATAATATAAGGGGTTATTTTTAATTAAGTTCTCCATTGTGGAAAACAAACATTTGCCACTTTCATTTCCCTCAGTGTTTTTAAATGGAAAGACAATGGACAAGTTTTCCCAAAAAACAGTGTGGAAAGGCAGAAGACCAGCTATTAGAGCTGCACGGTGATGGTTTGTGGTGGGGAAGAGTATCCACCTTACAAGTGACAGAGACAAGTAGCATTTACTATTTTTAAAAATGAATGCTAAAGTTTTAGAAAGTAGCTTTAGCAGAGCAGGTGCCCTGTTTTAAACCTGTGCCTGCAAAGGTTCACCTGGATTTTACATAGTTGTTCATTGCTGGATATACAGAAGCCATGTCACGGTTGCCAGACTTTTATCCAGTACGAATCTCCTTGCAGCCAGCTATGTCCTTTTGTCAGGCTTGTCATCAACAATATTGAGGCAATTGCTCAGATTCCTCTTCAGAGTTAGTTCAAATGTCAAATGTGAGGTTCATGGTTATTGCATGTACCTGGATATTTACCAACAATTTAAGGATTTTCATTTCCAAATCTTGCTCTTTGTACCTTTGTTTGGTCGTGCGGATGTGTCCTGAGGATTTCCTCATTCATCGCTATTCTTCTGGAGGTTTGATTCTCTCTCATGACATGGCTGCTGCTACGGACTGCAACACAGTAAATTAATTTGGTGTTGCTGAAATTAGATGCTCCATTCTAGTGAAGTTCAGGTGAAATCCTTGTGAGATGCTGAGCACCCTTAACACCTGCCAAAAGCAGTAGAAATTGGAGTTGAGTAGTGGTTCTCAGAAGGTCTTAGCAGCTTCCAAGATTTCTGTAGAAGAGAAATTTCTGTAGAAAAGTTCTCTTTCATAAAGAACACTTCTAAGTTCTTCAGACGACTTAGACTCATTTTTATCCTGCAATGGAGAGATTCGCAAAGCTGCTGCAATACAAGCTGCTGTTCAAGGGTATTTATCATTCATACAACTCGCTACATGCTCTTCTGTGTGTGTTTTTTCCCCTCAGTGTTTGAAACTGGTATGAATCTAAAATGCTGGTGGGAAAATATACTGGTGTAGTGTAGGAATGGAAAAACAATTCCTTCCGGAGCTTTTTGATGGCATCTTTAGAATTCCACTATTGCAGCAATGCAATTTTTAAATCCCAGTAACAAAGGGGATGGGCAGGCTTAGAAACTTGTAACAAAACAGGGACCTTCTAACTAGGTGTAGCCTAGAGCTCAAATGTCAGAAAATGGCCCAGCTTTAATGTCCAATGCACTGAAGCCCTTTCCTCTAAGTTCAATACATCCTCATTCCTATTGGGTCAAAGAAGAGAGAAACTGTCATAGATTTAATTAAACCTGTTGTCTTTTTAGACCATTCCTCAAGGACAAGATTTTGGATGATATGCACCCAACTGCCTCCAAAGTTTTGTAGCAGTTTTGTCTACACAAATACACAGTACATTTGTGTTACAAAGAGCACCCAAACTTCACTGGATTGCTCTGCCCCTGGCTATTCTACACCCCTCCCTTCTGTAAGCAGCGATCTTCATTCTCCATGGTTATTTATTCTGCTCGCTCATTATAAAGAACTATTCCAAAGATTGCTATTAAGCTATGTGCATAGTTCAATATTCATTGCAATGGATTTCTAGTTACATTAGTATGAGCTCTGGCAGATATGTCCATAAACTAATCAATAACTGTCTTTGCCACCCACCTACCACATGCATGTACACTTAATATTAGAATCACCCACGGAATTAATGACTCTCTGTGAGGCACAAAAAAAAAAAAAGAAAGAGTAACTATCTGCTGTAAAATACTCTTTTTCTTGGCATAGGCTGATATTGATTCACCCCAAGAGGAATATTCCTATTACACCTTCTATAAAACACAGAAATTATTCATTAATTGCTAGAACCGAAAATTAACATCAAGTGGCTGTAATTTAAAACCAAATGCCGTGGAAGAAGGAGGATAGTTGGGTACCAGTGTTCAACCACCATTACGTAAAGGAAATGTGTAGGGATTACTTTAATGCAATCCTATTTTTAAGAGTTAGTACAGTGGGTGGCATGGAAGCAACAACTCCAAGCAGCCCACAGTATCTTGCTTTCATGCATTTCTTTCGTGCAGTGAATATTTGTGTTTGCAGAGTCCAAAGAACTGGCAACAGCGAGAAACCAAATTTTCTGTTGACTCGTGGGCTTTTCAGTGCTGACAGTACCTTTCTCAGGCACAAAGCCTCAAAGCACACTCATCTGCTCTGTCCTGTAGGTGACTTTGAGGGGCCATCTGTTAGAGGCTGTCTCATTGGCAAGCAGTCTCCATCACAGCTCTGTGAAAAGAATTGCTGTTTTAATGGTAGGATTATTCAAAATGAAATGCGATGTGGTCTTCTGTCTAGTAGGTAGAAACCGCATAATATGTTTAACTAAGGACTCTGTCTGGCTGAGTTTCCAGTAGATAGTTACTGATTCTTTTGTAAACATTAGTACCTAAGTCTGGGTGAGACCATTTCTCCTGCTTCAGAAAAATGTAAGATGGGGTGGGGATGGGGATGACTGCAGCTTCTCTCTCACTTGCACAAGGCTTTGGAAGGTTTACAGTTCTCTGTAGGCAGCCACACTAGCACTGAACATCTCTTGGTACAGATTTGCAGGGATCTCTAGCTTCAAGAAAAGAATGAGGTGGCATCATCTTGGATAAAACCTTACTTTTGCAGTGTCAGTTTCTTGCTCTTTCTGGACCAGATGAGCAGGCTGTTTCTGTCCTGTGTGTATCTCCTCTCTATGTTGCACAGCGCTCTCATGGGACATTGCACAGCAGATACGTAGTGAACGCTTCCTCCCACTTTTAGCCTTGCCTAGTGTGGTCCCTAGTGTCTTGCATGACCTTGCCCTCTGACCAGTCTCCATACCTGGGAATGAGAGAAAGAGGAGAAGGATGATGGTAAAGGAATAGATCCTACCCTGGGACATAGCAAATAGACAGTGATAAAGCTGAGAACCCTCCAAATACCATCCACTTCTGATGGTTCCAAACTCATGGTTGCATTTGAAACAATTAACTTTATACAGGTATGACCTTCGTGTTTGTGGATAGGAAACAGATCTTTTAAAGTACAATCTTTGTTCTGGAAAATAGGCAGAAATAGATAGGGCATCACCTATCTTTTTATCAAGCAGTAATAAACAATTGTTTCTCTTGCAATTTCCAGGCAAAATTTCGCCACACTTCAATAGACTTTTAAATCCACATCTGTCACCTGAAAATTCTGCAAGCACCCGAAGCACTGGTGATGTCAGTCTACTGCATGCAGTTCAAACACTGCTGATTCCTTTCTGTATTACTGTCTGTTCTCTGGGCATTCATGTTCTGAGTCACATATCATTCAGTCAGTGTCTAGCTAGAACCAAAATCTGATTAAACTTTCCCTTCAAATCCATCATTTCGAACCTACTCATAGAAATGAAACCAGGCACTTTGTTAATTAATA
Organism: Eurystomus gularis; assembly: GCA_013400335.1. NCBI lineage: Eukaryota > Metazoa > Chordata > Aves > Coraciiformes > Coraciidae > Eurystomus > Eurystomus gularis. The sequence continues at coordinate 141,647 of VZZY01013118.1, read as the reverse complement.
CATTTTTATAAACCAAGGAATACTTTTCTGGGCTTAATTTAGGCATCAAACAAGTTTAAATGCAGAGCTCTGTTTCAGCATGCTAGGAAAATGGAAGTGTGTTTGTATCTTGCACCAAGCATTGGCATTAATTGTGCTGTTTCTCATTCTCTAGAAAGTTTAAAGTATCCAAGTAGATTAAATTGGAAAAGGGAGCTGATGAGAAAATGCTGGTTGTCCCATGTTTCTCAGGAACCGTTATCTTTTTTGTACAACTGGAAGGAAAATGTCAGGAATTTCCACCGATGGGTGTACAGAAGATTTAGAGATGCTTCATAGTAATTATGCAGGTTTCTAAAATCAATTGGTTTGAGTAACAGCTGAACTCAACGTCTGTACGTGTCCTGTCATCTAAATAAAGGTGCCTTGTTACCGGGGGGGGACAGTCCTGCAGCTGGGATGATTTTTGATTGTTTGTTAGACCCAGACCCAGGGGTTTTTCTTTTATGGAGAGTTGTTGTTGAACTAAGCCTAGATCTTACATTTAGATTGGAGCTTTTCTCTCAGAGTAGATTCCCTACATTAGAGCTGGATTAGCATTTGGTTTTGGTTTTATAAGTGGATAGAGTATACAATATATAATTGTGAATGATGAGGCCACTGGGTGCCGTAATTCTGGTTTGTTGAGTGCCACCTGCCCTCAGTCTCTTGGAATCTCAGAAGCGAGCTGCGTGTTTTGCTCAAGGTCACACAGAGAGCATGTGGCAAAGTCAAGAATCAAACCAGTCTGACACGTGCTTTGAAGAGTTTCCCTTCAATGCAGCAAAGAACAGCATTCATCTTCAACAACAAACTGGTGCGTGGCAGTTTGTTGTCCTCTGAATCATCACTCCCGCTGAACGTCTCCCTTGGGAAGGCTGTTAAACTTCTACAACACTCACAAAATCTTAATGGGTTTTGCCAAATGAATTAAGAGCCCTTATAGCTTTCATGCTGTGTACCGTGGATTTTGAAAACTTATGTCAGTAGAGCAGTAAATCTCTCAGAAGCAATAGGAGGCAGTGAGGAAAATAGTACAGAAGGTGAAGAGTGCTGTCATATTTGCCCAAATGAAAATTATAAGAAACCATTTTGTTGGGAAATTGTATAAACCACCAATAAACAATTGAATTTAAATGAAAAACTTGGGAATCTTTTCAAACCACTAAAGCCCTAAAGCAAGTGGAAGAGAGTTTTTTCCTTGTGCTTCTGAAGCCATGTTACTCTACTGATTGTTAGAGTTATATGCTTATCTCAAGACCAAGGGAAAGGTTACTGCTCTAGTTCCCCATTGGGGTAAAAAAGAGCTGGACATTCCTGGACACTGAGTATTCCCTTTGGGAGATATAAACATTAACGTCTTTTCTTCTTTAATTCTCATTCTGAAGAAGGATGCCACCTCTTATATTTTGCAGTGTCACAACAGATGCATTTCTGCTGAAATGTGCAACTCCGGATTTTTTTCCAGAGGCTGGTTTAAAGGTGTCATTGCACAACCCTTTTCATTAAAGGCGTTATTTTTCAAGGCTCTGTAATCTTACTCATCAAATCTGGATCAAGACTGGAACTGAGTTCTGCAAGGTCAGTGTAACGGTGGATGTCTTTTTTCCTTATTTTTCTTCTTTTTTGTTTCTACTAATGAAAAACAGCTAAAAACAGTGAAAATGGGAAAAGAAACAACAAATGGAGGTGGCTTGAACTTCTCAGGTCTACAGTTCAGTTTCTGGGCTGAACCAGATTTGGCTTGTTTCTGATCTAAGTCCAGCTGCTCACCTGTCAGTGGAATTCAGATCTAGCCTTTAATACTAATACTTATTTTTTGCTTCAAAACGCAAAGCTCCAGCTTTCTAATCCAACCTGGACTTCAGATATTGACTTTATTATCAAAAGTGTAGTATGTTTTCATTTATATTTTCAGGTGAAACCTGATGAAAACACCCTCACTAGACCTAGTAATTTGAAGTAGCATGTTTGATTGCCTATGAAAACTCTGCCATTCAAGAGATCACGCTGCTCTGCTGTCAGCAGCAGCCCTTGAGGACTGTTTAATCTGGAGTTTACAAAGATGGCCAATTAAACTATTGTTCGTTGCAATCTAGACTGGAAGGTGATGAAAAGTGTACATAGATAAGCAGTGGCTTCATCATTAAATACCAGGGTCATCACTTCATAAGGATTCATGCTTTCTAGAAGAAAGGAACTCTTTCCTTGAGGGTCTCATGGACCAAATTCAACGGTGCTGTTGACAGTCATGGCTTTAATTCTATTTTACACATCTTAAGACTTTATAAAGCCCGTTAGGGCTCTCTGGGTTCACTCTAGAACTTCGTGACCTATTTCTTTTAACACTGTTGGGAAGAGAGAGTGCATTTCTTTAAATAATTCAGCAGCAGCTTCTTTCTCTTGGCTATTGAATTTGTAGAACTTAACGTGCCTGTGTAACGTTGATGGGAGGCTCTGATAGGTGAGGTGAGAGCTCAGGCTAAGGGTTGGAGCATGAGTCTGGACTGGCAGTTAAGCCAGGCCCAGGTGCATATAACCAGTGCAAGTTTTACATCCCAGGAGGCAAATCTTGCCCCTGTGGAAGTCAAAGGCAAAACCTGAGAATTTTGTACTCACTTTAAAATAACAGGAATAGCCTTGGTATGGTGGGATCCCCAAGCACACATTTCCAGCCTTTTTTGAAGGCTTTGCCACATTTCTTCTACTGTAGGATCCTGTCAACAGGATTCAGTCCATGGGGTGAGAAGGAAAGGGCGGCGCTTCCTGTGGGCAAGGAAAACTGTGGTTTCTGCTGGAGTTTCTCTGACTGATACTCTCTGTCTCAGTGCATTATGTTTTATAATTCTTGCAACTTTTCCCTTGAATAGAAAGTTCTAAATAATAGTTAAAGTTTAACCGAAATGCATGTTAAGTCAAATGCAGATTATTGTTATCGTAAAATCAAATTGATTAGGACATAAGCTTGCCTGGCACTGGAGCAAGCTCTGTTTACCAGAGACAATTCCCAGCAAGTTCTGTTTACCTGACTAGTGTTCAATCAATAAACCCGCCTCTTGTCAAAATGTGTATCATGTCAAGGTCCTACTAGATGCACCTTCAGTTAGAAGAGTCTGAAATTCTGTCCCAGTTCAGTGAAATGGTTGTTTTATCTGCCCCTAGTCAAGAATTGGCATGTTTTTTTATCCTCAGACATTAAAATCAGAAAGCTTATCTGCTTCTTGCCAGGCCTATAGTGAAGCTTTCGTACCAGGGTAGGATCTTGAATACTGCCCAGCACCTTGGGTGAATGCTGAATTGTAGTGAAGCTGTTCACCTTCCAAGTGGAAGAGAACTTCACTATGCTTGTGTTATACCCTGTGTCAAATCTGAAGAGTTGACCAACCTACATAGTGGTGCTGGACTAGGCTAAATGATCCAATCTATCACTTCTCTCTGACTTGTGAGAAACACCTACATTCATCAGGAAACTTCAGCTAATCATCCCCGTCAGGATGGGAGTGGGAGCTGGACATGGGAATTCTTACTCAGAGCTACATTCCTCTGGAACTCGCTTCTCCTGGAACTCTACCTGACCTTTAGCTCCAAAAATGTTTCCGAAGAAGTTATTATCCTAGCCCTAGCCCTACTTCCCCGCCTTCCTGCATAGTAGAAGGTGAAATAAACACTTAGAGGAAACATGGGTTCATTTGGCTTCATACTCATTGCAGCAAAAGAAGTTATAAGACTTTTGTTGTGCATTCTAGTGTGATTTAGCTGGATAAAATTTTAGCTGGTGTTTTGTACTCCCTTGAGATCTTGGGGTCTGCAATTTATATTAATTCAGATCTGCCTGCTTGCCCCTCTGCTTGTTGAATTTTATCTACTACTTCTGCCATCTCTTCCTACTTACTAGGCTGAATGAGAGCCCTAATTAGACTGCGGTACCAATTTACTGATGCACCATCTTCTGTTCACGCCGTGAGAGAGGGATTAGCTAAACGTGACAGCTCTTCATTTGAGTTACTGGCATATGATATTTGTTGTAATTCTGTCATGAATATCTGCATAACATGCAATTACAGCCTTCTTTCCCTATTGCAATCTCTACAGTATTCTTTCACTTCCCTTGAAGGCCAATCATACCCTGTGCAACCATCTTCACAATGTTATGGCTACAGGAAGTTTCTAGACATTTGTTTTTATGGTGGGTGGGAGAGAAACACTGACTTTTAAAGCCCCGTATAGTTTTTCTTCCTCTACAGAAACACATTGTCATTCCAGATATGGCTATAGAGAAATTTGTTATGGTAAGATAAGCTGCACATGCAGTTCACGGTAACAAAATATAAAGTAATGAGGTAAGGGAGTATGTTTACAGTTTTAGCAGGGGCCCACCACAGAATACAGAGTAACATGGGAAGCTGAGTTTATTGCGAATAACCCTTTTTATCTTTCTGCATAATATTTATCAGTAGCACATAGAGAATGAGTTTTGAAGGCGTGGAAGCTGTTCTGATATAAAACAAGGCAAAGCAAAGCCTACTTTTAAATGTTGTGAAACTCTGTGCATGTTCTGATAAGGACAAGATCAGAACGCTGCAAAATGTGGTGCACACTTAGTTCTTGTACAGCAGTAACCCTAAAGACCCAGCCAAAGACATGGGTGTTGTAATACTGACTGTACTGGAAAATACCAAAAAGAGCATCTCAGGCCCAGCAGTATCTGCAGCAAGACATGGCAGTGATAAAAGAGGTGTGATCAGACTGGCTATCGCAGAGGTCTTGGCAATGACAAGTGATTCTCAAGGCCAACTACAGTTCACTGATTCCCATTAGGAGCAGCTCATTACATGCTAAATTGGCCAGCGGGTGTTTTATTCTTGGTTTATATTTGGCTCTGTATAGACCAGACCAAGGCAGATGAATCTGTCTTATTTGTCATTATGGAGCTCTGGTGGATGGGTTTTAAAAACTCTTTTCCTCTGCTGCCTTCTGAAGATCACTCATCTAAAACAAATCCTCTGATCTTAGTAACTTCATGTTCATGTAACATGAGCCCTGACAGAAGTGAAGTTCACCCATTCAGTGTTCTGCAGAAAGGCACCAAAGCGAATCCAGCTTCCTGTTTAAGGGATATTATTGTGAAGCTGCTTTTTGATATTCACCAACTCTTATGCAAGCGTGCAGTAAACTGCCTGGTGTATTCGTAGTGAGCAGAGAGGTTATGGCACAATGAACAAAGGAATAAAGAACGGGGAGGTACAGCCAATAGCCAGATTTTTGCTCTAAGCTGGGAAGCACATGGGTTGGTTTGATTTAACCCTGAGCAAAGTCAATTAATCAAAACACCCCAAAAAAATAAGAATTCAAGGACAGGAGCAGCAAGGATTGATACATTCTCCTAGCAGTTGAAAAGAATCATAATAGAACCAGAGGTTTCTAGGATCGTGCTATGGAACTGTCTTTGAATTTGCAGCACTGGAAGGTTTCTGTTCCCCATACAGTGATAAATTCTCTTTTACAAACTGAACTGAGAAGGATGAGGGAGGGAACTGGGTGGAATCAATTACAAACCATATCAGACATTTAAGTTTAAACACAAGACCTTGCAAAGGCTTGCATGAAATCTTACTAGCAATATAAACAGAACTGGTGCCAAACTAAGCACCAGAAGTATTCAATAATAAAATACAGCTGTCTCCACTGGCACCTACCCATGGAAGTTTGTCATTTTTACTGTTAGAAATGCTGACAAAGAGAAATCCAAAAAATGAAAACATTTTTTCAGAAGAGGGAGGTTTTCATGAACTGCAACCTAAATATTCATTTAACATTGGAACATTCCATAAAAATAATTTATAACATAATTTCTTCTTAGAAACGCATTTTGACAGAGTTCTTTTCAAAGACTTTGGTCGAGCTTGGCTATGCTAGCAGCTTTGCTTTCAAATCCATAATTCTTAATTATTAAAATACTCTCTGTACACTCTTCTTGGATTCTAGTGGGGCACATCAAAGCAGAGGGGCCTCTTTGCTTTAGCTTAACACACACCATGTCAGCTGAGGAGGAAGCAAGCGTAACGCGGCTCTGTAGACAGCGCAGGGTTGAGGTATGCAAACCTGACAGACAAAAGCAGTCCCAGGAAACCTGCATGGCTATGAAGCATTGCTGGGAGGAAGGCTTTGCAGAATTGGACCCTACATGGAGGCTGCTACAATACCTCTGACTCACTCCATGAGCGTTGAGCCTTGGGAAGTAGAAACGGACCAAGACCTTTTATTCCTTGTAACTTGCTTTACAGATGGATCAATTGTGGGGGACTTTCTCAGGAAAATTAAGTAGATTTAAGCCCGAAGAGGTGAAAGACATGCATTCACACATGTTCACACACAGAGATAAACACTTACATTTTTGTGGGTACCCTGTAATTCTCTTCTGGTGTGTATATCTGCTTTGGTAGGGACGTTCTCTTACTCTCTTACTGAACCTTACTTCTAAACTGCTTCCCAAACAGCTGGGCTATGAGTACTGGTCCATCTGAGACATAACACTGTATGACTGTGTTCTAGCATCTTTCAAGACACTTTGGGAGATTTCTACTTTGTCTTTAATCAAGCAAATAAAGGACATAATTTGCCACTTAAAGATGGATTTAGTCTTTGGATTATACACCTTTATTTACAAGATACAGGAGGAGGCAGTCACTCCCCCCCTGCATCACTCCATGGGTTTCTGATCCTCATGAAGTCAAGTTTCTGCTTTCCACTGATGAAGCTGCAGTTTCTGCTCACTCAAACATGTCTCTTAGCTTTGGTCAGGTCCAGTCTTAGATTCCTGCCATGACTTGCACTGATGATGGTTGGCTGAAGGTGACATGGTACTAACTGCATTGCTAAAGATAATATTCAAAGAACATAGTAGTTTTACTCTTAAATTTTCTTCTCCTCTTTCACCCCTTTCTGCCCCTGCTACGTCCTTCTTTGTCTACTGGAAGTTACTTTTCCTGCAGATGTAGCTGATAAAAACCCAGCTCTTCTGGTGGCCACATGCTAGCTGAAGGGTCAGAAACCATTCGTTTTCAGGTAGACTACTGCATACTTAGGAGAGAAAATTAAACCAGCTGTGTCTACAGAAAGCTTTCCCTCTTCCAGTGGGATGTCTTCCATTTAACGTGTAAGGTCTTCCACAAATCTTCTCCCCTACCTGTGCTTCTAGTGTCTCTAAGGAGTCAGAAGGAAATTTAATGGTCCCACTTCAGAATTGCTTAGACTTCCCTCTGACTACAATCCTGTATTTTTAAGGCATAATAATGCATAATTGGTTTTCTGAACTCAGAGTGACAGTGAAGTGATATATGTGCTTGCTCTTCAGATGACCTACTCTGAATTGTAGTGTATATTGGTTTTCTTTGTATGAAGACTGAGGTCTTTAAACTAAGAGACTATTAAGTGTGTAGAATTCCAGACTAGTGCATAGGAAAAAAAAAAAAGTAAAATGTTCCTCTTGTTAAAATTACAGTTACTGTACTGTTCTGCTTAAAATACTGCGCAGTCATAAAATCCAGCTTGAAAATTATATGATCAGTCTCAAAGCAACTGCTGTCAACAGTTCTCCTTGGCAGTCCTGTACGGTTGAAGTTCTGATTAAATTCTACAAAGATGGTAAAAAATGACACTTCAGCATTGTAGAGCTGGGCTCTGGGATTGCTTTGAGTTTGCAGGTAATACACAGGCCAGCAATTATTAATGTTTAACTGAATGACACTGCAAGTAATGAGAAGACATTGTAACTTTAAAAGAGTAATTTCTTCAAAGGCTAAGAGTGACTGTTATCATTTTTTAAAATTCTATATTTATTCCAGCTTAGTCCTTAACCGTGAGCCATGCGATGTAATAATAATGGAACTGCTCAGACAGCAATTTACCAATGTGCTTGAGGCCCTGTCAAACCACATGGAGTGATGCCGTAATCAAATTCATAATGTCTTATCTTTTTCAGATAAAGTAATCATCAAAGGAGTGCTGGCATGAACAGAGAAAAAATTCAGGGCTCAGACATGCTCTAATGTAGTGAGCTGTGACACAAATTGGGCTGTCCCTGTTTTGCCTTTCTTCTATATCTGTGTTTCTAATTGGTCTGCCAAAGAAATGCTTCTGGCTTTGTTTCCTACCATCTTCTCAGACAAAGGAGCTTTATAAAGGAAAAAAAAAACTGGAAAGGGTTAAAATTTCAGAGTGAAGTGTTGGTGGTTTTCCCCCCCACCCCTTCTTTTTCCTTTAACACAGTTATTGGCTGGCATTCTAGAGAGCAAATCCACAGACTCGAGATTTTCAGTTAAATCAATAAAATATTGTTTAAAAAAAAGGAGTTAAGTGCATTATCTGTCCATTACTCCATTATGGTTTGCCCTCAATCATGGAAGTGAGACAAAGGTTCCCACAAGGCAAATCACATTTGTAGTTAACCTAAAACAGCTTTCCCATATCGGGGACCTATTTAAGTTCTCTTTTCTGCTTGGTAATTAAACACGTGCCTATCACGAAGCATATTAGTAATATTGCTAAAGTCAATGGAGTGATACTGGGGTTAAAGGCAGTTGTTTATGTGTACAATATCCATAAAGAAAACAAGAAAGGAAATTGCTGTTCAAGGGCAACAAGAATGAAAAGATACATCTTTTCAGTCATACAATAAAATACACAGGGAAGGAAGGCAAAAAAAACCTGATTTCTTGTTTTGGAGGGGTCCAATTCAAAAGCTTGTGAGGTCATCACAACGATTTTTGGCTTTGTGGGTTTTTTCAATTTCAAATTTATTTCCCTGACATTTGGCCCAGAACAACTTGAACATCCCATTGATCAGCTTGTGCGCTTGCTTTGAGTTGTTTCTGTTTTAAATATTTGCTCAGGCCTTGATGCCATATCTCACTTGAATGCTCCAGTGATGTATATGAGGCCCAGGCTTTGCAACAGCCTCATAGATCTTCTGTGGACTTTTATGAACTGCAAGGCAATTAAAGCTCGGTTCTCCAGTGTGCTGTGGAGCCTCAGCTCCCGCAGACTCAAGTGGGTGCTCAGCGCTGCTGAGGAGATCTGAATCTAGCTGCAAGGCTGTGTCCTTGTCAGTATGTTAATTTTATATAATTAGGAAATATCTGTTTTCCACAAGTGTATTACAGAAACAATTAAACCACACGGTGTTTACGTTCCCAAGGACTTCTGCACCTGTAAAAGGAAAGTACATAGGAGCCAAGTATTTTCAGCCTTCCTTCCAAACACTGTTATGTTTGATTTTGGCCCCAGAAGTGCAGCCACTCACATTTTTTATTTTCTAAAATGAATAATCCTCCTTCAAAAGTTGAAAAAAGTTGGATAATTAAGGGGCCCAAGTGTAGATTTTAAAAAATGTGATCTTCAATCTATTTTAAGATACATGGAGCCCACAAGTGTACTATTCTGATAGGGGAAAAACACACAAAAAATCAGTATGAAAATGTACTGCAACACTACAGAATACTAATCGCTCCTACACAGTCTTCATTTTATCTGCTTTTGCAGAAGGTTCTTATAAAGTCAGATTTTAGAATAACTAAAACCCAATACAACTGAAGGAGACAAAGCTTTGCACTTGAACAAAGGAATGTTTTCTCAAAAAATAACAATGACGATCTGGTTTGTGCTTTTATAGCTGTGCATATTCTAGATGATGGATAGATGGTTACACAATGAGAATATATAGTGAGCTGATTATGCTCTCCATTAAAAAAATCCCAGGCAACTAAGCTTCAATGCAAATTCATGTGATGTGACTGCTGGCAGATTTGGCTGAAGGACTGTACGTCTTAGGCTTGCTCCTGCTTTAAATAATCATAGAATCATGGAAAGGTTTGGGTTGGAAGGCCAAACACGATTTATAATTGACCACTGAGAGAACAATACCTCCTGAATTGTGGCTCTAGAAAGTTTAGGAGGCCGCTTCTCCCTTTCTTTTGACCGTGGACGTACTGAGACTTGGAGGTCCAGTTCCCATCACCACAAGCGGACTGGTTTACCAGAGACTTTCTTGTGCCAAGGATTTCCATGCCTTTCCTTCCACACCATGTTCTCTTGGATTACTTCACAGAGTGAGCTCCTGGCCTGATCCATGAGCTGAAAAGCCAGGCGGGAGAAAGGGCAAATGGGTTGTCTTCCTGGGAGATGGATTCATCACCAGCTGTAATATCCTACGGGAAAGGGCGCGATTGGAGGTGAGCCAGGACAAGGGAGTCCAGACTCCGTCCGTGTGCTTAGAGGGACTGTGCAGGTATTCTGTGCCACAACGGAGAGTCACAACCACAGAGGCACACAATCTTACTGCCTTGCTCAGGGCTAGGAAGGAGCGTCCCAGAACTGCTCTGTGCAGGAGGCACTGGTAGCTCCCACAGTGAACCAGAAACGGACTAATGCTTCCCAAAGAAAGTCTCTGAAAGCTGGATAGTCCATTTGACCTGAATTGAATATGAGTACTTCAGCAGAGAATCCTTCCAGTACTTTGTTTGTTTGGAGCACTTTTGTCACGTTGTGACCCACCCCTCAGATTCCTTGGCAGTACCAAGTGCTGGAGCTGTGTGAGTACTGGCCATTGGGGAATGTGCTGCTGTTTCCTGTGGGGCAGGGGCCAATTGTCATTTGCCACTGACTGTAGTTTATGAGAGAATCAATACAAGCATAGGAAGAACAAGAGGTTTAATAAAAAATTTAGTTCATAAATTTTTTCTAAAAAGAGAAGGCCTGTTTTGCAGTATTTTGATGGACTTTTAATCATTTGCCCTTGTATCAGATCAATCCTTTAACAGTTAATTCTTCTATTGATGGCTTCTCTGATATTGCGGACGATAAAAGGCTTTAGAGGGATTTTTTTTTAACTTTTTATTGTTGTTGCTGTTGTTCTTGTTGATTATAGAGTTTGGGCATCAGATAAATGATCCTTCATTACGGGGGTGGATTGACTGTATTACAGGAGGAGCTGTGACCAACCTGGCTGCATCTGAGCCAGCTCATGTCAGCAGCAGGATAACCACGTTTGTGCTGTATTGTGCTGTGTGGAACCACTGTCCTGCTCCACTGCTAGCTCGTGGCTTTCACCCCCCCATCACTGACTGCAGTCTTTTCTTCATTACACACTTATGGTCGTATTGTTCCCAGTAGTATTGAAACCCAGTTCACTGGGTTTGCCTTCCTTTTGCTTTATCCAGTACCACTCATCAGATGAAAAGAAAGAAAAGAACTTCTCTTCATTTAATTCTGAAATGTTTTCGTTCATACATCCTAAGTACTGATTTCACATATTTCATGGTACCAGCTGCTCAATTCATAGGACAGAGTCCTTAGTTGCTTGGAAAGTCATAACACTTCACTCTGTCAAGTAGATGGGGTTGAGGTGGAAGAGTGGAAGCAACACCATGTCACTAGTTCCCATCTGTTAAGTGGAGATACTACTTCATATGCACTAGCTGATTTTTTCCAATTGTGAGGTTTAAGGAGCTTAAACAGTTACAACAGGGAACTATGGTGGAAAAATAAGTGACCTACATGTAATTTGTCTAAGTAGCAAGGATTTTGTTCCTTGCACATGTTATTAAAAACGTGGTCAACAGAGCACTGAGAGAAAGTAAGAGATTGATGCTCGGCTGTGGAAAATTCTCTCGGCACAATGAGCGCATAGCTGACCTCGCTGCATCATGTTTACCAGCAGAATTTAAACAACCAGGATAAATCATTGTCAGTGATAGCAACAGGAAGTTCATCCAACAACCTTGAGAACATCATTACAATTTTTCACACTTTTTCTATATTTTCAATGTCTAAGTGAAATCTTATTTCTGTGCTGAAGTCCTTGGGGCTACAGAGAGCAAAACTATCAAAGACACCTACATATCCCCTCCTTGAACAACAAATAAAAAGCAGGCACAACAGAAGAGAAAACAGATGGCCTTGCAAGTGCCCTGCAGAGTATCCTCCAGGTCACATTTGACAGGGGGCAAAGAGAATCCATTCCACAATGGATTACATCTTTTGTAGACATTGTCTTCCTTGTGCTTGTCTTAACAGATGCTGTGTGATACCTTTTGAGTCTGACTCCTAATGTTAGAACTGCTTCATTTATGCAAAAACATGAATGCTTAGTGTAAGACATCAACAAGGGAGAAGTTCTCCATCTGATCTAGAGTCCCTTTATTGTCCATGGAGAGAAATAGGATGTGTCTGACCTGTTCTAGATGTCTACCATAAAATAATGTTGCATCACACAAGCTTTTTACCACTGACAGTAAAGGAAGTTGTGATGACTAGCTCCGACAGGGATTTCAACACTGTAGATGTCTCAGACTAGGTGAGACGAGTCCTGCCCACAGCGATGTGAGTATTGCCTTAATGAATCACAACCACAGAGACTTCTCCAGTATTTTTAGAGATGGTAGAAATCTGATGGGTTTGGTTTCCTGGCAATACTTGAATGGGAGAAGAACGAAATGAAATTCTGTGTTATTTTTAAAACATTTTTTTCAAATTTTCACTGCAATTAAATTTTGTTATGCTTTCAGTTCTTCGGAGAGTGTAATTTTGATGTTCTACTTTGAGCTTTGTAAAAAGCGCGTTTTAAATCAGTATTTAAAAACGTCAAAACAAAACCTGACCTCAGATAGAAAAGGGGACTATTTCATGTAGAAATTTGTAATAATCCTTTTGGTTTTCTTAAGTTTTATTTAAAATGAAACAGTCATAAAAAAATAATGTGTCATCCCTGCTGGATTCTTCCTTTTCAAGGAAAAGAGATTGGGCATGAAAAATTTTCTTACTCTGAATATCTTGTTTCTGCATAGGATGGCACTTGGGAGAAGGGTGCAAGTAATCCCTTTGGGAATAGATGTTGATCCTGACTAATGTTTGTGTTACCCATATAACTAGTTCTCTGTTACACTGCATAGGATCTTAACCTCTTGACTTCTTGAGTCAGAGTATGCCACAGGTTAATTATATAATACATTAAAGTGTTAATGCAACTCCTAGATTGTTTGATTTTTGTTTTTTTTTTTTTGTGAGGCTCAGAACTACTAATGAAAATGGACTGAGACTTAAGTAGGCTTCTGATGCTGTCTTCAAACTCCCATTGCTGCTCGGGCCCAAAGATTGTTCCTTCTCCCTCTGCTTTGAACATCTTCTAGAGTTGGCACTGAGCCTGTTATTTATAGTCAATTTTTATTTAACTAGTGTTCTTTGGAAAAATAAAACTTAACTCTGTGGAGGTTCCTCATTAATTATAATGAAGATCTGTTAGCCGTAATCAATCTAGTTGCGGTTCGAAAGCACTCCCACTGCTTTACTGCTGCAGCAAAGCCTAAATCCTGGGCCACGTCGTCCTGCTTCTCTTGGCTGAGATGCAGCCAAACAATTTAATCAAACTACTGAAGAATTTTACAGCTGTCATGTCGCGTCTTCTCCTTCAGTAAATAAACAGCCGAAGGGACATAAAACTACTAGTCCAACATTAAACATGTAGAATGCCTTTCTTCATAGGTCTGGGCAAGTGGGACAACTTTTAAATTAAAGAAAGACTACACCAGCTGGCTGATGTCCAGAATTGGTCTCTGGGGAGAACTTTAGGAGTGGTAACTATCCATAAGTACCCCCAGCCTGGCACTGTTTAGCAGAATGTTGGCAGACACACTGTATAGTACTAATACATTAGTAATGATAATTAATTAATAATAGTTTGCATTCATGTGACACATTCCTTTCTGCAATTTACTTCTTGTCCTGATAAACATGGATGTGAAGAACAGCTTATCTTCTAGTGGTCTACCTTTGTGTAGACTGCTTTTGCATCTTCCTCCTGTCTCTTCCTCTCTACACTAAGCAACCTACATTCTGTCAGGATTTCCTCATGCACCTGAATTTCTGGTCCTCTTATGGCACTCCCCTGGATTCTCTCCCAGTGTCCACAGCCTTCTGGAAGTGCCATTCCAAATTCAGGGCTCAAGGTGAGGCCTTCCTAATGATCTCTAGATCTGAAGGATTGCTTCCCATGTCCAGGAAGTGATGCCACTTTTCAAAAATTCAAATGTCACTGAGTCTTGCTCAACTTGTGATCAGTGAGGATACCTGGATACTTGTTTCATCCCCTATCCAATCTGCTTGCTGTGTAACTACCTGTTCTTGTAACTGTCTGTTCTTGCCTACCTGTAGAACCTTGCACCTCTCCTCATTGAATTAGCTTGTTCATTCAATTTCATCAGTTTTTCAAAATCCTTTTACATCCTCATGTCTCTGTCCCATGGGCTTGCAGCTTTTCTTGGTGTGTTCTCATCACCAAAATCAACAGTGAAAATTAGTATCAGATGAAGGATTGACTCACTTATATAATTCCAGTGAACCACTGATCAGTACTACCTGCAGAAGATTTAATAACCAGTTTTCAATTAGTTTAATAGACCTAGACTATGTTTTGCCCATTTACTTTTGAGATGCCATGTGAAACACTGAAGTTACTAATGTCACTATATATGGAATCTACACCTTTTTTCCATATCTGGAGCAGAGCTGGTCCATCAGTAAGAGATGGACCAGGTGTAAAGTAAGCAGTAGGAATACAGAGAAGGGAGAAAAAGGTAGGACCTCCTCCTTTGATGCTGACAAATCCCTGGATCGGGTTAAATTTCACCATCATCTTATTTTACTACTTAGATGCTTATAAAAATATGTTTGGTAGTTTATTGTAATACTCGTCTGGCAATTCAAGGTGATTGACCTCTGATTTCTGGCTCCCCTCCCTGTCCCACCTCCCCATTTAAAGACTAGATGTTAGGATTGACCTTTTTCAAACATCTGCAACTTGATCTGCTCTCCATAGAGGGCAATATCTCCATGATACCTCCTAACAGCTCTCAGATTGCTTTAGCCAGTTCATAACACACCCAGACACAATGCATATGAGACATTTCACTGATCTCTAACTTGCTGTAGCTGCGGGATCTCCACATCAAGGGATGAAACAATGCCTTGTCCCAGCTCATCTACTAATTGATCTAATCCATCTCCAGATCTCTGGCTTGTAATCTTGTTTGGCTGATGTTATTTCAGGAAAAATATTTAGGCTCCTTTCCTAAGTTTTAATATAGCTTCATAAATATAAGATCATGGCTGTTCGCCAGCCAAGACCAAGTCACAGATATTTGTGTGAATTGAACCCTCTGGTGGTGAATGATCTTTAACAAACATTTTAGCCCATAGCAAATACAAAATAAAACCCATTGGCCTAAACTTTAGCTAAAGAAGCCTAAGTTACATGTTCTATCTCACGCTTGTGATGGGCTGAAAGGTGCACTCAGTTATCTAAACCCCTTCAGATTCACAATGCTTTATTAAGATGCAAGAACCCATTTGTGAACCTCAGCATGGGCGTTATGGAAATCAAAAGAAATCCATTAAACATTAATAGGATGTTTATAAATTTAGACAAACTTCTCTTTTGTTCTATGAATAAGAAACTAGAGAAAAACTGTTGTGCGTTCAAACAAAAGTGATCTTTTCAGGGAAACACTAAAGCTGCATTTGATCAATGGGGAAATATTTTATTTGACCTGAACTGAAATATTTCACTTCATTTTTGAGCTATTTAGCTTGACTTAAAGAAGGTCCTTTTTTAAAACATCACCTGAACTTTTACATGAAAAATACCAATTTGAAAAAAAAAGTTCAATTGGGAAAATGTCAAAATGAAACTTTTTGGCATTTCAGAAACAAACATTTTAGATAAAAAATGTCAACATGAAATGTTTTGACATTTTGAAAAATGTCTCCCTATTTTGAATCTGAAACTTTACCAAATTTAAATTGAATTTACTATTTGTCTAGAAAATAAGAACTGCTTGTGTTGGTAGTTTTCCCTGGGTAAGCAGCTAACCTTCCTGCCAGGTTAGTATTAAAACACTAGCCAAGGAGCTGTACAAATATATATGATAAAGTGGTTCTTGCCTTTACTGCAGCTCACTTTTGGACGTGACAGTGGTCACCTATCCATTTTCAGTCTTGCACTTCACAGTGCCCAGCTTCCAACCTTGCAGGCAGTTCTGTGGCCCACAAGGACAGCACGAATGAGAGAAAGGATTACTGTTTAACAAGTGAGCAATTTCCCTTACATTAAAATTATATTTTTATTTAAAAACCTGGCTAGTGGCACATTTATGAAAGTTCATTCCAAAACAATGGTAAATCCATTAAACAGAAGCCAGTCCGTAATTCTGAATGAGTTTTAGAGATTGGTATAGTTAAATTCTTAAATGAAAACAACCCCTTCTAGAGCAAACTCACAGCATTCCAAAGTAAGGCCGCAAGCTGCAGTGAAGTAGCATCATGGAAGTAGTTGGTGCTTGCGCTGCATTTTTGCGAGGTTATAGGTGCTATATGCTAACCATATTGATTACACATAATTATACCAAAATTAAATCTTATGGTTTACTGAAAACTAATGTTTTACTCTAGCTGAGAAGCTTCAGCTGTGAAGCAGTTACAGTTCGTATGCAAGAGCTTCTTTTTGTGACAGAAGGAATTCTGCGTTCACTTGATTTCACCATTTCTCCAGCTGAAGCCTAAGACGATGCTATTCTAATAGCAGGGTGTGATGAAAGGAAACGCTGCCGGGGAACACTAAGCCTACCTCAGACCAAGACCCAGAGTACCAGGTGGATGCCAAAATGCTGAGCTCTAGATGCCTGCCCCCTTAGTGGGATCCACAGCGCTGAGCAAGGAGCCTCAGAATGGCAGCCAGAAAGGGCAGCATGCTGGGAGGACACTGCTTAAAGCAGCCACTGCTAAGGAGAAGGTGTGCCTTCAGCCATACCCCTCTCCGGGCTCCCTGCTCAGTGCTGGTGGCTCTTTCCTCTTTCCATGTGGGATTAGCTGTCTGGAGCACTCTTCTAAATGTAAGTACTCCAGTCCCGTTTTTTCCGCCTTAAAATAAAGCAAGACTTGTGCCATCGTTTTCAGTGCAAGGGGGATCTGGGAATGGTTCCTTTCCAGTGGTAAGGATCCTCATCTCAAAGTGGGGGACATGTCTGGGGAAGTGGGTTTGAATCCCTCCAAGCAAAGAAGGAAGCTGGATCCACATCCTGACCAAGCTAACCACTAAGCAATTGGATGAAGGGGACTGCTCTGCCCTTCTTTTTAATGGAAAGCACTGGTTGCCACTGCAATATGGCAAGCATGCACTGAGACAAACCTATGGGATTTTAGGGGAAGCAAGTAAAGGAATGGTTCAGTTTACAGTCCAGAGTAGCTTGGATGTGTGATTAGTGCCTTGCTTCTCAGCTCACAGAAGCTGATGCACACATTCAACAGGAAAACTGTAGACACTTGGGAAATTCCTGCCTTTTTGACCTTGAAGTCCCTTAGTTTTGGAGGCAGTTGAAGAGGAGTTTTGCTGAGCAGAGTCTGGACATTGCGTTCTTCTCTGATGTCCCTTCTGCTGCTTCTGTATTTGGGATGCAATACGTTGGACTAAAGTGAGGGGATATGCAGAAGTACACGCTGATTTGGCTAAGGGGCTGTTGAGAAAGTGTTAACTCACCCTGGGGGGCAGGGGAGGATGTGGTAACACAGCTGCTGGTCAGGAGCTCAGGGACCCACCAGCTGTATGGAATTAATGACTTCCCACAGGAACACTACAAGAGGTTGAGGTGGGGGAGAGGAGTGGGCTCCTGCTGCTCATACCCAGCCGGAAGACTCTCTGGAGAGGCACTAAGGCAAGTGGAGTGGGCTGAGCAGCCTTCCTTTCAACTCTCTCCGATGTGCTTTAGTTTACAGAGAAGCCTTTCAGTGTTCAGGAATAGGCTTAACATTGACATTTCCATTTCATGATGGAGTATGGCTGATGGGGGGGATTTTACAGCTCTAAACTCTGACTTCTTGCCCTATTCTGAGTTAAGTACCAGTGGGCTTCTTTGACTGTTAGGAGATTTCTTAATCTTGCTGGTTCTAGTTTAAGTGGTGCTGGGCTTTCCTGTTTCTTATTAGCTAAATTGAGGAAATTGGATAATGTGAAGTCATTAAAAGTTATCTAGCATTTAGATAAATGGGGAAAAGTATGTCCACTGCAATAACTACTGTCCATCATCAGCTGGGCTGTGTTGATCCCTGCTAGCCGGGGTTTAGCCCACTATGTTGCCATGTGTGAATTAACCTACCTAAATGCAGCAGAGCCACTTCATGCTGAGCCCTAAATTGACACCAAAAGGGAAACTTCCATCCAGACTAGGAATAGGAGGAAACTGAGCAGACTAACCAGTAGTACAAAAAGTTCTGAAACCACAATGGCTGTTAAATAAAGCCAATTTTTCCGCAGACACTAAGTCAGTGTTTAAAAATATAAATATCTAGATAATTAGAGGAACTTCAAATCTGTCTTCATAGTGTTTCAGGTAGGATGACATTGTCAGCTATTCTATTTTGTATTGATTGCCACAAAGCTCACTTATTCCCAGCCTTCCATTTCAAATGCAGCACCTTGTTTTCCTGTATCTTGAAGAAAAGAAATTAGATAAAAACTATTGATTAGCAAGGCACAGAGGGGAGCGATGTCTGTAACCTTCCTTTGTCTTGCAGCTCTGCAGCTGAGGCAGCAGTAATAGGATTCTGTGCAAGTGCGACTGTGATGAGGTCACACTGCTGAGAAGGGAATGAAAACACTGCAGTCAGCTAGATCGCTTGCTTCTCTGATAGTTTTTGATATTGTTTGTCAAATTGTGATTTGAAGGTTATTTCTCTGGAGGCTAAAGTTGCCTTGCTTCTCTTATGCACTTGGCTGGGTTTTAAAAAATCATGCGCTCATATAAACCACCCCCTTCTCAAAGTTCCTGGCTCTTATTTGGAGCCAAAAAGGCTCCCAGTAAGGAGCAAGAAAACAAGTCTCTCCAGAAATTTTCCATCACTATTTGATTAGAGCAGTTATTTGTTAGAATAAGTTGGATTTGTTTGGTCTTTCTACCTTTTCTTCCTTCTTCCTTTTTCACTAGGGTGCTGCAGTCCTCTTCAGTTCAAAACAAGTTCAATAAACACTTCCAAGACATATGAGCCGTGAAGGGTTATGCTGATTTAGTACATAGTGGCATAGCATTTATTGGTAGCATTACTCAAGAAAGAAGCAAGAAATTTCTTCATTTCAAATGCTTTGAGAAACAGGCATTTTGTGACCTACCTAGGGCAACTGCAAAACTGCAGAGAAAGTCCAGAAACATGAGTAATGCTTTCCCGTTCTGAATGGGCTCTACCATCTTCATTCCTGCACTGCTTCATAGCAGTGAAGCAGCTCACTGAGGTGACAAGGAGGAGACGGAGGCTCAGAGGGTCAGTGATCTGTCTACTGGAAGAGGGTGTCAGGTAGTGTCAAATACAGGATAAACACTCAGGATTACCTGGCCCTCAGGACTCTACTTTTGGTGCATAAGGCAGGCTGCATTCCTCCCTTCCACAGAGGAAGAAACCACATGGGGCATGCAGTGTCTTCCCCTAATCACACCTTAGGGGTTCTTTCTCCTGATGGAAAGCTCCCTTGCCCTAGTTCTCCTCCTGTAACAAGACTCTGGAAGATTGGTATGGAGATAGCTGGCTAAGAAAACCCTCCAAATAAACTTCTGGAATTGCACGGCAGTAACAGGATGCCTTTAGCAGGCAGCTGCCTTGTCTGTCTGAAACTTACTGTGCAAAAACAAGTATGTCAGGTCAAGCTGCATATTTTGAGGTTTGATGTCCCACCCTCTCAATAAGTGATGTGGGAAAGAAGCCTTCTGGGAAAACTCCTTCCTCAGGCTTATTACTGTGGGGTTTTCTGTGGGAAGCAGCGAGACTTTCCCATCCCCTCCTTTACCCCATGTGATGCTCTGTGACCATAATATGTGGAACTCTCTCATGCGTCCAAGAACTCCTCCAGTGCTGAACAAGCACACTCTGGGTGTTTTTCTTTAGTCTTTGTTCTATTCTCTATGATTGTTCAGTCCCCTACCAGATGGAGGGTGCTACGGGAGAGCAAAGCATCTTGCTGTAATCAATTTGTTTGTTAGGGAAAGCTGATGTAGGTGATGACGATCTCTACTGTAGAGATCACTGTAGAGATCTTCTTGTCCCCTCTCACTGAGTAATCTGCTGGCAAGACTGTTCTCATTTGCTGTTGCTATTTTACTTCTGTATCTTCCTCATCACGTATCTGGCTACGTTTACGGTACTGATGAAGATGCCCCACAGCTGAAAACAAGAGCTGTGGGTGTACTGCCTCCCGGCTGAATGAGTCACCAACGGCTGGACAACTAGAATCATACAGTGCCTGATGAAATTAGTCCTGTCGGTCCAAGGGCTGCAGTAGGTATTACCTCATTAACATTCAGCATCACCTGTATGCTCTCAGAGAGGCATTAGGAATGGAGGCTCAGAAGAAGAGATTAAAGCAGTGAGTGGGGAAAAGGCTTGAAATAATTGTCCGTTTTCTAAAGAATAATGCAGTGTACTAAGTAACACAAACAGCACATTCTTTAAATCTCTAGGGGAGCAAATCTTGCCTGAGAGAGATTTATTTTTTTTTTTTTACTCCGGTTTGTTTCAGTGGATAAGTATTTTCTTTTAGTTCCCAGTTATCTTTTTCATTTGACAGAATTATTTTTTTTTCACCCCCACCCAAAATATATTGCTAAGTCTGGCTCGCTCACAAAGGCAAACGAGTTTGTAATCAGAGCAGCATCTGGTGATACAAAGAAATGAAGCCCCAGTCCAGAGTAGTGAGTAAGGTTAGAAGGGAGCATGAGTCGGCATCCTTATGATACCCAGAGAGGATCTGGCAAAAAAATCACCTCTACCCACAAGACTTAGGCAAATTTTATATTTAATCTCTTAAACATTCTTGGCCGCTCTTCAGCATATTTTCATGGTTGGTCATCTATCTCTTAGCGAGATCTAAAGGACTCAGCCAGGTGCAAAGATAATTGTTTCCTTATTTCAGCCAGCATCTGCTCAGCCAGCTGGGTAGCTCATCTGTAAAAGGTGACAGGCTCAGGTAGCAGCCTGCAAATCCTACCTCTTGTGCTCTCATGACGTGCAACCCTGCCGAAATTCTGCATAACCCTGCCGAAATTCTGCATAACCCTGCACTTGAGAGCACCCTGCAAAAGAGAAGGTAGTTCTGCTGAGGAAGAATTGAAAGAGTGAGCCAGGTACTTAAGGAGTGAAAAAGGAGCAGGAGAAGCTTGGTTATCACAGAGAAAAAGCTACAGTCTCACCATTTTCCATGTTTTGCTCTGATCCCAAATTACCCTTCATATTAAATGCCTGTGTTTTCCCCATATATTATATTAATCTGTTTATTTTACAAGGCTGTTTGTCAACAGCCTGTGTTAAGTCTTGACTGCCAATTCTCCACGTCTACCATTAATGAAGAACCATGTCTACCATTATTTTAATGTCTTCTGTGATCTGTAACTCCACACATCTGGTGTTGGTACCAGTTAGCCTTCTATCCTGATGTTCTGTTCTTTTAGCATGATGGTTTGTAGGAAACCATTATCTGAAAGTCAAGGAGTGGCAAGAGTAGCTAGCATTGTGTGGATGGATACAACCTCTAGCATTCTCTGATGCATAGTCCTCCTGCACCCGTATTCCTAAGCAATAGTTAACATTGTAAATAAAGAGAAATAAAGTGCTTCTGAATGAAGCCAAAGAGCGATTTGTGTACAGTGTAGCTCGAGGACCCAGGTCATATGTTGTTAGATTCTGTTACTGATTTGGAAGTGTGCTGTTTCTCTATATAGCTCTGTTCCTAAACAGACGTTTTGATTTCTAAATGCTTTCTTTCCTTTGTTACCCCAAACGGCCAAAATTAGAGACGTGTGACATAAGAAAGGAAGTCAGTTTTGTTTAATTCATCTCAGATGTATTTTGTGACATTTCCTGGATACATTTACCCATCACATTATTAAACAAGAGTTTATTTTCTGGAGGCTACAGCTTCAGCTTTGGCTATATTTCAGTAAGATGGGAATTTAAATACTGTCAACATGCTAAGAAATTACAAAGTCCTTCAGGTGTGTTTTGCAGGAGAAAGTTCAGAGCTCCACTATCTCTCCTAATAGTTCGCCTGGGGCTTTTTCAAATGTATAATCTTATTTTTCCACTTACATGAAATGTAAACAGAGAATTTTCACAGAAGATAGAGGAATCCATCTGCAAATAGTATTTGTTTTTGGCAATTTGTTTCTTTAATTATGATGATAAATTTCCAGTATTTGGCAGCAGTGCAAAGAAATATGCTCTTGCATGTCTGCTCCTTCAGGAGGAATGGAGAAAGTGGGTCTTGTTCAGAAAGAAATTCCCCCATCTTGTCACATAATTCTTGTAATTCACCCCGGCAAGTGATGAGAACCCCCTTTTTTTCCCTCTCCTGTGGGAAGGCTGTTTGGCTGTGATTTGGAAAACATCATTTTGCTTTTGGACAAACCTTGACTGACTCAGGACAAAACCCAAGCCATGAGGTTGTCCAGAATTCTAAGATTAAATCTGCTTTTATCTCTCAGAAAATGCTCAGTTGTAATGAGAAAGATGCATATCTACACAGAATAGAAGTACATAGTTCAGAGGTACTGATACACTCGTGGAGTAGCTGACTTAAATTTGGCATTGCTCACAACCAGGAGACCCTAAATCAGGCCAAAGGCTTTGAATGCCTCATGTGCTTTTTAGAAATGATGACTGGAATACAAATTTTGCACCTTGAATCCATCTCTAAAGCAACGGATCATCCAAAGTTATTGCTAAGTTATTTAGGTATTTTCTTGAGAGCTGGATTTAGAAAATCATTAATTAATCTTTGAAATCTCTTGGTTTTGTAGCAGCACGCACAAGCTTGTTGTCATCTCTGCTTCCTAGGCAAACAACAGCCAGAGATGTGGGAGAATGCAAGAGATGAATCTGAATCTTTTTAAACCTCACATGTTTCACTTTGCCTCCAGACTACGAGCAAGAAGATCTCCTGTATAGACTTAAACTGACCTACCCTTTTTACAACTGTATCCTGCTAAAATCCACATTCCACAGTGCATGGGCTAATATAGAACTAATATTGAAAGTCAGTCATCTGTTTCTCAGGGTAAATATGAGAGTTTGCATCTCATACTGTCTTGGTGGTAGGTTTATAGGATAATTCTGAAGAAACCTAGTCTTTTTTTATCCCTTTTCTTTCTTTTCCTTACAAAATAAATGCATATAGTTCTATTTATAAATCTATTTATTTAAACTATATTTTCCATCATGTCTTGGGGTAGATATTTTATACTTTGCAGAGAGGAAAAAATTATTTGCAGAACATATAACCTGGGTTATAGATATCCTCTATGGAGTCTACACACGACATTGGTATTCATGGGACTACTGATCTGCCAGGGGGGAGATGTGGAGATTTCTGCCTGCTTTGACCTCCGCGTGCCGTCGCTCTGAGTCGTGCGCTGTACATGCCAGTGCACCAGCATGGGAATGCTGTTTGATAATGTTTGTAGCAGGTGAAGGAGAAACGCTGTGAAGAAGTAAACATGTAGTGTGTAAAATGTTCTATACCCCTTAGACTTCTGTGGATTCCTTCAAAATAATTGTAAAGGACATGTCATATTCAGAATATCTGAATGGGCCTTGGTTCTGGAGAAGGAAGAGGGAGCAGAAGTGAATGAAATGGATGTATTAAACATTTTATTCAAAAGCTTTATCCCTCTTCTGCTTTTGGGTTTCCCACGACTAAATTTTCTTCGTTTTCCCTCTGCTGTGTTGTTTGGCATGTGCTCCATGCAAATACCCTTAAATCACTGATCTGGTCAGAAGGCCTCCACACTTGCCTGGTTTATGATATTTAGTTAGCTATCTTAGACGTATGGCGGAGGGGCTGCTTTGTGAGGTTTTTTTTCCTCTTTTTATTATTCTCTGCCTGCTTAATTTTAGCTTTTATGAAGAAATGGAGAAAGAGTCATAAAGACAATAAAAGAAATCATTCCCAAAGCAAATATAATGAGGGAAATTAGGAGAAGAGTTGGAGAAGTATTGACACGATTTGAATTTTCTACCCATGTTCCTAAAAATAGAACAAAAAAATTAAAGTACTTAGATGATTTGTTAGTGAAAGGAATAAAAAGAATTGCAAACATAAGAACAAATGTTCATTTTTTATTCCAAGAAGTAGTTCTTGGCAGTATTCAGGAAGCTCTAATAGAGAAGACAAAATGTAGATTTTGATCCCACTTGAGCATATATCAGTGTACTAGACTAAACATTAGCTATTGTACAATGCACAGAATTCTTCCTTTGTACAAATGTTCAATTAAGTCTGTAAACCTGACAAAGCTACACAAAAACATATTTCAATGACTCAGCAGGTGCCTGTTGTACACCGTGGGCAGCATATTCTTTTGAGTGTGTAACACGCGGTTTTCATCAGATGGCAACAATAGAAATGCTGTGGTCAGGGATTGTATGAGAATGCATTCATACACGTGCCATTGCATCACAATGCTCATAACTTGCATAAAATTCTGGAGATGTTTCCTGCAGATTCCTTTCTGGGACTTGAAATCACCAGAGAAGAAACCTCTCATTTAACAAGGACACCCAGAGACTGCTTTAGTCACCTTTGGATCTGCCAGTTGTTCTGCAGGTCGCTGCCATCTTCCTGCAGCAAAACAAAGTGCTGCACAGGGAAAGCTTTCAGCAACATTCAAGAGTAGCAGCAGTTACCTAATTACTGGTGTGATCATGTTAAAGGTTCCATTAATAGCCAGCAATGATGATTGACTATGAAGGCAAGGGCGTGAATGAAATCATAATGAGCATCGCATCAGGTAGAAGTCTTATGTTAAGCACTCATTGAAAAAACTTCTAACAGTGGTGCACGGGTGGACTGAAATGGCGTGCGTAAATCTTCATCTGCAGCAATCCAACTTCCAGAAGATGACAATAAGCCTTCCATTGTTTGCCCCTTTGAAGAAGTTAAGCTAGTTGTGAGTTTCATTCACCAAGGAGGAAAGCATGTGCTATGTGTGAAACACTCAAGATCTCTCTGAATTGTTCCAGATATGAAAAAAAATTCCCTTGCTTGCCCTCCATGTGACACTAAAAGTAGGTCTGTTGATGATTAAGGCCTGGTGTACGCAGGGTGTGGGCGTGCAGGAAACGGGGCAGAAGGAAACCTCAGTGCTAGGAGCTGAGACAGGAACCAGAGCAGCGAGCAGCCCTCGGAGCAAGTGTCCTGTCTGTCAGGGCATGACTGCAGGTGTTCTTCACATACTTTAGTGTGAATTTCTCAAGCTGCTAATTTTAGGGAACTTTGATTCTCATTGTAATGTGGGATTTGAACAGAGGTGAGCTCTTTGTTGCTACAAAATAACATATAATTCAGTTATTGCAGCACACGTGCACATACTGACGCAGTGTTGTCAGGGTGAGAAATGCTGCTGTGCAGGAAACTTGGTTATGCCTCTGGCTATTCTAATAAAAACGTCTTCTGGACCCTGTGTTGGGGTGAAGCTATGAAAGTTTGGGTCTCCCTGCCCACGCTGTTTTCTTCGGTAGGCAGATGCTTGCACCCAGTTACCGTGTTGGTGGCAGTGCGGTTGTTTCCCAGGTTGTCTGTGTGTTCTGGTGTTAGATAACTTCTGTTACTGCTTCACAAAACTCACATCTCTGGGGATATGAGTAATACAGTCAAACATTTTGCTCCTTTAGGCCACAGGTGGGTGATGCCTTTACTACAGCAGGCCAGAATTTGTGTCTCCCAGGCGTGTGGCTTTCTTCTGTATTTCTGCACTTGTGTCACTGAAAGACACAGGTAATGGAAATTCAAGTCTGCATTCCAGGTCACATCTGCTAATTTCTAAACATAAAGGACATTTTAAAGTGTCACTCATGGAAGACTGGACCACCAGAAGCAAGAGTTGCCAGGTTAGAGGAGAGAAGGCAGAAGAGTCAATGAATACTGCTTTGACTTCCTCCATTCGTGGTGGCATCTTGTGTAAATGAATGTGTTCAGCCTTGTTAGCAATCATGCATCCTAGAACTGATAAAGGTGACTTGTGATAGATGCCTGCCTCCTCTTATCTCAGATGTCTCTTTGAAAAGCTCCTTTGGCAAGAAGCCCAAGTCCGAAGGAACAATTCTTCTGTCTTAGACCAAACTTCTAAAGAATCTGAAAAGTTAACAAGCTCTGCATCTGTTGCTTCTATTCCCTCCTTTGCTGTCTGCTTTCTAGATTACTTTTTACTCTGAATGTCTGACTGCTCCTCATTTTGCTGGTGCAAAACTTCTCAATACCCAGCAAGAGAAAGGTTCT
The DNA here is from genome assembly GCA_013400335.1 of Eurystomus gularis. Classification (NCBI taxonomy): domain Eukaryota; kingdom Metazoa; phylum Chordata; class Aves; order Coraciiformes; family Coraciidae; genus Eurystomus; species Eurystomus gularis. The sequence goes on along the minus strand of VZZY01013118.1, from coordinate 115,270 downwards.
TACTGCTTTCAGTAGTCTTTGGATCATGCCATCAGCTTCACTTAAGCTTCGGGTCTGGCTCTGCACAATTCAAAGGACCAAGTCCTTTTCCAGTTTTTCTGAGTTCACTTAACTCTAGAGATGTGAAAGGTCCCAGCTCTTCACGCAAGTGTCAGCTGTATCTACTGCTAACCAGTAGCACAGACATTTAATGTAGGAAGGAAGGAAAAAAGGACATTGTATTATAATGTTTAACTTGTGAAACAAGAGGAAATGTCTTCAACCTGTGATCCATTTAGGTTGCACAAGCTATGAATGAGGCATTGTTGGATGAATATTAAATATACATGTATATATTAAATATTTAACTTGATCTTTGTTCAATTTGCCTTTCTTGTAATTCCTTTTCAGTGTTCATAGAAAACAAACCTGATTTTTATACTGCTTGCCAGTATTGACCTCAAATTTTCTGTTTGTGTTAATAATATCAATTACCTGCACACATGAGTCACGTTGAACTTTGTCACTGTATTGGAGGAGTACTTCTTGGAATATGTCCACAACTCTTTTTGCCATGAAATCACTCCCTATTGCTTGAAATACTCTGTGAGTGGATTTACTATTTCATGCATATATAACTCTGGAAGTTCTTCCTTCTTAAAGCAACTGTTCCAGTAACTTAGGCAGAGATGATAAAAGAACTTCAGAGAAATGCAGTTATCAAATACAGGAATGAATGCAACCTGAAATGTCTGTTCTCAACGGTCGCTGGAATCCCCAAGTTTGCTGCAGACCACAAATATAATTTAAACCTTAGATTAGTGTATACCCACAGTATGTTCCCTACAGCTGTGAACTGCTACTCTTTGTTTAGGACTGGGCAAGCCTCCAGTGGCTATGTTCTTACAAGGAATGCATTTTCCAGTGTTTTGATTTAATGACTATTATTCAAGCTGAAGTCAGTTCCTTTCTCACACTATTTTAGGCTGTGTGTGGTAAACCTTTGTGCCACTGTTCTCCTCAAAAAATTCTGGTATTTTCTTTCTGTGCTAAAACCGGTACAAATTATACCAAGTTCTCTATCTTATGAAATCAATGTTGGTTATCTTCATAATGAGTAAATCCCGCATTTAAATGAAGCTTGCAGTTTGGTGTTTCTGCTCGCCTACTAACCCTCCTTTTCACTGCAGCAGTGTCAGAAAGTTCCTGTTAGTTTGGTGATGTACAAGTAGGGAACAAAAGGCGCCTGCCCCAAAGGCTGGGAGTTCAGATATTTCTATTGATTGAATAAATATTGGACATTTATCTTTTCTTGCCAGAAAGTGATACTTTAAGGCAACTGCTACCTGGATAAACAGTGAATTCTGAGTATCGAATTAAGTATGGAGAGAGGCTTGCTGTAATGGAAGGGTAATGGAGGGAGACAAGTGTAATGTTTTTCCCTTCTTTCTTATTTCAGAATGATACTTTATTAATCAAACTTTGAACAGAACCGTGACACATGTGGTTCCTAGTATTTACTCAATCCGTGTGCGCCTCTGAGATAGCTTCAAATCCTTGTTCCCAGGGTGAGGAGTGGATGCTGGGAGGCCGCAGCCTTTATGCTCTAGAACTCTGGGACCATCCTGTCTTTCTCACTTGCATTCAGGACCTTTTCCAAAGGCTATCTCATGGAGTGAGAAACCCCTCAGGAAAGTGCCTGCCTCAGATAATGGGCCAGATCTACCCCTGCTTTACTCAAGACCTGCATGCTAATCTTTCAGGCATTTTAGTCCTTATTTATCATTTAGAGTGGGTTGAAATTTCCATTTAATTTAAAATTAATAAAATGGAGCACTTTATTTTTTGAAACTGCATAGGGAAAAGTTATTTTTCAATTTCCATTTTAAAGTGAAAATATCTGTAACAATTTTTATTTTTAGATCTTTCTTTACACATGCTTTTCTTTGTTAGGCTTAGTTATACAATAGGATCATGCTATTTTAAGAATTTAAAACTTCTTAAAAGAAGGAGTATAGTTAGGAAAACATACCTAGGGAAAATAAGATGTTAGTCTCACCAGACGGAGGAACAAAACTAGTTAGGAAATAACTACATTAAAAAATATATATCTTTGACCAGTTTTACTCTCCATTCAGTGACAGCAGCTCTGATAAAATGTATCTAATTAACACCCAGCAGATAGCAATTATCTTGTATAATTATGATGAGCTTGTTTGTTCTTTAATTGACAGCTTAAGCAATGTTTTATGATGTTTATTTGACCTTGACGCTAATTTGCACCCTGCTACTGTGAGCTGCCAACTGCATGGCTGTTTGGATTTCCATCTCCACCACTTGCACTCACCACTTGTTATCGTCATTGTCATTCTGCAGTGTGATGTGTCCTGCACCATCTCTTCGTGACTGCCACGGTGTCACTCTGATCCCTCGCAATTGCTGTGAGCTTGGAACCAATTGTTGCCCCTCTGCTGCCTGTCCATCTACGTCTGTGCGTAAGTAGTGTTAAATCGCTGACTCTGTAGGATCCACAAAAGCAAATCCAGCACGTTACTCGGAGCAGAGGCGATGGTCACTTTTAGAGAATAAGTCATTGAATGTATCTGATAGTTTTACGTGTAGTTGATACAGATTTTACAATACACCTTCAATCTGCTCTCTGTTAAAAGGTACTGGATAGTTCAATAACCAAATGTCTGTGCTGATAGAACAAATACGTTTGGTTTTGGTGCATCCTGAATACTTTGAGAACATTCTAGTTTTCCTACAAAGGCAGAACAAAATTTCCTTGCTGTCCTGTAAATAATGAAGTCTTGTGTGTTGGTACCTGGCTGCCTAATAATTTTTCCAGTAATACTGTGTGATGCTCTACCCACAGCATGTCCTGTTTATTAAGGGATGTCTGGGATAAAATTTCAAATTCATTTTCAGAACAGATTTTCCCTTTTGCTAGAGAGGCAGACCTAATTAGATGAGCATTGTGAGGAAAAAGTTAGAGTGAAAAGACAATGACCTGCCTCAGATACTCAGGGGTGACTAAGGAGGTCAGGGGTTTTAAGCCCACTCTGACCAGATCGCTTCATCTGTGACTTGATTTTTTTTCATTGACAAAGTGGGGTTAAGCGTAACTCTTTCCTACCTTCTTTTTCTCTGTGTTTTATTGGGGGTAAACCACTGCCTGATATCTCTGGATTCGGGGATTCCATTAGAGAGGGCAATAGCCTGGGAACAGCTTTTCTTATCTCATCATCTTGTCCTTTTCACTTCGAGGCAGTATTAGAAAGTGCAGTGGTGCATAAGACTTAGTAATTACTATTATTATTTGTTAAGCATTGTCTTATAAAGCACTGAGAACATTGGGTTTCTGTCCTACATGGATCATTAATTTGGGTATGTGAGATTTTTCAAACAGTAAGTGTCCTTGATGATTAGAGCGAGATTATAACAAAGTGCTGCATTTTTATTTGAGGTTTTTTTTTCTAAATGAAGGAACTGAGCTTCAAATTGAATCTAGTTAACTGTAGTAGACTTCTGGTTTGAGGATGAGATAAAGTATGTCAAATCACTACACTAAGTCCTCTCTCAACAAACAATGATGGTTTGGAAGGAGATGCAGAAAAATCTACATGGGCTATCAGGATTTGATGTCAACAAGGACTGTACACAGCCTTCCAGTTTAAGATGGCAGTATTAACAAATCAAATTTGGGTGCTTGAGTTCTCAGATACTGTGATAGATCCTCTTCCTTTAGGATGATTCCTACCTGCATTTGAAAGCCAAGGCAATGGACGGCTGGACTCTCATCCGCATTAATTGCGATATAACATTTAAAACCAACTGATAAGGTTTTGGGTTGGCAGGAGGTGAGGGTTTCATGTCTTATTCTTTCTCCTTTGTGAGGAGGATTCCTTAGAAGCAAATCTCCAAGTTAAATCAGGGAAGATATGTATATCTCTCTCTGGTGCATAAAATAATAAAGGGAATAAAGTCTGGAAATCTATTCAGTAGATTCATAGTAAGAAATATCCCGACGAGACCATATAGTATTATCTGACCTTTAAAGTAAACCAGAATTTACTCAAATGCCACAGGAACAGATTCTATGCTTTTTGCCTTAAAATTCATAGGGTAACTATTGATAGAATTAATAAAGAATAATTTTTCAGAAAAAGTGAACATATGGCTTGTTATTACTGACTTCAAGCTACAATCAGAACATCATCTAAATAACTCCAGAATACCAGCAGTATGTTCTCAAGCATCTAGTACATTAGAGCATGACTCCTCAAATACGTTGAGACTATGTATGTTCCATTGTTGGTCTCTAAACAGTGTTGTCTATGTTCTGAATTCTAATCACATTAAAATCCTTTATACTGAGGCTTTTATAAAGGTGCTGTAAAAATTTTAAGTGAGCTTGAAGTGATATAACAAATTTTTAGCTTGGCAACATTTTTCAGAAACTGAAAAAATAGTTAGTGCCGTCCAAATACCTACAAGTCTTCTCTTTTTTTGTTTTTTTGTTTGTTTGTTTGTTTCTTGTGGTGTTGGCTTTTCTGCCAATTCATTTGGTCTGATTCTTTTTCAGTGTAATTTTCTGGTCCTCTATTCGTGTTCCTTCAAATCTTCATGAGTTGAGTAAATAGATGCAGGATGCAGTGGGGTGAGCTGAGAAAACTTAAGACTCGCAAAATTTTTCCAGTCACAGGTACAAATATTGCAGCTTTTCTCCCTACATTGTCTGCTGATTCTGGTGACCAAATGACTTCTGGCCAGCTCTGGCTAAAGACGTTTTTAAGTGTTTTCAGAGACAGGTGGAATAGTGACTACTAGGCCCCTTTTCCCACCAGGTTGCCATGTACCTCTGCAGGAGGGGAGCTGGAACCAAAGGCACTGGGCAGGAGACTTGGAGCACTGGGAATTTAAAAGTCTTGCTCATCTAATTTGGCTGTCAGCCATTTTATTCCTCTGCCTTTCATTGATGTATCTATTTAAATGCTTTAAGAAGTGGGACTATTTTTCTCAGCAGGGGTTTGTACAGTGCATTGCATGAGGGATCCTGACCTTGTTTGGGGCCTTCCGTGTTCCTGAGAATGAAGCAATAATATAATAGAGTCGCATGTTGAAGAAACATTTTCAAAAGCTTGTATCTAACGAACGCAGTGACTGTGAAGAGTTGCTATTGCTCCAAGTCACATACATGAAAAGAGGGCTTAAATTCAGCTCCCATTCCTCGGCCTGTGTGCTCAGAGCAATGAGGAGAAGCTGGCTATGTGGGAGAAAGAAAGAAGAGATTGCCTTTATGAAAAGAAAAGACATAAAAAGACACAAAAAAACCCCCCAGAGAAATAAAAAAACACAAACCCAGAAGACCCCTGGGTTCCACACTGTGGATCATATGTCATAGCTCCTTGCTGAACCCCACTCTGCAGAGATTTCTGGCTCCGTGCTGCATTTTGAAGCTCTCTTGCTGTCTTGCTATTAAAATTATCCTTTGGAGACAGCCTTGTGTCTCTACTTGGCTGCCTTTGCTTTTTTTTCCTATTTCGTTTTTTTCTTGATGAGTCATCCTACCAGCTTATACCCTATCATCAGATAGACCAGACAATGAAGTCACTGGGGTTGCCTGAGAGCAAAGTTGGCCCCATTATCCACAACCACTGTGTCTGCCTTGTCACTGATAATACACCCCTCAGGGACTGGCTCTAAGTGTGATGGAAAATCACCAGGGACAAGAAACCTCCTACCCAAACAAAAATATTTGTTGAAGATTTTTGGTGTGTGTGTGTGTTAAATTTGGTGAAATGCTTCCAGCTGAAAACAGGAAATAACACACAAATAAAACTGCTGTTATATTTTGTCAAGGTAGGAGGGAAAGTAAATTACTTGATGGTGTCCCTTCACTTGTGTGCACCAGCTTCAGCCTTCTGAAATTAGCAATGGGAGGAAACTTGGATCACTTGAACCTTTACATCAGAGTGTATGAGAGAAAAGAAGGATGCTTGACAAAAATCATTGTTCATTAACTTGCTCCAGGGAACATTATTCTAGAAACAAGACACACCAAATATGAGGAGGAAAACAAAGCAAGGATGAGGGAAGTGACTTTTTCAAAACTGTATGGTGGGTCAGCAGCTGCCCAGGAAGCGTAATAAGCTTTTCTGATTCCCAGAGAAATGTTCTTTCTGCTGAAACACAGTACCCTTCAGAGCAAGCATAAAGAGACTCAGGGCTCTGATAATGCTGATGGCTTGTGGTCTGCTCCATTGAAAATACAAATTGAAATAACAAAGTGCAGCTGGTCTTTTGGGATCTATAGTAATCTGATGAGGAATTCCATAATAACTGTTAATATTAAACCTTTTACAAGCCTAACTACTTGCATCAATAAAGGACAGAAGAAAAACAGAACAGGAAGAAACTAAATCTTGCAAAACTGTAGTCTCCATAGAGACCTCTCTTCCTTACTCTTGGTATTTTTAACAAGAGGAAAACCTTTTTATTGCTTAGCCCATTCCAAGAGATGTGCCTATCAGTGTGCTTTGGAGAGACTAAAGTGGCTGAGTTTCTTCATCTGCCAAGACCCATCGTTGTTTTAATTCAAAACTGGTGCGCTGTCATTAATTATTTTTTTTATATCACCCAGTATACCAACCATAGCCAAACGCCATGCTTATGTGCACTCAGTGAACTTTAGTATAAAGGGATGCTTTCTGTTCCTGCTGTATCTCCAGCCCAGGAAACCTTTGTGCATCTCTAACAGGAGAGAGGAGGATCAGAGCTCCAATGTGCTGCTTGCTTAGGCTGCTTTTTGTGTCGTGTCTGCAGAGACCGCAGAGACAGTCTCACTAATGCTGAGCCAGTGTCACTTCCATTCTCTCTCAGAAGGGAGAACCTTATGTTTGCTAACTCACCCCAGGATTACAGTCCAGAAGGTGACTAGTTTCAGCTGTATGTTAAAGTTGTCTTGCACTGTTTTTCCAGCCTGATTCTATCTTACCAACTGTCTGGCTGTGCCTTCCTTGCCTTGACTATTTTGCCATCATTCTTGCTTACGCTGCTTGTCACACTGATGGAAGATCAGCTCTGTGTGTGTGGTTTTTTTCCTTTTTTTTTCTTTTTCTCTCTTTCCATTTTTTTCCTCCTCTCATTTTCCCAGTGTAGCATTTAGGATGGAGGCTGAAAATATTGAACAAACTGCTGATGTCCCCAAGATTCGAATGTGTGAAAAAGACTCGTAAATGAGTCTAGCACACTCAGAAACATTCTTAACATCTGTTCAAGCAGGAGTACCAATTCCCTTTCTCAGAAAGCACAATTTGTCCTCCCTGTTATTTAAAACTTCACATTTCTTTGGATTTGAATAATACCAAAGTGGAGCTAAGGAAAATAAACTCTGTGGTTATGGATACAGCCTTTACAATGGGAGGTGTGTTGTGGCTAATATAGAATTGCAGAGTTTTAACTCTGAGTGTCCTCAGCTGCTTCTATGCTGTAAGTCTTCTTCTTATTTAGCAGTATGGAAAGGGCCATATAGTCGCCATCCACAGTTGCAAACCCTGAGGATTATATCCCCTGGACTGGGAGACACTGGGTTTAGTGATGCTCTTACAGAGCAGGAAAATAACAAGTGTTTCCTTCTGAAAATTTACTGTTTGCTAGAATGAAGCCAAGGTGCCTTAGAATTTGATAAAAATAATTTTATGCTTTATTTTCATATGTACTCTTGAGGCAAAAATCTCTCTAACTTGCTTGAGTTTTGTCTGGCGGTAAACATTTTAGGATTCTGTCCCCAAAACGTAGTTGCAAAACTCTCAACACTTCTGCAATTTAGTGAGAGAAAGGCTATAAATAGCCAGCCAGCCAGACAGAGGCACAGCAGGGAGAACCCTGGGGTCCGAGCTTCCAGTCTCTTTAACAACAGGAAAGAATTGCAGAAATAAATGATAACTGAAAAGAAAAAAAAAAAAACCAACAACTGATAACTCGGAAAATGAAGGAAAAAAAAATAAGTAAAAGAAATGCTACATTTAATAAAAATGCTGAATCGCCTCAGCAGTTTAATGGGCTCTAAAGAGTGCTGCAGTAACCTTCCCTTGCTCCGCAGGGCTCCGGGATGAAGTCATTGCTCAGGGCAGCCGCACTAAGCCTGCATCCATCCCACATCGGCTTTGCGAGGGGCTCGGCGCACGCAGCCGGTGCGGAGGGAGGATTCTGCGGTAGGATCACGGAGTGGCTTGGGGAACAGATCAGAGCTGTTAGCCTGGTGTCTGTGGCTAAATCCCACTGTTGGTTGGGGCTGCAGCGTGCTGTGAGCTCTGAATAGGGATTTGAGGACAGCTTTAATGCAGGTGGATGAGAGATCTGAGCGAGACATGGAATGGAGCAACTTTATTTAATCACAATTAATCAATTAGCGTTCTCCATTCAAGAGACGTTTATTGCCACAAATGTCTTATGATGGTAACGATAGTGGCTCTGTTGCAATTATTACACCTTTTAAAAATGTATATCACTGCTTTTAGTTCTTTTTGATAGAGAAGTTATGTAAGGCACAAGTCTTATTGCTGGTGCAGTACTGAAAGATGAAATACTTCTCCTCTGGAAGGTTAATGTGCTGCAAGTCTCCCCGTGATTAGGAACAAAAATATCCAAGCAGGTGGGATACAACCAGAACAGAGAGAGTTCTGTGAATTTCAAGTTAAAACAGGCAATAAAACTAGCAATGGCATTTCAGCTTAGAGGCCTCCTGCAGCAGTGATCTATATTAGTAAGAAAAAGTTCCCTGGAATATGGCTGTGGTTTCAAATATGATGAGATTCTGCAACTTCGATAGCAGTTTCTAAACTGTACATTAGTCCTAAAAGCCTGACAAATGTTCTGTCCTGAGAAAGAGGGATTTTGAAGGGAGCCTCTAACACCAGCACAAGGAGAGCAGTTAAATCTGATAATATTTGGTAATGTTTTACCCTTCAGGGAAGCTTGGAATTTAACAGATTCCAAGTAGAAGCCCAGAAAGCTTTGGTTTGGATAGTGAACTAGGCCTTAATGGCTTTGTCTCTGGTATTTATTTTGGACTGATTAGGCTTTAATTCTGTTCAGAAACAGTTCTGCAGTTGGCCAGGGTTACCGTGAGCTGAACCTCCAGGTGCAAGCATCTGGTGCCTCTTTTAATCCTTGTGGTTTGCCTCTCATCCCTTCTCTTTCCAGCAACAAACTAATACCTCATTCTCCATCAAGCTATTCTGGTTGGGGGTGCAGCTTGTAACAAAGTTCATATAAGACTACCTAAAATCTGTGGAATTGTTAACATTTGGTGCCCTGATTTCTGCATTTCCCTGCCATGATTTTCATTTAAAGTATCCAATGTTTCCCACCCTGCAAGCATGAACATTCAGCGGCCAGTTCACTGGCTTTCTGCGGTGTAGCTGTCATCTCATTCACAGGAAAGTACGTGGCTATATATACGCTTTACTAAGTATGTAGGAAACCCTCAAAGCCGTCCCAGGTCAGAATCCAGGCAAGTGCTTGGATGCTTGTCGAAATGTCTGTGCATGAGCAATCTCACTTGACATTAGCAGCATTTTTGCACTTTTCCAGCTGATGTTCTTTGCTGGACACAGTCCTGTGAGGTAGCCTCTTGCAGATACAAACCGATGAGTGTTAACAAACTGTTGCCACATCCACTTGCCACTGAGGTCATGCTTGCACTCCAGCCACCGGCTGGCTCCCTGCTGCTAACACCCACCATCCTGCTGTTGGCATCCTTCCATCTCGAGACGTGTGCTGTTCACACTTTGCCTGCGCTTGGCCTCGCGTTGCCCTGAATTCCTCTCTGGGACTGCGACTCAACTCTGAATGGCAGTGCTTTCCTGCCACAGAAAAACAAAAGGTTCTGGAAAGGAAAACATCTTCCAGACACCTCTTAAAGAATAATTTCTTCTGTGATCTGAAAAAGGAAGGCCTGCGTGAAAAAACATTGGGAATGCAGTAACATCTGCTCATCTTTTAGTCCAAGACTCTGTAAATTCTAGGAGTGTCTATGAAAGGAAGAGAGGAGGGCAAGAACGACTGATAAATTACGACTGACCAAATCTGCTTGAACAGACTCCTCCTGTGCCCAGTAAGAGTGCTCAGCTAGGACTTTTGTGATAGCAATTTTGTAGTGGGATGGAAGAAAAGCTGTTCTCTAATGAGGTACATATTGGGTGGTGTAGGACATAGCTTGTGCTGTCTGAAACAGTGAACGTGTTATCACTAGTAATTACAATACTGCTTAGACAACTCTGAAGCTCTGTGGGCTGTTTTACTTAGCAGGAGGTAACTTAGCATGTTTTTGTTTGACTACTACAGCAAAAGCACCTTCTGACTTCCTCACCCATAAATCTCTCTTACATTTGTTTTTCTGTCCCCATCACCAGCACATAAGCACTTGTGTGCTGGTTTCCCAAGCAAGCTCTGCTCCATGTTCAGACATCTCCTTTGGGGAATGGATTATTTCCTTCAAATTTCTTTATATTAAACCAGAAAAATCATGAAGAAAGTTCAGTATCTCTGGCTTGTTGCTTGGCATGCACCTTTAGTGTGATAGGAGGCTGGAGCAGTGAAATACGGGTACTGGAAAACCTGTGTGAGAACCTGACTGCTTACACACTGCTCTGCTCTGTGACTTGTGTGAGCTGGGCTTGCAGAAGTTCTGTACATGCCTGTCTTGTTTCAGAAGCTTTGGCTCAGTAAATAAGGATTATCCTGTTTCTGTCTACTTCTGATGGCAAGGCCCATTTGATACTTCTTCTTGTCCGCTCTGGTCCATGCAGTTGCAAGCATGTCATCAGTCCTCATAAAAAAGCTTCTTTTATGCAGAACTGATTGCAGTGATGCTAAATTCCTTTTACAGTGCGCTGTCACAAGCGAGAGGAAGAGCTAGAAAAGAAACTTAGTATGTGTCCTACTCTGAAATTTTTCTTTAGAAAAAGTATTGTATAATGAGAGCTTTGCTTTCGTATGTCTTTTTTTTGGTACATCTTTTTTGTTTGTTTGTTTTTAATTCATATCTCATTCTTGCAACTCTGTCATGGCAAGGTGCAAGTGGGAAAAGTCAAGCCTTTTGGTGTAAGACCGGTTTGAAAATAACCTCAGTATTTCACAGGAAAGGAGAGATCAATAAGGCCAGAAGGAAGGAGAATAATATGTACATTAATAAACTAAGACTCTGAGTACAGTGGGGTCACGAGCTAAATGTCACTGTACCTACAGCCTGAAAGATCATTCCGGGCACTGGAGCCAGTACGTGGTGGGAAGCATAGAAGCATGGCCTACTTGTAGCTAGGCACCAGAAATGGGGGTTGCCGGGTTCTTTTGGTAGCCAGGGAGGGGCGTTTCTCCGTTAGCATACAAAAATAATAACTCCAGAAAATAATTTTGATCTCAGACAAACTTCCAGCTCATTTAGACCACTAAATTATATTTTACTAGGTAACTGCATGCTGTGAAAGCAGCACAATGCATTTAAACTGGTCAGAGTGTCTCTGATACTGAATATGCCTCGACCTGGGAGGATAAAGAACTTCCAGAACTTGTTTTTCAGTTTCAGGAATTATTGTGGGTGTCACTTCCTGGATCCATAAATAGCTGCAAAAGAAATTGTCAGCTGTCTGCAAATGAACGCTATCAGAAGTTCCCCACAATGCTAAGATATAGTCTTAAATTATACCGTGCTTTTGCATTTCCTTTTCATGTATGGATACCCAAATTCTGGTTTCCGCAGTGCTCATTGCCAAAATATCTAGGACTAAGAATAAAATGTATTATAAATCCAGGAGTAAATTCACAGAAATGAGGTGGGAAATGTCAATATAAATATCAGCAAATCTAGTGTACTTAAAAGGTGTGGGCTTTTTGAAGGAGCTGGGTGGGTGTTTTCCCTTGATACAAATGACTGTATCATCATTTGAGCGATGTCAGAAAGTGAACTTACACTAGATTAATGATGCCTAAGTGAGTTATTGACAAATACTGGAGTGGGTATCAAACTAGGCTTGGTGACACATATCTAAAATATCTGATCAGTATACTAGAAAGTTGTGTACTTTTATCTCTAATTTCTCCTTGGGCTGTGCCTCCTTCTAATGTCTTCATCTGGCTGGAAAAGAATGTCCCTTATTTGTTCATACTGCCTTGAATATTCATGTTGCCTTTTACACTGCAGTCCTGGCAATGCTGTAAGGAAACATCTTACAGGAAGGTTACCCAGCGTGTTGAAATGACAGGAGGAGGAAAAGGAATAATCAGAATTACATGGAAAAGGGGCTATTAAGAGTAGGGTTTTGGTGTGTATGGGAAGGGAGGGAGTGGGAAGAAGAGTGGCTGTATAGAACTATTTTTGTCTACTTCATTCGAGGCTCAGACAGGTGACTTACTTGAACACAGTACTCCTGTGCTTTAGCGTATCACTCCTGTAAGGTTTTGTAATTTCCTTGGTTCTTGTGTAATAGGACAATCTAATTAGACATGGTTAGTTTTCAGATTGCATTAAACTTGATGGTATGTATAGGAAACACTGAATCCAATTAGGGGCCACAGCAATCAGTTGAGAAATGTGTAGATGGGACAGTTGTACACTCAAATACTAACGGCTGGCTGGTTTTGGAATTTTGAGTTCCTCTGCTGTTTAATGCAACGTGAGAATAGAGGGAGGCAAAGCTGCTCGCTTTTGGAACTTTCATGTTGCTCACAGCTCCTGTGCAAAGAGGAAGTCTGGATGGGACATGCACTGAACTCCGTGAGATCTGTCGGAGCACATCGTAGAGTTTGGCCCCATGTAATTAGCTAGAATATAAAGGGGTTTTCTATTATTTATTGCAGATGCAGAGGAAAAGGAGCTACTAGGAAACATTTAATCAGGGTATATTGGGAAATATCTGGTTAAGCAAACCCCTGATAGAGAAAGATTTTAATAATCCCATGGGGCCAAATAGGCATGCAAGACCAGACTGGATAAAACCTCAAGCAACGTTGTCTGACCTCAGAATGGACCCTGCTTTGTGTGGCTGCTTGGACTGCATGACTTACTGAGGTGCCTTCCAACATGAATTATCCTGTTCTGTTTTATTTCTTTTGCTTCATACAGAAAGCCTAAAGCCATTATGTGCATAGAGGGAAGGTGGGACCATTTCATTTAAATAAATGATGAATTTGATTCTTATATTTAGAAGATAAACAATCTCGTATTAAAAAAAGGGGGGGGGTGGAATACAAACATAAAGAAAAAGATCAGAGAAAGATTAATCCCATTCACCTTTTACCTTGTTGAGTTTTAGTATCAATGACAAGTGGATAAAAAAAAAAGTACAAATAAGAAAAAGGAACGGATGGTTTTACATAAGACCTGTTCTTGTCTTGGCACGAGACCACTTGATCCTCAGGTTACTTCACATTTGTAACTAGTCTAGTTAGACTAGAAGGAATTTTGAAAGACTATATAGAACCTTATAATCCAGGAGCAAACTGATGAGACTCAGCTGATGATTCGACATACAAGAAAGCACTTGCAGGATTAGAGCCTACGGGCTTTGATCAGTCATATTTTGCCATAATACTCTTTTCCAGAAATATTCTTAGCTACTGCCTAATTCCCTAGGCTTATTGTAGTTCCTATTAGTTACTATTGCTTACCACTTTCTTTGACATATTTCTGCCTCTCTTTGGTTGCCGTTCTTGCACTGTCTTGTCACAACAGGGGATGGTGTATTATCATGCCAAATAAATGTAGTTTCTGGAATGCAATTAAGCTGCAGAGAAACTAGTTGGTAATTCCTGCCCATGACCTGAATTCCATTTCTTGCAGTGCCACTGACTTACCAGGTGACCTTGGATGAATTTCCTCATTAGGAAAATGGGGCTGATTATTTACCCCCAGGGCATCGTACTACATTGCTACAAATGGCAAAAGCCAGGGAAGTACAAATTTCTTTGGAACTCTCCCAAATACTGTCCATTGACCATATGCTGAAAGACATTATGGTGGAGAGTCTTACCTACGCGCTCCACGGGGACAACAGCCTATTTCATGTGCTAGTGGAAGAATGCTTAATGGGCCAGATTTGTTACTTGATGGTGGTGTGATATATTAGAGGAAATCTGCAGCAGAGGAGGTTTGTGTTACAGGGATGGCCATGCAGTTCGTGCAGCAAGGTAAAGGACAGTGTTTAAGCTATAAATACATGCTCTGCTCTGTGCATTACTTAAACCAGTTCATCATTTAAACCCTGCCTGCTAATGAAACAGCAGGAAATATATTAGTGTATTAGTTGTTGTAAATATGGGCAAGACTGAGCTTTTGCAGTTATCGAAGAGCAGCAATCATCTGCTGCTTCTTTCAGATGAGACGGGAGGATTTGTGTTACTTGGACTTGCATCTCCTTTTTCTGCTATTGAAAGGGCTTGTGCACATCAGAGCTCATCTGGTTTCGTTTACTTGTTTTTAATTGCATTAGCTGTGCTGATAAAAACAGGTTGTCTCTTCTTACAGACTTCACCTTTTCTTTGTCATCTATAGTACTGAATTAAGAGGCAGAGAAAAAGGGGTGATGTGTTGAGAACACTCCATGACAGGGTTAATTTATCTGAGAAAGGAAAGAATTTGATGCTCATGGTATCTTCCTTGTGCACCTGACTGTATGTTAAATATGGGCATTACATCACTACCAGCCTAGGTCTCTGCTTTGGGAATGTCAAGAGAGGTGAAAATCTAATGTCGATATAGTCCAAAATAGGGCAGGTAAAAAAAAATTCTATCTCAGACAATTTTTGCAATATGTCCTTTATGTTGTAAAAAAATGTTACGGAGTTATGGAGTTAATGGAGTATAGGAGCGCATCAACCTCAATGAAATATTTTCTCAAAAAAAAGAAAATATTTAAATCCAGGAATGCCTGCAGTGCCTGATGGGGAATTGTAAGCTCTCATTTTATGCTTCTAGAATCCTCTATGGGCCCCGTTCTCTGGATTGCCACATGCCTGGAAAACCACACACCTCCATCACAGGTGCCCTCCCTTTTTCTGTAAGTAACGTGTGACTGTGGGAGTTACAATACAGACAGGGAGCTCAGCCTAGAGAGGAGGATACAGTTATGAAACTGGCTGTTCAGGATTCAACTATTTCTTTGTCCTTCCTCCCTCCCCTAAACATGAAAATAGTATTGAAAACTAGAATAACTATTTTGTATTCCTTCAGCTTCTGCCTAGGTCAAGCTCAAGGTGCTTTTTAGAGGGGTAAGAAAAGGCTAATATAAATAAAAAGAGGAAGAAAGAAGGAGGAAAATTATGAAATTGTACTCTTTGGAAAATGATTTTTTTACTGTGTCCAAACCAGGCAGTTCTGGCATTTTTGAATTTCACTTGCTGCAAGTGTCATGCTAGAAAGAATGTGCTTCAGCAAATACTCCCTAGTAACTTGTTCACCAACTTGTTTCCATTGTCTAATGCTGGTTCCATTCCAGCACTGGTATTCTCTTGGCTGTTATCTAGTCCAAGTTTTATTCAAATTAAATACAAATTCCTTTTAGTTAAGCTATCAGAGCACTTTCCTGAGCAAACACAAATCAAATATCTTATCTGTACAAAGTCTGTGTTCTTGACTTCCACACAAACTTGAGACATGAGAGGATATTTGCTGTTATTGAAGGCACCTGACAACCCCTGTCCTCCTCAACACATTCTCGTTAATTTTAATTAGTTTCTAATCTGTACTGTCACCTAATTAAATGTATTTGTGGTTCATGTCAGGGTTCTTTTTTTTTTTTTACTTCCAAAAAAACCTCTTTTCTGCTGAGCCATCAGAGTGTCTTTTTTAAACAAAAGCTCATCTGCCTTCATCATTTTGCTTCGCAAGATGCCCATAAAACTTGAAGCAAATATTTGCTCTGCATTATACATAACAAGAATTTAATTACTTGTTTTATATCTTCTTATTTAACATCTCCAAAAATAAAATATGATGGCAGCAATGAAACAGACCTTCCCAAATGCCTGCATTCATTACTGGTACTGGTAATCAAGGCCCTGATTTAGCAAAGTTCTCAAGAGTTTGCCCTAATTTTAAGCGCAAATAGTCGTATTAAGTCAATTCATCATTTTACATATCTATGCTTTATTATTGCCACTGCTGCTGATCAAGCCAGGCTGTCCCCATCTATGAACAGTGTGCCCTTCTTGGTGAGCATGGCTCTACGAGTTTTAAGTCAGGAGTTACTAAATTATGCAGCGTTTAACCAATTGTACTTCATGAAGCAAATGCTGCTCCCTTGGAAGCGCGCAGCAACATTTCCTCCTTTCACTTACAATAGAAATAAGCTCCAGTGGAGCAGAGTATGGGAAGTTCATTCTTTTCAATGGGGATATTGACTAGTCAGACACACAAGAGGGTAAAATACTTTTTCTTCCATCAATAAGCTAAGCACTTCTCTGGAAAAATGTACAGTTATTATGCTTTAAATGTTACCTCTGTGCATCATGTCCCATTGGTGTAAATCCATAACTCCTTCAAATCAGTCTGAAAATACAGACTGTTGAACCAGAAGAGATACTGAATGGCAGCAGGAGCTGGAGAGACGGGGAAGGATGTCTCTGGTTTAGCCACTTTTAGAATGCAATGAAGCGATAATGTCAGAACAAGATGTACTTTTTAGGAGCAATCATTCATTCACTACTGTCAAGATCGCTATAACCTATAGCAAATGCATCTCTTCAGTGTTCTTGTATGACCCTAGTGAGGAGAAGGGAACTTCAAACCAAACTGTCAGGTTTGTGCTTTGCGAGTTCGACAGCAAACCCACTCATCAAGTTTGATGTGAGTGTAAATATATACTGGGAAATAGAGCCGTCACTGACAGACTTACCAAACCTAGACTCTCATTTTGGAGCAGACCTTCTCCAAGATAAATGGTGTGGGATACAGCCAACTGAATTAATTTGTACCACAATCATTTCAAAATGCGAGGTTTAACTGCCAGCAAGCCCATGCGTCTGCATTTGTTTTACTTGGGATGATGAAAAGGAATGACCCAGATGTAGGTGATTTCTTTTCACACACATGAACGATATATGCGTATCCTTCCCCTCGAAGATTGAAGAAGGCTTTTATCGTAGTTAGCGCCATTGGGTGGTGGTTTGTTCCGAGTAGCAGAGTGACACCAGAACCACTGTGTCGCCGCTCCTGCGGCTGCAGAAGCAGAGGTGGGTCTGCCGTTACTGGCTGCATCAGCAGCTTTGGATGAAAGCAGGGCTGCCTGGTGGACATGCTTCCTTACGCATGCGATTCTCAAAATGCTGCCGGGTGGCCTCTGGAAAATATCTCCTCTACACACCCCGGGAACTTTTTCCTGCCTCAGCAACTACCTCAAAAAAGGGAAAGTAAGGAGGATCACCAAGCAAGTCTATCGATCCTGTCCACTCTTAACTGACAGGATCGAGGTGGATCACTAACCATTTAATGTCTTTAAACAAATCTGACAGAGCAGACACAGCAAGACTGTTTTCTTTGTGAGATGATACCTTCATAAGATAAAATGGTGTCACTGAAAAGCACCAGATTTTTGTTCCTACCTATGCATTAAGGCAAACGGATGTCCAGCATCCTATGTTCATGTGCAAGGGAATGAGAGTAAACACTTGCGCATAGCAGTTCAGTGGCTGAATAAAAAAAAACAGATGCAAGAGGGAGGAAATCAGGTTGAATCAAATGAGAGAAGAAGCAATGGTCATTCAGGAAAACAATCTGGATACTCAAGGTTCATTCAGTCCAGGCTATAATGGGTGTGGGGTGATGGTGACCATTAGAGAAGCTGCAGCTGGAGGTGCAGTGGCTGCCAGAAAGCAGTCGAGGGGGACAGGGTATAGCTAGGCCTTCTGCGGGGCTGTATTCCCTTGTTAAGGATATTTAACAAAATGCATAGCTGAGATGTAATCTGCTGCTGTGATCTGGACAGGCACAAGTGACTCAAATTCCATTGCTTTGTTATAGAAAGAACAAAAGTTACACTGTAGTTCCTGGAGCTGTGATACATACGGTGTCAGGGAAGCTTGGATTAATCCCTGCCAAACAGGCTTGTACGTCCCATCAAGAGAATAGCTGTAGCTCTGCTGCTAGACACGATAGGATAGGGTCTGCAAACACCCTACCCGGAGATCTCCCACCGCAGTACGTGTGCGGGGCACTGAGCGTGGTGTGCTGCGTTTCCCAGCGCGCTGCCTTGCTGATAGCTCCACGGCACTGTCAGGCTCCTGTGCTGAATGGATGACTTAGAACTGCTGGAAGAACTGTGGCTCCTGACTGACATTCCTCCATTCATCTTAAGAGCCAATGCAGTGGAGGAAGCACTTGTACATCCTTATAGTATTCTGTACTTGGACATCATTGCCTTCTAGATTTAATTTTCGATGATAAAATACAGTTTGTATAATGTGCGGAAAGGTCTGATGCCACTGTGCTGGAAGGAAACTACAGCTAGAAGCATCATCGTGTTCCATTTCAGGCTAATTGAGTAAGAAAAATGCAACAAGATAAAAAGAGAGGAAGGACAAATGTTCTCTGATTCACACAGGGAACCTAAGCAGAGGGAAAGGATGGTGTTCACGGTGCTAACCTGCACCTCTTTAGACTCGTGTTTGTGTGGATGCAGCTAAGCCTGGCTTTTCCAACAACAGAGCCTCTCCTGTTCCCTTTCCCCTCCCCGCTCCTGAGGGCTGCTGTCTAAGACAAAAGAGCAAATGCCATTGTCTAGAGCAATCCCCGATTTACTTCCAAGTCAGGCTTGGAGCATGTGGAACTTTTATGAGCTCTCTCGCCCTGGCCTGCCGCTGACCTAACCCTGCCCGGCACAGGTCACCGCCATTCAGCACACAACAATGCCGTTTACACGCCAGCTTCAGCAGAGGCCTCTTCAGCCCCAGAACGCCAGTCACACCCGATTTTGCTGAATAATGCTGGATACTTTTGTGAAATGTGCCTGTGTTTTGCTACGCCATCCACTGAACAGCCACGAGCTCGGCTTGCATAGCAACTGTGAGAACAGGGAGGCCAAAATCTGCCTTGTTTGGGGCACCCAGCCCCATCCAAGGCAGATGGGTTAAAGAATCCATGACTGAGAGATTGCTGAAGAGCTGATAAATATGCAAATACAGGGCTTTTAAACGCCTCTTGGGCTACAGTGAGAGAGGTGGGTGTGCGACAAATACAGGCCTGAGCTCCGAAGTGAAGAAATAAAGTGTGATTGATACCATTTTAAATCCAGGGGCTAAAATAGCCGACTTGAAAATGTCAATACCTCTTTAAATGTGGGTGGCATGTAAATTGCAACCACATATGCAAAGAGCGACAAAGATTTAAAGAGTGCTGGGGCGAAATGAGTTTACAGGCTTGCGTAAGGGACTGAGCAACACTGAGGAAGGAATTATTTTAACCACCAGGATGGTAACAGTCCTTAGATCCTGACTCCAGGGTGCATTTTTTTTTTTTCCTAAGCCCATCTATTTTTAAAAAAATAATTTTAAAATAAGTTTGACATTTTGTGTGAGGAGCTGTTGAGAAATTCCTTGTATAACATTCCCTGAGCAAAGTATTAAGAGCTTAGCTGGTCTGAATTTGAGTGCAATTGTTTGTTCCACTTACTGGAGTCTCTCCTCTGCCCCCTCCCCCTGCTCTTTTTTCCGTATTGAAAAATAAAATATAGATATGGCAAACTGTTACAAATCTAAATTCTGCAGCCATAAATAGGGTAGCAAATAATCTTTTACACCCTCTCTTCCCTTCCTCCTCTCTAAAATGTATTTGAAATACAATTACTGTGTTTAATGATTCAATTTGTGAAGACTTTGTCACTAGGACAATGAAAGCGGCTCAAGTGTGATAAAGCAAACATACCAATAAACCTTGTTTTTATTGATTTGTAGGAAGCTCAATTGTCTGGGAGAAACAGAGAGAGCTGACATCACCCCCTAGTCCCACTGGAATGCAGTGATAAGTGTCAGCCTATTTTTCTTACAGACAATTTCTCTGGCTATGTGATGTCTGGCTGCAAATTTAAAGTAAATGACATTCCACAATCTGGTAGGGATGGGAGGTGAAGTCTGCATTATTTGTTTTAGCATTTAAAATAATTTTGTGTCTGAAAATTTCTCCAGTGTCTAGACAAGATGTATTACTTGCCTGCTGAAAATATTAAAATTCTGTACTGTGCAGCCGACACAGCTACTTTCATAGTAAACATACAGATTCAATTTAAGATTTTTAGACTCCTTTTTACAGCATATTATATTATTATTACCACTGGGGGAGCCAGATTAAATCTAATTCAGGTAGTCAAACACAGTGCCGCTCTGTGCAGGCCAAGTTGTCACAGCGTTTTTTTAAAAAGCTTCTTAGGCTTGTTCATTTAAATCTTTTGTATTTTCTTGTCTTTCAGCACAAATGCAGCAGCAGATCTGATGGGGAAACTGCTGGGGCAGCTGGGCACACAAAGCACAGTATGATCACAAGAGCAGTATGAGCAGCGTCTTCTATTTCCAGCTGCTTTATTCTACATACTCCTTTACTTTTCATAGTCTATTTGAAAATGCTAGGCAGGCAAATTTAGAATATTAATACCTGCCACTGCATAGAAAGATCTTGGGTAAGGGAATCTTGGGTTCAGTTTCTGATTCTTCAGGTAGCTCTGTTCTGGCCCAGGCAATTGCCTCAGTAGTAGCTTGTATTGCATTTTTCATTCTTGGGTTTGAATGTGCACGAGCAGGGTCTGTGCATGACTAAGGTCTGACGTAGGCAAGTCAGGCCGCCTGTGTTCCTGGCTGAAAGCCATGGCCTGCATCACCTCATTTCTTAGGCTGTTTTTGCAATTGCACGTGAAAATCCCATAGAGGTTGACTGCTTCATTCTAGGACACCTACAATGAGGTGCTTTTTGGTTTCTGATTTCACCAAGAAGGCCTGTAAAAGAGCCGAGATTAGAAATGAGCAGAACCCAACGCTGCTCCCCGCTGAATCTGGAAGAAAGCATTCTTGAACCTGAGAGAGACTGGGACCTGGCCATGTCTTCTACCTTGTCTGCTGTGTTAGTGCCAACACTGCAGTGACAAATTCAATTATTTACAGAATCGGGGTAATCTTCCTATATTTATCAATTTCTAACCTGAGCAATTCCATTTACTCATCTTCATTCAACCTTATACCTACTATAGTGTATACTTACTATATACACTATAGTGTATACTTACTATTCAGCTATACCTGCTCAACATTATAACTGAAGGCCCCCACTCTGCTCGGTCAGGACAACTGCACTGAACTCATGGTGAACATGGCAGGCTGAGGATCCCCAGCAGGTCCATTAGTGTGCCTCTGCTATGGCTGCCTTCCAGTCCAGTGCCTGCCTTCTCTAACTTTTCTGGAACAACTTTCTTTCATACTCCTCTGTCTGCATCAATCTGGAATTTCTCTGGAATCGCTAGGACCTGATTCCATGTGGCTTGCATTTGGAGTTCACCCTCAGCTACTCTAAGCAGAACCCAACCTCGAGGAACTAGATGATTATTTTAACGTAAGTAATCTTTGCCCATATACTAGTTATATACGGACAAAGCTGTTTCTTAAAAAATATTGTTTAACTCTTTGAACCAATGAAGACCAATGGGTAGAGCAATCATTGGAAGTGTTCTTGATTTCCTATATGAAAAGTATCGAGAAGATTCTGTTCTAGTCCCTCTTACAACAATTTGTAATTTATTTTTTTTTCAAGATCACTTGATCTGTTATCTCTGTGTCTATATTATCAGGAACCTCTGTACTTCTAGGAAAGCTGAATTTCGTACCTACAGTAATATTGAAACTGATCACTAAATGCTATGATTCTTTCATGAAAATTAATAAATCTCTTCATGCTGCCTTTACTCAAACGCAGGATTATCTTAAATAAAAAATTACCTGGAATGTTCTACAGAAAAATATTTGCAACTACTTGTTTTCTCATGTAATCTATTCAGCCTGTGCTACCTGAAGTGTATAGTTTGCACTGAGATAAGATCATGCACGTGAAGTTAACCCACTTCAGCTGATGTATGGGCCAGAGACAATAGAGAAATATTTTTCTCCTAGTGGGAGAATCTAAGATACACTGTGGATTTTCAGTTTCTAAGGAATGAAAAGCATGTCTTACTGAATTTCAGTAAATTCAGTCATTCTGTTGTATACATAGCATTTTGTCTAGCAGTCTCAAAGCATGTATAACACATCCATCAACATGGATAGACAATATTATTCTTTTTGTTGAGGTTTAAATAGGATACAGATTTGGTATGCAGGTATTAACTTAAAAATATACTATTTTTTATGTATCTTTAAGTACATCAACAAAAGCTTGATGATATGTTTTTGTTATTGAATCTCATTAAAAAAGAAAAACTTCTGTAAGAAAAACTTATCTTCAGGATGGATTTTAAAAAAAATTAATTCCATAATGTTTCTTTATCATAAAAATATACTCTTCCTAAAGGCAGGAAAAAATGCTTTCTGATAGCAGCATATGCCACAAGGCTGCTGGATAGGAGCAAAATAAACCAGGCCGTGGGCACTGCATACAAAATCTGTATTTGTCCTCCAGCTGGATTGGTTTGACCTGTCTGGTTTTGCTAACAGGTATCAAGCTCTCTAAAGCCTCAAACAGCCCTACACTTTCCTCAGTAAACAAAATGACTTTGTCATGTTCAAACCATCAAGCTGATAGTGCAATTAAAGGTAATATACTGTATCAAAAAGATGCACAGTTAAGTCACCAGGGACTGTGTAGCTGACTTGTTGACTGAGAAAGTAATAGAATTTTGCTAGCCTTTAACAAGTCTCCCTCTTCAATTCTTTAATGCTCACATTTTTACTGCAGTGAACAAATCTTACGTCTTTCTTCACGCTTCTTAGTAACTCCCCCTGTTCCTTATTAAGAGTTTTATGTTTCCAGCATTTCCAAATGCCAGTTCTCAAAAATCATGGGCCAGGCCTTGGGGAAAAAGAAATCATGAGATTGGCTTAAACCAATGTACTTTGGATTCCTTTTATTTGCCTTCTCTCTTTGGAGCTGTAAGGGTACTGGCGCTTCATCTTTTCAGGCTTCTTTCCACAGCTATGACAACTAGAAATACAGTTTTTAAAAATGAAAGACGACATTGCTTTGCAATGCACAAATCTAGCAGCTGGGGCTTTAAAAAAGCAAAACTGTGAAATATCGTGAGACTTGCAAGTGAATGTGGACTGCCATTAAGTTGGAGAGTGCTTGAAGGCTGAAGAAACTCATTAAAGTAAGTCACATTGAATTGGAAGAGCTAAGAATCAAGAGCAACACTAGGAAAATATCTTTCTGTCTGTGTCCAAGTTTCAGCCTTTGTTGGAGCACACCTTGGTGGAAGGATGCCAGCAGCACAGCCCAGCACATGGGAACACGGGCAGGGAGAAATGCCTCGACTTCCTCGCCTTGCCTATTGCAGTCCATGCGCTGCAGGAGGCCCTCAGCAAGGCTGCCCAGCCATCCTGCTGCTCAGGCAGCTCAACGATCTCCCTAGACCTTCAGATCTGTGAAGCTGAGTGCAAGCTTTGAGTTGCTTTAGATATTAATGCCGTTTCTACATTTTGAATATGTCAAACTCTGGCCTTCTGGTGAGATGGTGATTAAAAGAGACCTTGTACATCAGGATATCACCTTTTCTATTGGCTGTCCCGAGACAGTCCCCACTATTCCAACAGTGTCTGTCTGACCCTTTCCCATTACTTAAATGCTACAACCTCCTCATTTTATGAGCAGAAAGTTTTCCCGCATACCTCAGCTGTTAAAGCGATAGCCCAGTCTTTCCTGTCCTTTCCATCAGAGGACAGATTATTCCTTTTCCTTTTGCAGCAGCCATTTACATATTTGGAGGAATATTGTATCATCCTTCAGTCTTTGAACTAAGCACTCAGATCAAAGGTATTGTATTGTGCTGCAGTTTAAAACCAGCTTACACAGAGGCTCATCTTTTCTTCTGGAGACTTTTACTTTCACCGCTTGCAGGGCATGTCTGTTGCCTTTGTTAGAATTAAGCTGCCACTAACTTGGATCCCTCATAGCCCGAACAGAGAAGATGCCCTGCAATACCCCTGTCTCTGGCAGTGCTGTTCCTGCCTCGCTGCTTTCTACATTCTCATTTTCAAACTGTGTGAGGTTTTGTTTTTCATTTTACATTTAGTGTATTTGAACAGACAAAATACCTTTAGAAAAGTATTGTCTTTGGAAAACAGACAAAATTACAGGGGCTCACCTAAGCTGGGTAGACACTGGAAGAATTACCTATAGCAGCAAATAAATAATAGTAGGTAAGCTTTGAACGCAGGAGTTTCCCATGTTGAGATACATCAATGAGTAAACAACGGGCTAGTGCTTTAAAAGGAGCTGAAGACAATGGGAATGGGCGTTAAAATGGTCTTGAATTCAGGCACGTTTCCCCACGCAGGTTAATATCTTTACCAGAAATATGCAGGAGGGTTGGTAGCATGTGGTTTCTAGAAAGGTGCTTCTTCATGCTACTGGAAAAGGGGACTCCTCTGGGGGAGTACCTTGTGTTGTTACAGAAGAGGAGCAGAATCCATGCTAACCATTCCTTTTGGAGAAATTGGGAGCTCATCCTCATTTCTTCACACAGTTGTGGGACCAAAATACCTGACAGTGCAACTAGTGACTGATTAGGAGACGTGAGCATCATGGGACTTAAGCCACGTGAAATGTGAGGGGTAGGGAATGGCTGGGCCGTATCCTGATAGCTTTCCTGCTGAGTGCTATGGACAGCTTTGGGATGGACAGAGGTTAAAGAGGTGGTTGTTCTTCACAGCTGTCATTTCAGTGAAAAGTTTTGTTGATATCACCTTTAGAAAGACACTCAAACTACCCTTTGGCACATAGCAAGGCCTTCAATTAGAGAGTACTCAAAAGCTCATCCAGCCTTTGCAGCTCGTGTCCTCTCTAAATTACTTTTTATTGTAAACGCGTGGTCAACATTTAATGAGGAAATTAATTACCAGAGAGACGATAAAGAACTCCACTTGGGAAGGGGATCTTAAATTTTTGCTGCAAACTAACTCAGGACACATCCCAAGAACAAGCACTGTGGTCCTGCAATTCCTCTAACAGAGTGCTGCACACAGAGGAGAAAATTCAAATAATTTAAAAATTGGAGCTCCCTGCAGGATGCTTGAGGACCTTGTGCAAAGCTGGAAGAATAAATTCATAGGATACTGCTAAATGCTTTGCAGCAATTTTTCAGCTTTGCAATTTTCCCCTTGCTCTTACACAGATTAGCTGGGATTCATCTCACCTACTCGGAGATGTCCACAATGTAGGCATCCCTGTGTGGAACATCAACTTCTTTTGTACTCAGTGAAGAGAAATAGACACTCCGGAGGTGATATTCACCTCGACTTGCAGCTAGCTACTAAAAGCAGTTGGATGGATCACACTCTGCAAGTGTGGTTGTCCATGGACTACAAAGGAAGTCCAGCTCCAGCCACCAAGTTCAGATGGAGATAACTGAAATTAGGCACTATTTAACCCTCCTCAGGTGCCTATGCATGCAAGACATTTCTCTTTCAGCATTCATTATTCTACTGGCTGTTACATATAAGTGCAATGGCCCAGATGTTACGTTGCGGCAGCCTTGATTTTGATCCCTTCAATGCAGCCTGGTGTGAAAGTCAGGATTATTTGTCCTTTTAGGACTTCTGAGTGTGCAAAGAGTAGCAGTGCTGTCTTGCAGAGCCTGGCAGGGCACGCTGCCCTGGCTGACTCCTGTTTTATGCGCTGGTGCTGCAAATACATTATGTCTGAACCTCCTCCTGGCTCCCACAGATCAGCTTTGGTGTATTGTAGGAACCAGAACTTTGTCCCCACCACCATTCTTGTGCTTCTCTGAAGAAGCAAAGTCTCGCGTTTATAGTAGTACTTATAAAACTGAAGCTGAGTTACAATCTGAAACCAGCTTCTATAAGCTTGGTATTAATAGGTCTACTTTTTATAATATAATTAGAAAATCTTAAATTTATCTTCTTTATATTTACTGTACATCTTAAAACTGGTCATCATTAATTATTTTTTTCCGTAATATAACTGATTGCATAATGTTTGAACCTACAGAGACTCTCATTCACAACTAATGTGTGTGTTAGGAAGCATCTAGAATCTCAGGGCTGTTCCCTCCCATTTTCTGGCCGCAAGGCAGACTGACAAAGGCAGCTTTCTTGCCAAAGTTCTGCTGAGAATCTGCACCTCCTATTCCCAGTAAACCTGGAGTGGCCCTTGGCTTCCATGCTGGAACACACCCTGTGAGTCAAGTCAACGACTGGAAAACAGCCTCTCAGGTTGCTCCTTGCAAGTCTTGTATCAGGTCATAGAAAGGATGGGAAGGTCAAAGGGAAAGGTCAACAGACCTAAGAGCGCTAGAGAGAGGGTCCTCAAGAGGAGCCCCTTCCATCATGGTGGCACTAGCAGGCACGCTCAGGAGGCATCATCAATGACGTCTCTCTGTGGTCCTGTGACTCCCTGTGTGGGGACCTGTCAGGTCAGCTGACAGAGGCCTTGGCACAGGGCTGTGGATGAGGGAGTTGTATTCGTAACTGCCAGCTGCAACCAGTTGTGTGACTTTCCCTCTCCACTGCGTTAGACGGAACATGACTTCAGGGTTGTGGTCTGTATGTGAGGTAGCTGTTTTCATTACTTTGGACGCTGTACATTTTTTCTCTCGTTTCCAGGCATCTTCAGGTTTCTGAGAGGCTGCTTTATTTCTTGCTAGATTTTCTGAGTAGGACCTTATAGGATGCTTACAAACTGCAATTATTTTGCTTCTAGCTTCTTAAATCTATGGTAGATTGTCAGATGAAGGCCTAACGGAATAGTTTCAGATCTTACTTGTCCCTTGGCGAATTCTGTAGGTAATTCGTACATGAAGGACAGAGTCTGAATTTCACTGACACGCTTTTTGAGTTCCTGGAACATCTACCTTGAACAAAAGTCACCCGTGTCCCTTGACCTTTCTAGAAAATCAGAAACAGAAATGCACAGGCAGTCCATACCTAGAAAACGGTGCATTTATAAAGCTGCAATGTGGATGGATGTGTCTAGTTAAAACATCAGTCTTCCTACAGGACTAATTGGCTTGATGCCAGTTTGTGAAGAATGAAGCTGTTCCAACATGTAATCAAGTAACTCCTGAGGGCCCCCAACTGCTGCCTTAATATAGCCATACCTGCCACCGCGATGAGATGGCTTTCATTCTCAGCCAAGCAGAACAATCTCCCTTTGGAGAACAGCAGCTTTGGAGTATAAATGTATTCGGAGCTTTCTCCAGCCTTGGGGGAAGGGAATCCTCACACTATAAACAAATGGAGATTCTTATATCAATTGTTTGTGCCTTAATTATTGCAAAGAATAATTAACTAATGCCACAGGGACTTAGAATGGTTTGTAAGGCATGCAAGACTTCATCTTCCACTCTGTGCTAGCAAGCTCAAGATTTGTGGTGATGAGAAAAGGCATTGTTCTCTGATCTCTTAGGGGATTTAACCTAGATTTCACTCAGCCCATGATAACTGGGTGACACGGAGCACACCAGCTACTTCTGGAGCCTGTGCACGTCTGTATTTCATTGCAGATGTCTGTCATATACCTAGATCAAAATTAAAAGACACTGGTGCATAATCAAGGTTAGTCAGTCCCAACCTCTACTGGCTCTGGGCAACAATGCTGTGCACAGAGATCATCAACTGTACCTTGGTCCTTGGCCTTAGCTTCAACCTTCTCTTATTATGAATTATTATTAACTCCTAAGGCTACAAAGACTATGGGAGGTTTTAGCTGGCAATGTTTTTCAGAGGTGCTGTGGCTGCCCTATTCAAAAAGCAATCTGTTAACTTCTAGCTTCTAACTTCCCACCTTTTGCTATTAGGACCAAGGATTCTCACCCACAGCAAAAGGACAGGGTCTCAAGGAGTTACCCAGTCCAACCCTCTGCCCTATGGCGAGATCAGCTTTACTTACATCACTTGTGAGAGATCTTTGTCCAACCTTTCTTAAGTATTTCCAAACCCAAAAACTCAACAACCGCTCCAGATAGTTTATCCAGCATTTCCCTGCTCTTACAGTTAGAAAGTTTCTCCTTGTTGTTCAAGCCCAGGAATTCTTATCCTCTTGATAGTGTATTTTTTCCCCATGTTTTCTTGCAGCCTTTTGTAAATTTTAATTCTTGTCTTTTCCTCTTAAGCGGAATTCCTCCAGTTCTGTCAAGCTTCTGTTTGAGATCTAGCAATCCTGACCTCAAGGATACTAATTGCGATTGCTTTCTTCTGGCATCTTCCTGACTGCTCCAAGTTTTAAGTTCTTCTAAAGCATGGGAAGAGTATTGAGTGGCAGCCTTCCTTGCTTCCTTTGTATGCCATGATGGCTTCACTGCTTATCTGCCCACTCGGATAACAGTTGCCTTCTCTGCCACCCCAGATTGTTGGGGCTACAATCACTGCAGCTGTGTCCCCCTATTTCTGACGATGGTTATTGCTGTTAAAGTTGCGCTTTACTGAAAAGCATTCTGGTTTTCTCATTTGTCATGTATGGATCCCTAGTACCCTTGTGTTTTCCACAAATTTTCCTGTTTCTCACTCCAAGACATTAACAGAAATACTGAATGCAACTGGACCTAGAACAGGCCTTCAGGGCATCCACTCAATATATTCTTTCAATTTGACAATGATTTCTTGTTAAATACTCTGTTGCAGAATTTTTCAGCCTCTTGCATCCAATGCTGAGTAGCTTCAAGACCAAGTTTCTTAGCTGGCCCTATAAGAATGTCTTGTGAGTCAGAGTCAAAAGACTTGCTTAAAACAAGCCATGACAACTGTTGTTTCTCCTCTACCCCTGAGCCTGTTACCCTGTCATGGAAAGAACTGAGCTTGGTTTGACATCATCTGTTCCCAGTAACTGCATGTTTGCGCTTACTCATTTTCTTGTTATCTTCTGTGGGTTTACAAATGGTTTCATTTTTTTGTTTCGGTATCCTTCCAGAAGCTGAAATTTATTTGCCAGACAGCAATTTCCCAGTTCTTCATCTCCTGCTTTCCGGTGGGTGCTGTGCTGGTCTTCTGCCAGAACCCCGGCCCTTCACTGTCCCTTAGGTGTTCTCAAAAACAACTGCTAGCAGCTCTGAGATTGCTCTTGCATGTTCCCAAAGTACCTGAGGGTAAGTGGTATCAGAGCCAGCTGAGTGGAAAAGCCTGTAAAAAAAAGCACTTCCTAGCCCAAACTTGTCCTCTGTTGTCACTTGTGATAGCTGTGTTGGCTCCGGGGCTCGCTGCCTCACTGCAGTGAGCAAGGCAGCTGCGGTGGGTATCACTGCCCTGGCTGTCTGCCTGTGTGTGCCTCCAACACAGACTTTTATTATTATTTCCCTAAAGATTATGCCTACAAACAGCAGGATGCCCTTATTTTAGAGACTGTGAATACATAAAGAGACAAGAGCTGCTCTAAAGAATGTCTGTCTACAGAGAGAAGAGGAAAAATAATATAACATACATGCAGGAGTGGGAAAGTGTAGGAGAAATGGACAAGCTGGATATAGTCCTTGGTTTATGTGACTTTATTTTAATTTTTATTAAAGGGTAACCTATAGTTGCTCAGATGAGTTGAATTCCTGACTGTTACTTTTGACAGAAAGAAGTAAGTTTGTCAGCTGAGACAAAGCTCCTACATACAAGTCTGTGCCAAAGATGCCCAACGTGTTTCTTAAGATGCATTTCAAAGTCTCACATGGGTATTCTCCATGAAGCCATCCATCAAAAGCCTTTGTGTAAGTTCAGTAACAAACACAAAATCTGATCAGAACGAAACAGTTTGAGAAAAAAGTTTTTTAGGTTTTTTTTTCGGGCGGGGGGTGGGGAAATGTAAAATAAACCTGTTCTAGCCTGGAAATATCTATCTTTACCAACGTAGCTGCTCCTAAGAACAAATTTATACTACAGATTCACCCAAGTCTTCCTAAATCCAATGGGCAATCTCTCATTAACTCCACTGGGTGCCGGGATAAGCCCCCAAGGCTCAGGCTGCAATCTGAAGTGAGCTAAAAGCCCTGGTCTGTGAGCTTGCACACATTTGCTCATTCCTCTGAGGGCAGCTGCAGCAGTGTATTTAATGCTGCATGTCAGAATGTACTTCCAAACTACCTTGAAGTTCAGTAAAAATCCATTAAGCACCAAGTTTCCTCCTTTCTTAAAAGTGAAATCAGTTTAGCCTAGATAGGAACTGAAAAGTGAATGCTCTCTTGATGTGTGCACGGGCACCCGTGGTTGGTGTGTGAGAAAGGTCTCTGATTTTCTGGTGCCCTGGCTTGTAGGCTATGCAGAATTGTAAGGGAAAATATGTGCTCTGAACCCAGGCCAAAGCTGACTTAAAAACAGCAGACAATTAGGACATTAGGCGTAAGTAGAAGGAGCTGCCCATTTCAGTGTACCACAAGATGGGCAGAGCCAAACTATGCACATGACAGAAACATCTCCACTGTTTCTGGAGCTCTGGATTTTAGGGGATTAAGGCATTTGAAAAATAAAAGAATGGCAAACAAGGCTGAGATTTGGTAAAATAATTCTCTTTATTGTAGGAGACAGCAAGGTGTGTAACTGGTTCACCAAGCCATTCCCTTCTTCTCAGTACCTATGTTTCCCCCAGAGGTACCATCCTCCAGGGCCTTCCTCAGGCAGCTGGGTTCATGAAAGAGACAGTACCGCCAGAAAAATCCTCGTGGTAGGGCTGTTCTGTGAATCTACAGAGCTGTGTGGGTAAGGGCAAAACCTCACCTAGGCTTCTGAGATGCAAAGGAAAGCCAAAGACAAAATCACCAAAAGAGCTCAAGACAAGAGGTTTTGGACATCTGTCCACCTCCCGTCTAAGTTCCCTATGCGACCATGTGTTTCAGATACCCATGGGCCGATCTAATTCTTGTGATTCCAGCTTGTCTCTGAATCATTTAGACCTTTTTGGTTTGTGAGCCTCTCAACAGCTCTTCAGAGGCATGAGCACCGTGAGCCCAGCACTGACGGCACCAAGTGGCCACTGATCTTTGCCGTTATGGCTGTTTGAGTGTAGCATGAATGTGGAATCACATACATAAAAGGGTCTGAATCAAAATTTAATCAACAGTTTTATTCTGTTCTCCAACTTGTGCTCATTGTTTTGTATCTGTGAGCATGCTGAAGCCTGGAGTGATTGAGGGGGCTTGCTGTCATTGCAACTCAGTCTGCTCTTCATGCTGAGCACTTTATGTTTCTCTGCCTGGAAAATTTCAAATAAAATGTCAGTCTGTGCATCTCATTAATGTGCTAACAACTAAGTTAAAGGTCTAAGTAAGTGCTTTAAATATATAACACAGATTTTAAGTTCAAGGATATGGTTAAGGTTAGAATCCTTTCCATCCATCCATCCATCCATCCATCCATCCATCCATCCATCCATCCATCCATCCATCCATCCATCCTATCTGCCAGCCATCTCGCTGTAGTGCAGTTTGAATCCAAATAAGCCTAATGGAGAAAGGCAATGAGGTTTCCTTGATTAGCTCCAAAGCAGAAAGGAAGGTAGTTGACGCAAAATCAATGCTTTTGAAAGACAAAAGAGTTATAAAGCCTTTTTCCTTGAAGACATCTGTCCATGTGTCACAAGAAACTACCACCACCTTTGATGTTTGTTTGGCAGTGTTGCTGACAGTTGCGGCTGAGTCTTCAGCCTGTGTAAGCCTAAGAGACTGAACTCCATCCTCTCCTCAAGGAGAGTCATTGGGTCAAATGAGCGAGAAGCTGGTGTGGCTTTGAAATGCCATACTTGGCCTGGGTTGTGAATGGACACTTGGTCTCTTGGGACGCTGTATTAGCTTGGACAGACGCCTGCTCCACACGGTGTGTGTCAGCTCAGTTCCCTAAGTGCTCTAAAGACCCTTGTATTTTGTTTTCTATAATCCCATGTTTGTAGATTCATGTGTGTGTGTTTGTGTACGCTCCATATTATTATTTACAGCTAACTCTGTATCCCTCGCTATTTCCTTCTCCCTCTTTTGTTACATTAGATGCCATATTTTCATGCCATATGCCCACTTAAGCTGCACCTTTATGTGTACAAAATGTGTACTAATTTGCATGCACAGTTACTACCATTGTAGACACAGGCACAGAGTGAGTAGGCATATTTGCATGCAATTATCTGATTTGCTTGCCCAATTGTGGTAATTTGCATATGCAGATTGTGTGCACAGTTGTACATTTACATTTTTTAAAAACTGGCCTCCATGGTTTATTAAAATAGCTGTAAGCTTCTTCTTATAAAATATTGAAGATCCTAGAACCCCTCTGGCTTTTTGGTATTACATCCCCTCAGTAAATGATCTCCACATTTTTATATTCTCTCTCTCCCCCTCTCTCGTCCAGTACTCAAGAGAGATTTAGTCTGC
This sequence comes from Eurystomus gularis, assembly GCA_013400335.1. Taxonomy (NCBI): domain Eukaryota; kingdom Metazoa; phylum Chordata; class Aves; order Coraciiformes; family Coraciidae; genus Eurystomus; species Eurystomus gularis. The sequence goes on along the minus strand of VZZY01013118.1, from coordinate 82,751 downwards.
AGATTTATACATCCATTATTTCAAGGTATATTTGATCTTCTCCATATGCCTCTGTTAATCCACCTTAGCTGTAAGGAGAGAAAGAAAAATACCCTTGCTTAACTTTCAGAGGATATTTCACCTATCTGAGCCTGTGTTTTCCATTTAAACTTAGATTTTTTTTTCAATGAATTAATTCTGACGGAACTGAAAAGATTATTTTCCTAATAGAGAACTCATCAGTTGCTATGGGTAAATCCAGGACTCTAATGTGTGCTCTGGCATCACTTTAGCATGGAGGGACCAAATGTGTCTTTGAAAGCATCTAAAAGTTTTTCTGAGAACAGGCCGAGTAAGAGGAAAGTTGCCAATCTGGTTTCTGTGCCTTAAGTTCTTTCAGACATGAAGTTTGCTTTACCATAATTTCTCAGTCATACTTCCAGCACCTTGGGACTTAGCTTCTCCCACCCGGATGGCTCGTAAAATTCTTGGTACTTCACTAACTGGATCATATCTCTAGTTTGGAATGAATGGTCCCTTCATGCTGCACATACCTCTAATATCTGTGAACCATGTTCTAATAAAGAATCCAGCCGAGCAATCTGCAGTTTTATCAGGCCACATTGAATCCTCAGCTATTGCTTGTGCTCTAGATACTATTCTTCTGTAATAAACATGAGAGAAAGCAAGGAAAAGTTGCCATCTCAAAACATACCAAGAAAGCAGGACAGGATTTTTTCCTAACATTTAGATAGGAAAGGAATGGAGTAAAAATTGAACTGCGGGAGTTCTTTATAACTGATTGTAATTCCTCCACCTAAAATTTAGCCAGCAAAAGCCTGTGCATTTTACACTTACGGTTCAACCCCAACTTATATGAAAACATGAAGCAATCATCCAAGTTACCACAAACAGGCTTGTATTTTTCTCACAGCAGCAAAGCTGGTCTCTGCTTCCTAAAAATCATCTCAGAAAAAAATTCCCCTGTATATGGATACAGTGAAAGGGGAAAAAAGTATTCATACTCTCTCTAAATATTCCACAGTTCTACTGATACCCAATTATGTCTTCTGGAAAAAGGCTTTCTGCGAAGGTTGCCCTGCAGGGAAGGGAACAGCAAACAGCATAGTAACGGGCTGGAGGGAACAAGTAAGGTCTCTGAGGTTACGCATCCCAGAGGAGCAACAGAAATTCACATTAAGCTATGATTCTTTCTCTGCTCCCCTTCTCCATGTCACATCCTTCCGGAAGCTGCAGATGTTTAGGCAGAACTATGAGCCCACCACTGATCTTGTCCCTGTTCCGGGGGGCACACTGTCAGTGCGCCGCCTTCTTCTGGTTGCCACCAGCCCCCTGCTTCAGGTGTTACACTCTGAGCTTAGGTGTGCTACTGCAGAAGTGTTTACCACTTCCAAATTGAATTAAACTTGCAAAGAATTTATGGGAATGAAAACTGAAAATCAAAATCAAATCCATATTTCATTCCTACCATAACTAGCTGTCCCCGTTCTCTCTTTTTTCCAAGGTGTCTGACACATGGCAAATCACAGATACCAGTGCTAATGCTGAGACCTGAAGGCTCAGTGGAGGCAGAGGAGAGAGAAGGAAAAGCTTGGAAATGACAACAGCCTCACTGCAGCTGTGATAAAATGGTTGCAGACAGGCTCCACGGAGAGCACGGCCTGGGGAGCATAACCTCGCCTGCCCAGGGGTGGGCTGGGTGGGGTGCTCTAGATTCTAACTCAGATTGTCCAGCCTTGTGCATTTAGTCTTATTTTGCTCTATTTTAAGCCATGTGAAATCCTCAGGCACAGTTTTGAGTCTTGTACAGTTCATAAAACACTGTCAGAAAATTCAGAAATGCACCGGTACATTTGTTGGAAATTCTCTCAGGATTTAGAAAATGCACCTACAGAGTTTTACATCTCCATACTTACGTGCTAACAAGTCTAGGGTGGTATTAAAGCCTCATACAAAAATGTAAATACTGCTTACAAGGGACTATAATAGCCTTCAAGTAAGAGGATGAACCATCTCTAATTTTGTGCACTCTGGTCATTCTGAAAATGCTCAGGAAATGGTTGAAGAATGTTATTTCCTTGCTCAAGCGTTACTAAACTGGATCTTCCAGAATATCTTGATCTCTTATTATGAATGCTGGTAATTGTAATGCTATGCTGAGAGAGCAGTTTCCTTGCAGCAATCTGTCCAGCGTCTCAACAGCCCTAGGGGTGAGCACCTTCTACTCAACAGTTAAAGTGGATTGAGCTTCCATAGGAAAGCATCAGACCTTCTGACACTGCAGAGAAATTACCTTTTTTTCACAAACTCTCTGGGCTGTCTGACAAGTGGTGATTCCATTCATGAGCCTCGCTCAGTCCAGAAGCCCCAGACATGCCAACTCACCACGAACTTCCAGCGCATCGCACTGCCTTGGGAGCAGCTTTCAACCAACGCCACGCTGGGCAGATGCTAAGCAGAAGCAGTCTGGTGTGATTAACCTGGTGCCACTATGTGCTTTTCTCTGCTTAGGGAAGCTCACAAAAAAGCCTCATGGGCCTTTGATATGAAGTTTCACATTAGGAAAGTGGCTTTCTTTGGAAGATGTTGCAGATCTGCCTTGTCCTTACCTCTCTATGTAGGAGCAGCCTCTCAGGCCCCACTGTGCACATCCACTGATCGGAGCTATTGCAGCAGAGGTCTGGAAATATTTTCTTCATTTCAGTTCCTTCCTCCTTTTTGCTTTGCTTTAAAAGCACATTCCTGCCCCAAACTGAAATGCTAACATAGATGTAGCCAGCGTTATGCTGCAGACTTTAAACAGGTCCTTCCTTACCAGGGAATTGCTGTCTGCTGTGCAGACAGATGTTCGGTCAAAGAACGGGGAACAGCAGCTGCTTCTGCCCAAGTAGCAGTTTTATTCTTCCAGAGTATCACAACGCTGATACTCTGTAGGTGCTACTTCTTGGAGGGTGTGAGGAGGACTCCTCGCAGACCATGTGAGCAGGAGCTCCATTTTTCACCTGAAGCGACCAACTCACTTTCCCAGGTTCGCGTTGGGAGCAGGCACATTGCTCTGCAGACATGTTCTCCTCCGCCCAACCTGATGGACTGCACCAAGTGTGACTTTGCCTTTACTGAGTCATGTAGTTTTAAAGTTCATTTAAATCAAATTTGAAGGGTTTTTAATGCCCAAAATACAGATTTTAAAGGCCAGTCAGAAATTACCTGGAAATATCTCTCTTTGTGCAGGAAATTGTATATAATTATAGGATATTACTGCCAGTCCATGCTTGCCACTGTGTGTTACACAGTCCTAGTTTATTTTTGGGTTAGAAGACAGGGTTTTTTTTAATTGAAACTCTGATTGTGAAACATCCAGGACCCCTGAATCTCTGCAGGCTACAAATGCAGCAGAATTTTGATCATATTTTACTTTTAGGCCTCTTTCCCAGTGCTCTGCACTTTGAACAATCATCTTTAAGCAAGTGTCTGCAATTCCCATGGATTTATCCTTAGGAAATGTACCAAGAATCCCTCGGCATCAGAATTAATCATAATGAATAAAGAAAAATGCTTTTACATGTGGCTCCAGCAGGGAACCTACTTTGGGATAAATTGTGAATTCTAGTTTACCCAACATCCTGCCTTGCAATCCCTGCTTCGTCCCTAAAAATGAAACAGGCCATAAAAACAATGATGATTTTTATTGTCCAAACTGAGAGAAAAAAAGGCAAGCTTCAATCAGAAAAACACTTTATAATCATCAAAGGAGGTTTTAGGACAGTGTCAGATGTAAAGAAATGTCTAGGTTTATAGTATTGTGTTTAAACTGGAGACTGAATGCTTCCTGCTGCAGTGAGATCACACTCGTGATCCAGGTGTGATCTGGTAATGGAATAATAGTGCACACAAACAGAAAGCAGTTCCGCAGTTTCAGAACATAACGAGCACAAGATTTTAAATGTGGTTTTTATTCCTTTGAAAAGATGAAGCAATTCTTTACTCAGTATAGCAACAGCAATAGTATCTCAGGTATCAGATGTTTAAAAGATTTTTTAAAAAGAAATACTGCACAAATTGATCTGTTATCTAAGTGGAAGGAGGGAGTGAGGATACACTGACCTAAATAATGGAAGGGTTTGGAAGCAGGAGGGAACAGATAAAAACTGATTCAAATGAACTCCTCACATGTTTGAGACTGAGAGTGCAAAACCTATAATTAGAAATTATAGGTAATAATTAGTATTTAAAATGCCTGGAATGAGTGATTAAGAGGGGCTGTTTGATTTCTGAAAGTGCCCCTTCTTGACAGCAGGAGGCCTTGAATTCATATTCCCCAAGGAAAATAAGAATTCTTACAGGACACAGGCATAAAATGGGTACAAACAGGTACATGTTTGTCATGAGTACTTTAAGGCTTTTAATTAGAATGGAGCAACTAAAAGTGTCTGACGACAAGAATACAAGAACTGCTTTTCAGTAGGAACTGTGAGGGTTGAAACTCTAACTTGATGAGCTGACAAAAGGGATTTTCTAGTATAGTTGTCTATGTGGGTCTGTGCTGTTCAGTATCTTCGTCAACACCCTGGACGATGGGGATGGCACACACCCTGAGGAAACGGCCTCAGGTTGCACCAGGGGAGGTTCAGGTTGGACATTAGGAAAAATTTCTTCCCCAAAAAGCTTGTAAAGCCCTGGAAGAGGCTGCCCGGGGCAGTGGTGGAGTCCCCATCCCTGGAGGGGTTTCAAAGCTGTGTAGATGTGGCACCGAGGGACATATGTAAGTAAATTCTGAGGGCAAAGCGACGTTAGAAATTTAATAAGCCATGTAGGACTAAGAAAGAAAGAAAGACAAACAAACAAACCTCAAGATTTTGTAGATCTGCTTTGGCTAGGTGTGCTGTTTGTCTGAGTCTTCATCCACATGTCCATGTCCTGCTTGTCACCTTCTAGGAGAGGGTGACTCGGTGGCTTCTGGCTATTTCAGGTAATCATTGCTGGGGAAGATGTGCAAAATCAGAAGCCCACTACATCACCGTCTCTTTGAAACAGAGACTTCCTACTCCAGACCAACATTTTAACAAGCTTTTTTTCCCCTTTGATTTTGAAAACCCTTTCTCTCTCTTCCACAGTTTGGGGGTCAAATCTATCCTTGCTGTAACTCCACCAAGGCTAATTTGGCCCGTGTTTTTCCCTGTCTCTCAGCCAAAGACCCAATTAAAAGAGATCCTGTCAAATCACAGAGCAAAGGGAGTTATTTCCTCACTAAATGCTCTCCCTGGGCTAAATCCTTTATGTGAACTGCAGTCTTTTGCCAGCCCATGGGAAGCTAGTGGCAGACACATCTGATGTGTCTGCTCAGTCAGAAGACCTTCTTACTTCAGCAGGAAATATCTAGACCTACTTCTCCTTGCTACTGCTCCTAAATATCCCCTCGTGGGTATCTCAGCAGCCATTACATGGAGCCAGACCTAAAAGCAGACGTTTTTTCCTTTTTTATAATGGGAGACTTCATTTATGCTGAGAATACAGTTTTTACCAGACTGCCTGCAGGACAATACAATGAAAGATTTATCCTTAATAGCATTTCACTGAAGTTTCACCACAGGAGACAGAGTTTTTTGTTGTGCCTTTTTTTTTTTTCCCCTTCAGTTGCTATGAAAATCTGCTCTTAGCTTTTTTTTTCACAGAGCATAATCCCTAGATGTCCTCTGCCACCTTCTCTCAACTGCATTTTTCTCGTTTCTTCGATCCCTTCTCATCTCCAACACACTTACCTCCTTTCTGTTTTGATTTTAATCTCCTATTGTGCAGTCCAAGGTAATTAGGAAAGTAACAGATTACGAGCAGGGTAACTCTGAAGGTGGACAAGCTGTCTATAGCAAATTATATGAAATAGGACCTCGCCTTTTCTCATCTGCAACTTCATGTTTGCTTTTCTCTCTAAGTCTCTGTTGGACACAGTCTGCTGATTTGCAAGCTTCAACTTACATCTCCATGACTGCTCCACTCTCCAGGTCGCTGCTGAGGCCAAAGTGCACACCCCTCTTCCTGCCTTTTTGAAGGTCTCTCTGCTCCAGGATCTATCTCATCTTTTGTCCAGGGGAAGTGCAGACTCTTGGCTGAACTCCCAAGAGAGACAGCACCCTGCAGAGCACAGATAGGTGCCTCTGAGTCGAGTGAGATTCTCTTGCAAAGTGCCCATCTCTTCCCATTAAGCTTAGCAAGCTTATATGAGGCACTAAGTCCCAAGTGGCTCAATGAAAGAAGAACGCAATCCTGGATGAGTGATATCACTGGCAAACTGCCTGAATAAGGGTCTACTGGCAGACTCCAGTTCTGCATAGTCCTTCCTGAGTCCTCTGGAGGTACGGTGATGTCTAGTGTGTGCCTACGGGGTTGGCTGGAGGGAGACTTGGGATAATATCCCATCTCACACCAGTCCTGCCTTATCTGTCTCTTGTTTCCCTGCCACTAAATAAGCAGAATGGTACCTTTTTTCTTCCAAAACTGCAGCAGAACTCAGGGTTGCAAAAAGCTCCTTGAGCAGCTTTTAATTGTTATCCTAAGCTTCCTCAGGTGCCTGACTGCTTGAATATCTAAGAATTTATGGGCATTTGGTAACATCTGAAAATGAAGAGTCTCTTTAACATGCTTATGATAAGTATTTGCACTATTTTAGAAAGCTATTTTCATTCCACTCACTTGTTAAATAACTTTTTAGAACTTGAACATTTACTGCTCATTTTATATGTGAAATAAATCAATCAGATTTAACAAAGGAAAGAACCTGATTTGCCCACAGCCCTGTCTGAGCACAGAGGTGCCATTTTGCAATCTAATGAAGCTTTCAGTTAAAGAAATGAAAGGTGGGGGGAGACTTTGATGCCTAATAAAAATGATTCAGCATCCTCATAACTTTGACAAGTAGCGTGGCTTAGAAACCTTCCACTGGAACAGTATAACAATAGAGACAGAACTCGTCAGTCTAGACCACAGAAGTTATCTACCCACAGTGATGCCTCCTCCCCAAATCTGAAAGAGCTTTGGGAAAGGAAAGGGCTCCAAGCAAAGTGCTGAATATAAACAGAATATAGTGTCATTAAGAAAACCCATGACATGGGTTTGTACGCATGGCAAGAAAAGACATCTGCAGGTACTCAGCTTTGAGGAATCCTTCTTGTCCAAGTTACTAAGAAGATACTGAGACTACAGACTTTTTAGGAAAGGGACTACCTTTCTGTATTTGTATGTGCCCTGCACAAAAATGGGATACTACACTATGAAATGGGGCTTCTTTGCTGTTAATAACACATTCTATAATGAATAACACATTCTGAAAGTGGTGCACTTGCTTCAGACCCTGCCTAGCTCAAGGGGCACGAGTGAATACAGTCCTGACCTCCTCTGGTGGCAAACAGAGCCCCAGTCAAGTAATGAAGAGCGGCTCTTCAACTCCATTAAATCAAAGCACAAGCTCTGCAGAGGTGGACTTCACCATGGGAATAGGGCAGCTAGACCTGCTCGTGTAGCCTGTCACTGCCTGTCTTGGCACTTGTGATCACCACTGCATTTCAACTGACTAGAGTGACTGACAGTTCAGGTTGGTTGCCATATGGGGCTGCTGTGCTTTGGCCTCAAGGATGTTTAATGGACAGCAGATCTGCAGGGCTACCCAGCACTATGTGTGGCTCTAATATGGCTACAATCTCTTCTTACACATTCCTCAATCTTCTACTGTTTCTAAAACAATGCATTATTTTTCCTTTTGTTTTCCTGGTGCTTCATAGTTAATCAGTACAGAGTTTAAAAAGGGATTTTTATATCTATAAAAATAAGAGTTCCTTAACACCTTTATAAATCATCCATACTTCACAGTCTGAGGTTATTACCAGATGGGTATCTGTCGAGGCCTGTCTGAAGAGACTATCTGTGACTTTGATGTATTTTTCCTATGCTGCTAACAAATGGGTCACAGCCCAGTTATGTGATTATACAACATGTTTACAACTTCTGCCATACTGAAGATGCACAGAATATTGCTTGGCAGGAGCCAAGACATGCATCTTGCATGATATAAGAAGTTCTGCCTCTCTCCCTTCCATCCCTCTACATACACAAGGCATCTGACACAGACAAAACTTCCTTGCTGTCATGTTTGAGAATGGTGGGGCTGAGTCTCACAGACAGAAAATCTTTCAATCTTTAATATGCTATCAAGCTCAGCAACAAAAAAGGATTAAAATTGTACTGCGTGGAGGCTTCTGTGTTATGAAGTATCATCATCCAAACACTTCAAGTAGTATTCTATAGCATAGTCTACCGTAAGTTCAATTTTTACTCAATCACTTGAAATGCACTTAGGAAAATTGCTCTTTTGCTGTTTTCACAACAGCTCTGGAAGTCAGCCTCTGGTTTAATGATAACTGCTTTAATCACAGTTTGGCTTGTTTCATTTTGACAGCATTGATGTAACAAATTATTTATTTTCTGTATGTTAAATATGCTGTCATCGCAGCTCCCAGAATTCTGTTACTGGTGCACTAAATGCAAACGACAAGGTTTGCATCTCATTAAGGTAATTTGTGTGCGCATAATTTTCAGTAAACACAGTGAATGAAATCACGTATCTTCTCTACCAAAAGTGTCATCTGAAGCTATTTGTGCTTGTTTTAGTAACGGAAGTTATTTTTCAAGCCCCACTATATATAGCAAAACATGTGTTTTCTCAAACAGGAGAGCCAGACTGTAAAGCGAGCGCAGCATCCTCAAGCAGGAATTGCATTTAAAAGATTGTTACACCATTAGGCTGAACAACCTCCCTCTCCTTTGCCGTGAATTGCTGCACTCCGCTCTGAGCTCAGATTCTGCAGGGTACACGAGGAGGAAAGGATGTTTGTTCCTACACCGTGAGCAAGGGGATGGGGGAATTCTGCCACTAATTTGTTCTGATCCTGCTGCCTCATTAGGGCAGTCTGTAAAAGATGGGAAATGTGTCCTATGGCAGTGAATGTGAACTTTCTGCATGGAGCTGTTAACACAGTAAATAGCTCAGGAGGAGGGAGGGAGACAGCTGGAGTACATTGTGTTTCATAAAGGCTATACCGGAGCCTTGAATCTTCATTTAACCCATCACTGAGGTGACAAATATCCACCGCTTTGCTGCTGTGTGATGCTGCTGCTGCTTGCCTGTTAATTTATCTGTTTTCAGGCTGTCTAGACATTGTTTGGGTCAAAAAGTGCTGTCTCTCCCCTGCCGTGGGATTTGCCTGCTCAGCTCTTGCTGCAGGCTTCTGTGCCAAACGGGCTTTACAGAAGAATGCTCCCTCTGTCTGGATGGCTTATTAAACAGCACTCGGAATAGATGGAGAGGTTTTCAATCAGGATAAGGCTTCCTACAGATAAAGTTTATTTTAACCTCTTCTCTCTAAAAATACACTGTCGGGGATAAAGAATTAAAATAATTGGGGTTTTTCCCTTGTGATTAAAAATCTGCCTAAAAGTGTCCTTGACATGTTCTCTTACAAGGTTCAAGCGGTTTTTGGATGGTCCAGCCCCAGACTAACCTAAATGCCAACCTGGGGCCCGTGCTGTGCCTTCCCTGGGGTGGTGCTGTGCCCAGCGCAGTGGAGCCCATCAGAACCCCTGGCTGCCAGATAAATACTAGAAAATACTTTTTAAATGGTACTTCAAGTTAAGTAAATCTAATGAATACCTTGGCCATCTATTTCTCACGAACGCTGGTAAAGATGTTGCCCTTTGGGACACTCAGCTGCAGGGATGTTTTTTGTTTAAAAATATCATCCAGCTGCCTTACCCAAATTGTTGCCAGGAGATTCTCAGTTTGATTCAGTCGGAGGTAACCGGAAGTTCCATAAAAGCAAAATTCCCATTCACTATGAAATATTGTTGTATTGCATTATCTCTTTAATATCAGCTTTGATTTCCTAATATAGCTGCTGTGATCTTCAGGAACAATGTCCTATCTGGGACTTAGTGAAAAATCTCTTTTTTTCCTCTTTTTTATGGACATAAAAATGGGGTTTGGATTAACTGAAATATTTTGCAAGGACTGCAAAGACTATGGAAAACATTTGTTGATTTTTGAAGAAGTCTCCCCGACGGAGGCATGCTACAGGCACTGCATGGTGGGAGCTGTAGTTCTTACGTTTCACGTTCCCCTTTCATTGTATCAATCAGCCTGACTTTATCTTCCAGGATTTAAGGCTTCCTCACGCCCTGTGTAAATCACCACTTCCCACTGCTCCAACACAGAGCATAGGAAAGGTAGCCCAGCCAAGGGACCTGTAGTGAAAGATGATGTAGGCATCTTTATTAGGGCCCGCAGCATGGTTTTGGTGTGCACATGTTGCTCTGTGTACAGCAACATAAATTTTGCCATAAATTTACATTTATGCATAAATATTTCTGACATGTAAAAAATCGGAGGAAAATAAATCTACCCTCACTGGAAAAACATCCTCCCAGCCCTCTCTCCCGTTTACAGGTCAGCCCGTGGGCTATGCCTGCTTTCCACAGAGGGCCTGGAGATCCCTTCTGAGCTAGCAAAATTCTGTCATAGGTCCCACAAAAGGGAAAGGGATGTTTTTGCTAAAGGTCATAGAATCGTGGAATGGTTCAGGTTGGAAGAGACCTTAAAGATCATCTAGTGCTAGCCCCCCTGCCATGGGCAGGGACAGCTCCCACTAGACCAGGTTGTGCAAGGCCCCATCCAACCTGATCTTGAACACATCCAGTGATAGAGCATTCACAGCTTCCCTTGGCAACCTGTTCCAGTGTCTCACCACCCTCATAGTGAAGAACTTCTTCCTTATATCTAACCTAAATCTACTTTCTTCCAGCTCGAACCCATTAGCCCTCATCCTATCACTACAACCCCAAGATGAACCTCTCAGGATTTTCAGCTGATTTTTTGGAAGACAGGGCTCAGTTTTCTTACATCTACTAACTATACCCAGTTATTTGCTGAATAGCACTGTAAGCAGTTCTTTGCTGGCCATTCTCTTACTGGAAAAGAGCTCATGACCCTGAAATAGGCACCCAGTCAATCAAGGCACCCTTGACTTCAGCAACGTTCTGCTGCAACCCTGCCTCTTGGCCACCTGCAGTGCACCCAAGAACTAGGCCTTCAGATGACCGAAGTTCAGGCAAGTGTGCCCGAACTACAGCAATTAACTCTTTGAACCCAGGTCTGAGAAATTTTGGCACCCAGTTTTTGTGCTCCCCTGGGGTGGGCAGTGATTAGAGCCTTTTAAGCCACTTGCTAGCGAGGCTACTGAGTAGGGCATGGAAGCAGCAGATGTTCAGATGAACAGAAGTTCCTGACAGTGTTCACCCAGGCTAGATTTAAGTCACTCTCACTGCAAGATTCTCAAGCTTCACATGTTTTCTCACAGAACAAGGACTACAGAGAATGTTTGTTAAAAATTTTCTCCCTCCTCCCCACTGGGTTTTACAAAAAAATGCCATGGAAATAAAAGCTTTGTTAAAGCTTACTGTTACAAAGCCTAAATTTTAGGCCAAGTTAGACCTGAAAGAGTTTCTTTATTATTTTTTTCCATGACTAATTCTATAGAAATTAGTCTATGACAAATTCATAGAATTTGCATAGGTTTTCTGAAATAGCTACAATCAATGTAGTGATTTTACTGGGAGCTTCAAAATACAAACTGAACAGAGAGGTGCTTTCTCTGATATACTTGTAGGTCTACAGCTACAAGATTTTTCCACTGTCCTTTTTATTCCGAACGAGTAAGTTTAAAAAAAAAACCCACCCATATATGAAAGATGATGGTATAAGGCTTATTCTTCACAGGACTTCAAAGCTTTTCCTGCAGATCCTGAGTTGTGGGCAGCAAGTGAGTGGGGAATGAAGGCAGGGAATGAAGTGAGGTTCAGGAAACTGTGAGGAGCGGGAGGGATGCTCAGAAAAATTAAGGGTCAACCCACCTAAATTGTTAATCTGCTCTATCCCTTAAAAGTCTCCTGCTACAGGCAGCTCCCAGAATGCTATTCCTAACTGTATTACAGATCTCATCCTTCTCCTCCCCTTCACTATCCAGGCCAAAATGTGCCTCTGGCATTGTCTGAAACTGCGGAGGACTCCACAGCTCAGCATTAACCTGGGGGCCACCTGGGCAGGCCACTGTTGGCTTACTTTCATGTCAGGTATCTCTTGCTGTGCTTACTGCTGATCTACTGCAGTCATGATTTTAATGACCTTCCTCTCTCTAAATCAGATGCTAAGGGCAAAGGAGTGTATTTCACTTCTCCAATTTTTAATTAGTAAGCAGCAAACCCAAGTCAGGCAGCGTTTTCCTCTTGCCTTGGCAGAGGCTGGGAGTTTCATCCCTGTTCACTTACAGGGGCACCCAGCTGGCCCCCTGAGCTCATTCCCAGTTCTGCCAGGGATCTGCAGGGTGGTTGGGGACAGTCTCCCTCTGCATGAGGAAGCAGGCCAGAAGTCAAACAGTGGAGGAGGAGATGGATGAAGTGGGTTCAGTTCCTTGGTCTGCCAGGGACTTCCCGCGTGACTCTCAGCCAGATACTTCATCATCTTGTGTTTCAGTTCTCTGTCTCTAAACAAGGGCAAACAATGATTTCATACTTCACTGTGGTGCCATGAGGGCACATTAGGAACTGTAACATTCCCTAAATTCCATGGGAGAGATGAATGAGTTGGTTTATACACAGACGTAACAGCTATAAGAGCAGGTACTCCTTTTAGTGTGTGCCTGCACTGGAGATTTGAGATAGGCAACGTGTTTGTCACAACAGTGGGCTCTAGAGATGGGATATATTTGGAGCCTGTAGCCATTAGTGAGTTACATGCAATAAAGCATAAGGTCGTGCTTATAAAGCATAAGAGCAAGTGCCTCCTGTTACTGTGCTGTGATGCCTCGGGCAATTCAGGAGTGTGGGCAGGCAACATTCCCTAATTCAGTCAGCCCCACAAGGCAGCTATCACTTGGATGCCAATGTCAAAATTGGGCAAGATTAGGTGTGGACTCCTTGCTTCTTGCTTTAGGTGCATTTAAACATGTACAGGATATTTCCAGTAGGTCCGTGGGGCAGTTTTCAGTTTGATAGCCACATTACATTGCTTTTTTAAAAATAAAAAAAATCTATTGGTGTCACCCAAAAAGTTCTGAGCAACCTGATCTAGTGGGAGGTGTCCCTGCTATGGCAGGGGGGTTGGAACTAGATGATCTTTGAGGTCCCTTCCAACCCTGACAATTCTATGCCTCTGTGATTCTATTTTTCCCTTATCTCAACACTCCAAGCAGTCGGTTTTAGAGCTGTAGAGACTGCTGATCCCAACTCAGCAGGTGATTTCATTGGATTCCTCCTGTGCTGTTTTGTCTGCTCGGGTTCCCCATAGCTTGCTGTCCAGCAAGTGCACAGGGGCAGCTTACTCACTGTGTGGGGTAGGCAGACTGCATGCCAAACAGCCATCATGGAGAAAGAATCTTTCATCTCCTTTGAGCTTATTTTGAATTGGTAACCCTCATGTGAAGAAAGCTGGCCTTCCAGCCTTCTTGTTCCTTAGCATCTCAAAACAGTAACAGTGCCGTGGTGGCCTTTCACCTGAGAGGACATAGATATTTAACAATTCTATCAGAACTTGGTGAAAGTTTGGGAAAGTGGAAATAATACACAGTAAGAAATGTTTGATTCTGAATCTGCCATTTGAAGTTGATAGAACAAAAAAAGCCTGCACAGACATGCAAATATTTCAGGGCACTGGTAAGGACCCCACACCCATTCAAAGTTTGCTTTCTATGGGTCTTTCATAGATTGCAGCACACCTCCCTCTTGTGAGTTTTAGTTCCTTTTTCACTTTCTGAGATGAGGTTTCTTCACTATGCCCAGACACAAACTGAAGTGAAACACAAATGCAAGTAGTTTCTACCCTGAGGGTATTTTCCTAGATGTACTCTTACTGCAGGCCATGTCCTCAGTCTCATATAAAGACTTGTTTGGTTTGTAACCCTGTGATGGCCAAACAACAAACTGGAGCTCAAAGTTGATGTTACTCTTAGCTGCTGATAATTTTGTTCCATTGTTTATTCCATCTGCAATTGGTTTATAGTTCAACCTACTTCTGTTCCTGTTGGAGTTTTTGCTCCATAAATTCCTGTGTGTCTCCCTGGCTGAAAAGTCAACAGTTACTGCACTTTCATTTCCTCCTCTGAGGGTGAATCATAACCAAGCAAGGGCTGTAAGACCAAAACCAAAAGGAGAGAGAAGTAATGGGGTGGATCAGCTTCTCCAGGCTGCGTGAGCCCTGCAGGGTGTCCTTTACAAATGCAGTCCATGAACTGAACCTGAAATCCATTCCTTTGCAATGGCTGAAGTAAACTGACCCTTGAAGATCTGCTTGGTGATTCCAGTCAGATGAACTCAAGCTTTCAAAGGAGAACAGCCTCACAGCGCTGCCCTTCCTTCTCCTTGGATGTACCCTTTTGTAATAATCTACAGCAGCAGCAGATGAGCTTGATGACTTAGGAGGACCTTCCAAGCCTACCTCCATGGCCTCTGAACGTTCAGAGAGATGTTCAAACACACAGCAAAGCATGAGCCCTAGGCTGTGAATGCTTGCGTGCAGTGTGGGTTTTTTTAATCTCTCCATTCTGAATCAGCTTCTACACTGAATGAAGAATGTATCTGGCCTTATTAGCAGCTTTCCTAAAAAGTGTCTTTGGAGGACAAAACTGGAAAAACAGTGGGGTTTGTGTGACTTTTTCCTTTTAACATAATTTATAGCTGTTCACTGCTTATTTTGATAAACAACTTCCCTACGCCAGCAGGGTGGGGCTGTTGTGGAATATCATGCCAAGTTTGACTTACAGAGAAGAGGGGAAGACAGAATACATATTCAAATCAACAAATATATATATGTGTGCATGTGTTTAAACACTTAATTTAACCATTAATTTAATGGAAAATATGACTATAAGAAAAAATATTTCCATTTTCATTGACATTTTCTTGAGAAAAAGGAGTATTTTCTCATGAACCTCAGAGTTAGAAATAACCTGAAATTTATTTAACCAAGAAATGTGCTTTGCTTTCTTTTTCCCCATGCAATTAAAATCCGAAACAAAACAAAAAACCCCACAAATTTAGAGATCTGGCATGGTTTTCAAACCAAATGGGTGTTCATCTAGGACTATGACATCTCAAACAAAGGTAGCCCATGAAAATATTAAATGATCAAATTGCATGGTGGTGTGGGGGGTTGCTCAGCTGGGCACACTGATGAAAATGCCAAACAAAATGCTCCATCCAGGGACAGCAGGCATCGCTCGTGGGTTTTCACTTACTCCAATGCAAACAGGAAGCAGTGTAACGGTTCTGCAAGTCAGTTTGAGGTGAGTGTTAGTCCAGAAATAATTTCTGCTGAGGGACATTCAGTCTCACATTTTGGACCTTTAGGAGATGCCACCTTACTTGAACTTGCTGTTTCTCTGAATTTTCTACTGTAAGTTAGTCATGGCACACGTGGTTAGTAAATGGAAGTATCAAAAATTTGGCAGATGTTTGGGAAAAGATGTTCTTCAGTTTGTTGAGTTTTGCTCATATTTGAACCTTTTTTTGTCTGCTGTGGCTTGGTCCAATGCCCATCAGTGTTCATGGAAAACTCCAGTTGAACTGGATGAGTTTTGCAGATCCGGTTCTGTAAGATGACAAGTTTCTTCCATTCATGCTAGAAAGAACGGAAAGTGCTAAACAAACTGCAGGAGGTGGGTGACCCTTGACTGTGCCAGGTCCCCGCGTTCTGCCTTTGGATATTGGAAGATGAGATGGAAGAGAAAAGCCAGTTTCCCTGCAATGGCTGAATTCTGACCTGCAGCAGCTCTTCGGCTCATGCAGGCTTTTGAAAAACTGACATTTTACTCTATGAATCACACATGGAATTTGCATCTTATGTCACACACACACTGAATAGTGGAAAAATTATGACTCAGTTATATTCTTTTTATGAATCGAACTCTAAGACAAGATGTTTTGCATTGTTGTGTTGAGAAGTCTCTGTTCTCCTCCCTTGTATCGCCTCCAACACCCACCCCCTCAGAGGCACACACACGTCCCACCCCTCACTGTACCACCCACTCCCACCACACCTTTGCTTTGACCCTTCTACTGGGAGTTGTTTACTGCCACCTATTCCCTCCAGTGGCAAGTCACTGCTGTTATTACTGTATAGTTATTATTATTTTTGTGCCAGCCACTCATCTGGACAGGAAAGCTTTAAGAACCTTAATTACTTTGTGGCCAGACATGAAGCTGTATTTCTAAAAGTAGCTTTTCTTTTTTGGATCAAGTTCATTTCCTACAGTGTCTGGGTGTACGAGTTTGCTAAAAGCTTTCAGGTTCTCAGGAACCCCCGTACTGTCTTCTAAAACACAAATACATATATATAAGGAGTTGAAAATCGGAATAATTAAATTGTTTTCACCTCCTGTCAATCACCTACATGGAGTCATTTGCAGTTTCTCTTACATACTCTGCTTTCACTTCTGGGCTAAATACCTCTCTAAAATGTGATTATTGCGTGCTCTGGGTCAGGACCCTTCCAGCTGAAATGTTCTGTAGAAAATATCACTGTTATTCTTGCAGTGTGATTTTTGGCACTTACCACCAACTATGTTAATTTTTATATTTTTAAGAGAAGTGCAGCAGAACTGGCAGAGAGATAGTGAGTAATTCCCTTGAAGCTATGTCCCCACTGATTTGATTTTTCCTTGACAGCTTATCCATCATGCTATATGCTTATTTAGACAAATAAATAAGAGGGCTGTTATCTGCCAGCCTGGCCTGAGGGCTTTTAGCAACACCAGAAAGTCTGCCGGCTTTCCTTTCAACATTCAACAAGACGATTAGGGAATCACATTATGGTAAATGTGGATACTACACGCTTGAGTGGGAAAAGAAGAGCTGGTCTGAAACTTGTGAATCCATGGGAAGTCCAGTGTTGATTGCATGGTAGTGTACCTCTGACCTGCAACTAACAGAAAGACTCTCTGAGCAGGGATCAGAAAGGTGGCTTAAGAAAAACTTGGGCCTAATTCTGTGTGGTGAACAGAACAGTTCTGGGATTTATTGCTAGCACTGGGAGATACATGCTGATAAAACGTCGTGCTCTGAAGAAAACAGATTTGGGTCAGCTGAAACATTTTGTGAATTCGTGTTCCACTTAACAAGTTGTTTCATTCTTAAAATTTAAGCAAGTCAAAATGTTCCTTTCAACATTTTTACATGAAACAGTACACCTTTCAGAAATGTACCTGGTTTTATTTTTTAAATGCTTACAAGTGAAATGATACCTTTTACTTCAAACCAAGTGACATATTCTCATCCTAAATGATTCATTTCATTTAGTTAAAATGGGGTGAAAAAAAAGACATCTCCTTCCTCCACGCTAAAATGTTTTTTCCACAATTTTTTCAGTACAATTTTGCAAATAATTCCTTCCCCTTCATGAGAAGCCCTTTAGTGCATCCACAGCAAGAGCCGTTCTTCCACCCGGTCTCCACCTGGACATGTCCTTCCTTCCCTCTCCAAAGGAAATTTTCCCTCTGTGTTTCAGGGAGAACAAACCAGCTCTTCACCACTCCTAGCTGCAGGTAACTAGAGGGCAGGCTGAGGGCTGAAATGAACCTGCTCAGCCTTTGTGCTGTTCAGTTAACCAGCTTAACTGTGTGAGCACAGACAGGCTTGGAGCTTCTCACTCAGAGAAGCGAGGGATGAAATCACAAACAGGTATTATTTGCTCTGTCCTAAAACTGCTGCCTGAACTTTTAGAAGTTAGGCAAATACATTCATGAAGCACTGTACGTCTGTTTGCAAAGAAAAATTCCAGAGAATTTGACATGAAATTATAATTCATATGAAAGTCTCAAATGTTTGAGTCTAGCTCTTTTGGTCTAGCTTGTGTGCAAGCAACTCCCTTGCATGTGCAAAGAAGGCCCACATATTCTGTCCCTGCAAAATCTGGATTCTCTGCAAAATCTAGATGTTACTGCACAATCTATCCAGGAAGTTTTCATGATATGGGATAATGGGATAACTGTGAATTAGGAAGAAAATCAGCTCTAAGGCACAGCCCTAATATCTATGTGAAGCTGTGCATCTTCACACAGGCAACCATAAAAAATTTCAAATTTAAATAAAGCACGGAGCTTTGTCTGTATTCGTATGGGTGTCTGGAGAAGACCTGATCTCATCTGGCCTGATGAAATGTTGCCACCAACTTCATAAGGTTCTGATAAATAGTAACTTTCCAAGGATGACTTCATTTCTCTCTAGGCTGGGTTGGAAAGCTGGAAAAACCTGCCTTATACATGAGAATGGTCTCATCAAAATTAGGATCTCCCCAAGTTCAAAGACCTGAAGGACTAATGAATTGTATCTTCCCTTAGCTTTTTAAAATACATCTATTTTATTAGGAAGAGTTTAAACTGACAGCTTTTAAAAATCACTTTTCATTCTTTGCCTGTTCTCTCTTTCAACAACACAATCACACCCCAATTAACCAACTGTACTGCTTACAATAAAGACTAATGATCCTCCACTGGCCCCCACCTCCATTAGCAGCTTCAGAATCCCACCAGAATCCCAATTAACACATTGATTTGCTTAAAAGGAAAATAGTGATCTCTGGCTCTCCATTCCACCAGCTGTGTGTTCCATCACCCAGTCTCCAGCAAGTCCATTGATTTCCTTAAAATAAAAACAGCAAATGTCCATTAATTTCCCTCCCCTAACTGCAGGGTCCCACTCTGATTCTTCTTTTTGCCAGAGTTGACTGGGACATTTTATCTAAGAAGCTTAAAGACTAATATGCCGTGTGTCTCTCCTGCTGACCCACCGGTTCATCAAACTGATTTCAACTGACTGCTAGTGTGGGACTGAAGGAAAATGCTCAGTGGAGATGTTAGCTGCATGCTGCCAGATCCAACTTGGTGAAGCATCCAGATAAACTGAGTAAAGAAAAGGGTCATGAAAGCCTGTGTGTTAAGGTTGTGTCCTCTACAATCACACTCTGATAATTAGACTTTGTAATGAGGGAGGCCTCATTATCAGAAGCTATACAACGAGTCTGCAAATGTTATTCTTGAGGCTGGCTGGAGGTCAGGAGGGAGCACATCCACAATGCTCACTTGCCCTGAGGCCCAGCAGAAGAGTGTCAGTTCTTGTGTGTCCAAGGGGGACTCTGCTTAGGGGTTCCTTGTGAGAGAAAACAGCAGAAGTTTGATGTCCAAGAAGTTTCCTGTTTGAGAATACTCATCGTGCTGTGCAATACACTGCAGATAGAGGTTATAAATAATTAGGAATGAGTACTCAGTTCAGATAATAGAGCCAACACGCCTGCAAGACTTTTCAAGCACTTGCTTTCTGCCTGGGCTCACAGCATTAGAAACTTCTTCAGGACATACGTGAAACAATAATGCAGATGGCTTTTTGAGTAAATGACACCAGGCATCTTTTGAGGTTTCATCACAACGTACAGCCTTCACAGATGGAAAATACCAGCTTCCGCTGGCCACCTTAGTGCCTGTTTTTCACAGGCAGGCTACAGCGACAGAAGCTTGCTCTCCAGTTGCTAACACCAATACCCACAAGACTCCTGTAGTAAAAAGTGCAATAAAAAACACTGTGAAATAATAACCAAGTGATAAAATTACAAGTAGGAACACATAAAAAAAATCACATGCGCTGCAGGAACAATGATAAAAGCCTGCCTCTCAACCTGTCTAATCTCACACGCAAACCACACCCTTGGGTATTGCCAACCAGCCAAAAGCAAGAATAGGAGCAGAGTAAGTGAAACCACATGAATGTGTGATGTGTAGCAACCAATCTCCACCCATATTATAGCGTTTTTTCTTTTACTGATTATATGAGATTTCTTGGGAAGGTTTCCTTTCTGGCTGGATCTGAGAACCAGAAGTCAATGGGACATACACAGACATCTCAGGGTATTCCACAAAACATATATGTGTGTATATATAGATATATCAAAGACGTACTACAGTTACTACTGATAGCTGCATTCTGCCAGAGTACCTGTGCAAGAGGCTGTGATACTTGCTTTAGGAAGGGTTAGGCTGTACTTTTTTGACATAGAATCATAGAATCATAGGGGTTGGAAGGGACCTCTGGAGATCATCGAGTCCAACCGCCCTGCCAGAGCAGGATCACCCAGAGCAGGTCACACAGTAACACGTCCAGACGGGTTTTGAAAGTCTCCAGAGAAGGAGCCTCCACAACCTCTCTGGGCAGCCTGTTCCAGTGCTCTGCCACCCTCAAAGTAAAGAAGTTCCTCCTCATGTTTAAGTGGCACTTCCTATATTGAACCTTGTGCCCATTACCTCTTGTCCTCTTACCAGGCACCACCGAAAAAAGACTGACCCCATCTTCCTGACAGCCACCCCTCAAGTATTTGTAGGATTAATAAGATCCTCTCTCAGTCTTCTTTTCTTTAGACTGAAAAGTCCCAAGTCCCTCAGCCTCTCCTCATAAGGGAGATGTTCCATTCCTCTAATGATTTTTGTAGCCTTTGTACCCTTCAGGAGACAGCTTCTGTGAAGAGGAGACAACAGAAAGCATAGTAAGACCCTACTGAACAGGTACAAGGAATAAATGAAATAGTGATGGTCACAAAGTATGTGCTATGGATTTTATTGTAAAATACATTTTCTTCTTGCTTTTCTTGCTGATTGCCTAGCCAGAAATTAAGATCTGTGTTAATTTTCAGTCAGAGTTGAGTCAGTCTTAGCATCTTGCTTTACATCTCCTGTGTCAGTGTAACAGGTTAAGGCACAAACCGTCCAGCAGTGATATCTTATTCTTAATGAAGTCAACAACAGGTTTGCTAATGTCTTAGACAAAGTCAAGATTTCACTAGCCTTACACTCCATTCTTCCTGGATGCAAATTTCTCTCCCTACAAGGTGATTTGAATAATGTTCACCTTCAGTTTTGATGGAGAGAGCACATCAGGGCAGGCCAAATTGTATGTGGTTATTGAATTAAAAACCAATATTTGCATCAATTTTATTTTGGTTTTGTGGTAGGGTTTTTCCTTTCCTAGCATTTACTGGACTTCAAATGCAAACATAGAAAAAGTACATATAAAACCTGGCTGCATTTATCTTTTCAATTAGAGAGATCGTTCTACATACTGAACGAGATTAACGTGCTGCAGCTTGAAAATCTATGCAGCTTTTAGGTTCACTACTGGATGCCAGCATACTACTAGAGATTCAGAGATAACGACAGGGCATTAGACAGTCTCTAAATCACAGCAATTATTTTCAATGAGAATAAAATGAAGATAAAGCTGAAAATAGCATTGCACTTTCAAAAGAGTGATTACAGGGCCTAAAACCTGGGCAGCAAGGTATATGTATTTTAGCAGTATGCAAACAGAATGCTAAGCAAAGCCTGGCATTTGTCATCGTTGCAAGCACCAATGGCATGCACATATTGAAACTCACCATTTTAAGGGATTAGTGGGATGGGTATGAGCCCAGCCACACCAAACCAAATGCAGAGGTTTCTTGCTTGGTGGATGAAAGTGCAGCTTCTGCTTTCTGCATTCTTCTGTACACCCTCATCTAAATCCTACTCATTCTCCAAAGTGCCAACTGCAATTATGAAAGCCCAGCCTCCTGAGAGGTTGCCAGCGTACCTGGATCTGTGTCTGTTTCCTTCTCACTCTTTCCCCCCCTCTTTAACACTAGAAAATTATTGCCAAGTGATTAGCATTTGCGCTAAGAAAATGGTTGGGTTAAACAATTCAAGTTTTAATTCTGTTCCAAAATATGTGATCATTTGCAGAGCTTAAAGAGAATTACAAGCACTAATTGAGTCTGACAGTGCACGTGTGATAGCAGATAAGGAATATTAAAGCCATTTCACTGATAGGTAAACAAAAGTAGGTAAAAGTATTATAATTTCCCTGAGCTCACACAGAAAATCTGTTGTGAGGGTGAGATGAAAACTCAACATTTCTAGTATCATGTCCTATGTAAGAGAAAAGCTCTCCATGAAATTGCAGTCTCCAGTTATTAATTTCTGTACTGTGAGGACTTGGGAGCTTGTTTTCAAAATAACATCTGCTAAAATACACAGGCTAATAGATACATCTGCATTCACAAGGAATAGTGTATCTCCACATTCGGATTTCCACATGCAAATCTTGAATTAGTCTTCTAACAAGTTCATTATGTGAACGATGTCTAATTTGCACATGCTGTTTTGGCAACTGTCTGCGCAATTTTCAACACGCAGAACTGCATGCCTGCCCTTTGGAAACTGAAGCTCTTTAGCAACCCTTCATGTAAAATTCCCTATTTTTCTTTCATTGAATTAAGCTGATCTGAGAACTGTGAGCTCTTTTTTATTATTATTTAAAGGGAACCAATAGAGAATATTACAAACGACATCCTTAAAAATGAGTTAAGAGTATGATTGACTTTGAAATCACTTTAGTCTTCTAGTTTTTAAAGAGGTTTATTCTGATTAACTGACCTGAATGTTAACAGAACTGGAATTTTAATTTGTATTCAGACTGTAAGAATATCATCCACTCAGATGAGACAGTGTTGTTTAATTAGGTCTAGTAGTTAACTCAGAAGAAAGTAAATGTACTGCTAGAGGTTTGGAAGACTGCTACAGGCTCCTGGGATTTGCAGGAGTTTGGAGAAGCTTAAAAATAAGAAGTCAGTAGTTTTAGGAATTAGAAATGAGTGCTTAGAAGGTATCAGAAAGGTTCTGCAAAGTCTTTAGTCAGCATCTTTTAACCTTGTGCTTCCCATTAGCGTAATGACCTTGGAAAGACTTAAAATTTTGCGATCCAATAAATAAAGTAAATCACATATATGTAAGGTACAATTTCTGTGATTCCAAAGAAAGCTCTCGGATATTAAAATAAATGTGACATCTACAAGGTCTTCCACAGGATTCCTTGTGTTTCATTTATGATGCGAGTGAGCTGTGAAAATTAGAAGAAATGTGTACGCCACAGACAGCAGCCATTAACAGCAATAGAAGGATATTATCTTCGCAATTATAATTTGAATCTTTGCAGCTTCCTCTATAGTTGATAAAATAAATTATACTTTTTTTTTTTTCAAATTACCATGTCCACATAGTTTAATACCTTGTTGCGACTGCTTCTGGTTTTGTTGTTATTTTGGGGCAGTTTGCTTTTAATGGAAAGAAGCACTGCAGATTACAGACTGACGTATTTGTGCTTAAATGACAAGGGAAGCACAAAGCCATACAGAGTTGACAAAATGAGACAGAAAAAGGGAACTATTCTTTAAAGTTACGAATGTGAAAATTGATTCAAGAACACTAGCTGTTTTCAATTTTTTATTACAACGTATTTTCAGGACACCCATGTTCTTACAAACTGGAGTTTATGTTCTGATATGAAAATATAATTAACACTTAAATTGACACTTGGTGTCCTGTGGAGTGGAATTTTTCTGCTCTCAAATGCAAGCAGTTTGTAAAGAAACATGGTGGCAGTAAAACATCTAAACATCTTGAATTGGGCTGTGCTCCTACAGGAGTCGCTGGCATGGTGACTACTTTGATTTGCCCGAGGAAGGACCTGGAGGAGCAGGAGCGGTTCATGGGATCGGGCTGGCTGGGAGGCTGAGTGCCCAGGCTCCAGGGGCTGCCACAGACAGGGTGTGCGTGTCTCCCTGCAGCCAAGGCTCCTGCAGATACCTTTTAAACATCTGCACAGGGTGCTTTGGGGGAAAGGCCAGAGAGCGGTTGTGAGCAGGCTGACAATTTTGCATGGTTCCTTTGTGTGGCTTTCCCAACTACACTGCAGAATAAGAAGTACATGGTGGTGCATTTTGAGTTGTCCACTGGACTTCTCTGTCGTATCAGAAGAGTATTTGGAAATAGTCATATTTTCAAATTTCCAATTCACTTTTATTCCCTACGTTCGTGTGTATTCCCTGTGGGTTGCTGGGTGGCTTATATGAAAGCCTGTGCTGCAGAAGATATTTGCTAGACCAAAGGCTTTTTCTCAAACTGTCTGAAGCAAAGCAGCACAAAACCCCTCTCCAAACACAACGGCCATTGTTATTACAGCACCGCTGAGAAGCTTGGCTGGCTGAAGTCACAAGTGAGACGCATTTCTGTAACCCACAGAGCAAACACCCTGCACAGCCACACCTGAACTCTGTGGAGTGTGTGCAGGGAGGGCAGGGGCTACGGCACAGCACCTTATTTGTTGCAACAGTAATTTTCCAAAGCCAACATGAAATATCTCTTTAAGAGCAGAAAGGTCTGGAGGAGAAAAGATGTTCTTGGAAAGATAACTGTAAAGTCACAGAATATGGATTTCATTGTCACTACGTTCTAATGTCACAAGCCTCATTGTCAAAATCCATAAACACGGTGTTAAAACAAATCACACAGTGGGGCATCTTAGATTCAATCTTGGATGATTGTACAGTAGCTTCATCTTAATACCTCTGCTTAGGCAGCAGTGAAATGCTGCACTCTTTCCATCGAGGTAGCAAACAAAGCCTCATTTTGCTCAATAGACCAAGAAATCAAAAGTCATTGTTTTCTGGTATTAACAAAGTTCTACCAACTCGATGCAGATGACAAGCATAGGCTTCAACTGAGAAGATGCTCAAGGAGACTGCACCCATGCATGCAGAAAAATGAAATTAACTGATCACACAACCACAGTATGCTTTGCTCAGGAATAGTGCTCAACTGTGGTCTTCATTTGCCATGTTTCGATGGGTTGCTACTAAATTCTTCCCTCCTTTACCAAGTAATGATAGTAATCTAATCAGCGTTTAAAAGATAACCTGCCCTCAGTGTGCTGGAGACTCAGTACAGATGAACAGGTAGCTGGTAGCACAGGGAAAGCGCAGCCGGGTGCTGAGCTGTGGAAACACTGGGCAAAGTTAACAGAAAGTTCGTTCAGGGTACACTGTGCATCGCTTCTCCTCTGGGAAGCTGAGGAGCTATAACGTGACTGGCTTTTCTCTGCATAAAGCGACTCAAACATGGACACTTTTTCAGCAAAATGTGACAAAGCAGGAGACCTACCTGGCTGACATTCCCCTCTGTGGCTTGCTCGCCTTGCCCCTGTGGATGAGCAGCATGAGAGGATGCAGCAGTACTTTCGAGGTCCAGATTTGGAAACTTTCAAAAAAAAATAAGAGACTAAATCCCAGGGAAGGTACAGCAGGAACTATCTGAAATTTAGATACTGTGAGTCAGAAGAAAAGATTGAAAGAACTGGATTGATTTTGTCTGGGGAAAAAAGATTAAGGAATGGCATGGTAATAACCTAGTAGTATGGAGAAGGTTGATTGAAAGAGGGTGATGGTTAGTTATTTCCGTTCTCCACTGGAGGTAGGACATCAGTGTAAGAAGAAATCTTAATTTGCAGCAAAAAAAAAGATTTAGATTGAATATTAGGAAAAGCTTTCTGCTTGTTACAAGAGTTAGGTATCGGAACAGACTGTAGGTAGTTCGGCCTAGGGAAGGTGTGGATAGCTATACAAACAAGCCACTAACCTGACCCACTTTCATTGAAATTCTTATTTTCTTTCAGACAAAAATGGATAGGAGGAGTTCCATTTCTGGAATGAATTATTCCACTTTTAATTTTGTTTATAGTAAATAACCTATTTTTCTATGTCTTTTCAAAAGTCTGTATCAAAATGCACATTTTGGTTTTATTCAAACAGAATGAAAAACCTGAGCAAAAATTACATTTCCCCCTAGTTTTCAGGGAACTTCAGGATTTTAGGTTCTTGTTCTGGTTTGGAAAAGGAGCAAACCTCAGAAGCGCTAAGTCGTTTGTATCTTGGAATGGCTCTCCTCTCCACAGCACTTGTGTGATCTTTGGCCTCTGGTGACTGGCAGGGCTCCTCAGGGTGCCCAGGGGAAGTACAGGAAGCTGCACTGCTCAGAGCTTCCAGAGACACGTGGGCTGGATTGGGCTTCCTGTGCTGCTGCCTTGACCTCAGCATCGCCGGTGCCCACATCTCCAGGGGACCTGTGGAAGACGGCCTGTGAACATCCGCAGTTCCTGTTTCCTCTTCCCTGGTTTGACAAAGGCTTTAATGATCCCTCTAGGTTTTGCGAGACTCTTTATTTCATTTATGGAGGATGAGAGAAAGGGATGAGAATCTTCGAGGGTTCTGTGACTGAATCATGGCTAAAGTTCAAACTACTTAGTGCTGTGGAGCGGCCAGGCAGCTTCAGGGACTGCAGCTGCATTCCTGCAAGTCCTGCAGCATGAGTCCTTGGCGGGCAAAAGGCGACGTGTTCCTGAGCTCACTGACATTACGGTGGTTTAAACAGATTCCTCCAGAGCAAGCCCAGACTAGAGAGGTTCATTTAAGACCTCATCAGCCATCTCCTCATGAAGTAATCAGCTAAAGAAATAGGACTGGGCAGATGAAAACCTGGGAAGGTAATAGAAGCTGGGGGAATGGAAGCTGGTGCCTGAAACAATTAAGAGTTCAGAGGTGAGTCAGAGAAAAAACAACTGCTTTTTATTAAAAATTCATTTCAATTTCATGGGCAGGCTGGAGAAGTAATTCCAGCACAGTCTTGACTTCAGAGAAATGCCTCCCAGATAGCAGGATACAGAACAGCTAAACGGTACCAAGAAGACACAAGACAGAAGTATAATCGTTAGAGCAAACTTTAAGCAGCTAGACATGCCCTGGCTGAAGAACACTAGAGAATTGACGTGAAACGTCCTTGGTGCAGGGAAATTCACAGGCTCTTCTGCAAAAATTCCTCTCACCAAACTCTCCAAAATCATATCAAGTCTAATATCTCCAGAACCAATGATGCACCACTTTGAAGCATTACATCACCAGCACTCGGCTTCATTGGCTGGTCATACCCTGAAGACAAGACATTCCTCCTTGCACCTTTGCAAAGCTGCTGCTTCTCAGGAATTAACTCTTTGAAGAGTGTCACCTAGGGATAAATCTAAATTTTTGACTGATACATATATATACATGTATTTAATGCAGGAGGCTTTGTTTGCCACAGCCTGAAACTCCAGCCATGTCTTCAGTTTAGATTATTTCTGAACCTTCACGGCAGAAGAATGAACTATGTATTTTTTCTCCTTCAGGGAAAAAAATCAAGTTGTCAGAGATATTATAAAAAGCAGAATACGCTGATTCAAGAATACCATGCAACCTCGGCAAATAAATTTCTAAGGGAAAGAGAAGAGCTGCTGGTGCTGCAGTGTAACAAAAAATTCCTCTAACTGGTTAATTAGATTAATCGGTGGCGCTGCAAAAAAGATGCTGCAGATGCAGGTTAGCTCTGCCTTGCTTGAATTTGTACGGCTCTATTTCAGTTTGCATCCAAAAATAGCTGATAGATCTAGACAGTGTTGCAGGAAAAAGAGTGGGGTACATCTGTGTGTGTCTCTGGTGTGTGTGTGTGTGTTTTCTTTCCCCTTTCCAAATCTCCAGTTTGCCTAGTAAGTGTAGGAAATCAGTTTCTTAAGATTACTGCCCAAAATCAGCTGATGAAACCCATTGCATTCTAAGTAATTTGGTTATATAACTTTTCAAAAATAAAAAAAAAAAACCCCACAGGAAAAAAAAAAAAAACCCACCCCAAAAGATGCAAGGAAGTTTCTGGAAGATCATTTCTTGCCTAACTTTTTTTTTTTTTTTATTCCTGAAGAAATGTTGTTCCAGGGAGTGTCTGACTAGTTCTGCAGCTTGGCAAAAAAGCCAGACGTTACCTCATAGCTGCGGCCAGACAGCCCATTTCTATGCCAGGCAACCACTGCAGAAGCACACAGCACAGGGCCCTGCTTGATTAGCACTTCTGCTGTTTCAAGAGTCCTGGAGTGTTTTGTTCAAGGTGGGCTGCTGAGTGGGGACTCGGTGTGCTTTTGTGCAAATGAGCTTGCAGGCGGGAGGGGCGGGGGGGCATGTGGGGTGCAGGGGAAATCAGGGGAAGGGAGGCAAAGGGACACAATAGGGGAAGTCTGCATTAATATTCCGCATTCATGTTATCTTTGGGAAACAGGGTCTGTTTGATCTGACCTGGTCAAAACAAAAAAAAAATAATAAAAACGACCCACAAAATACCACATCCTAAAGGTCAGAGTAAAAGAAAGAGATGGGGAAACAAAGAGCCGTAATGACAGAGCAGGTCAAACTGAATTAAATGTTTAATTGTCTCCCTTGTGCCTCATCAAATAGCTGTCTTTAAAGGAAGAGGGATCTTTTCTTCCAGCAAAAAAATTACCAATTCATCAGTGAGTTGGAAGGTGACGAGTGTTTGTAAACATTACAGTCAATATAATTTTCTCATCCTCTCCCTCATTGTTGATTTACCTTGTTTAACTGTGTCATTTACCCAGTAAAGCTGTGTCTATACGCTCTGTACCGTAAATGCTGGGCTCCCTGCACAAAATTACAGCTGCCCAACATTACTCTGATGAGCTTTTTAGCAACATGTACCATTTGCACAAGACAAGGGCAAATAGCAGGGCATAGAACGGGCAGAGATGCTCAGCCCTGTGCTACCACACCTCCTCCTGGCAGTGTCCTAGGGTGACTTCTTCCAGCAGCTGAGATGTGGTTCAGTGCTCTGGAATGGAGACAGTCCGTGCAACGAGCTGGGGAAGTAGATGGTGTGTCCACCTAACAGCCCAAGTTCACAGACTCGTGTCTCACATGGCTGTGGAGGTGCTATAGGACACTGAAGCTACATGACCTGTCCTGATGTATTGCCTCTGTTCTTGTAAATGATGGTAGAAATTTATGTTTGGAAGAAAAAACCCCACGTTTTAATGATTCTATTTTGTTGGGTGACAAGGTAGCTACTAATAAACTCACCCTTCTATCTGAGAGTACTGCATGATTGTCAGCAAATTTGGTATCAGAAAACGTATGGGTTTGGATTATCTTTGGTAGCCAATTCTGCAGATGAGAAAAGTTCTAGATAAAGAGGTAAAATTAATTGGACTTGGTCACATATGAAATCAATGGCAGGATCAGACCCTTAACAGCTCTTGACTCTGAGTCTTATGTTGACTGCTAATGCAAGATGTGTGCCCATGGGAGACATGAATCAGCCCTTATTCAGGACTTCTCCTGAAGCTTCTTCCAAACCTTTTTTTAATTATGTTTTTGTGCTTACAAAGAAAAGCAGATTCCCAGATTTTTAGGAACATCAACTGGAAGTTGGAAGAGG
The DNA here is from genome assembly GCA_013400335.1 of Eurystomus gularis. Lineage (NCBI taxonomy): Eukaryota > Metazoa > Chordata > Aves > Coraciiformes > Coraciidae > Eurystomus > Eurystomus gularis. The sequence goes on along the minus strand of VZZY01013118.1, from coordinate 53,499 downwards.
AGTAAGAGGGACTAAAGTGTTATGCTTATGGTCTTAGGGTAAAAGTGAGATCAATCTGACCCAGTTAAGGCCAAGTCCAACGCCCAACAAAATATGTCAGCACCAGGGAGCTTTTCCAAAATTTATAAGAAGAGATGTGCTCTGGATCTTCACAGCTTCACACAAGTGGGCTAAGAGGCTGGTAACTCCAGTCCTCTGTCCAGTTACAGCACTGGAGTACAGTTGCTTCAGTCAAGTCCTCCTGCTCAGGATGTCACAGAGATCTCCTGGAGGGCTGTGCTCTACATGTATCACCTATGTTGTGTGCTTGCTAGAAACATCACAAGCTCACTGGGGCCAGAGGAGAAGGAGCTGGAGATTCCACCACTACCAGCAGTTCTATCATCCCACAGCCAGATGTGCACCTACTGGACTTTGGGTCTGTGGTGCATTTGTAGGCAGCCTGGCAGGCTCAGGTGTGGCCCAGTTTGCAAAACCAGCACTGACTATAGCTGGGAAACTGGAAGAGCCCATGAGACAGAGGAGAATGGTGGACACTCGCTGCATTTGGTCTTCTTGGGGATTTCCCAGAGCTGTATGTTACTGGCTCTCAGACCACAGCCTGGCTCAAAGCCATGGTAGTGGTGTTTGGGGTTGTGGGTGCCTGCACCAGTAGCGCCCACAGTATTAACGGAGGTTTCCTATGGTACAGAATACAGCTGATTCCCTGGAGTCCAGGGAGCCCCATGGGCTCTGTGGAGACTGCAGTCACAGGGCTGCAAAAGAGGAAGAGAAGGAAAGGGCTTTTCTCTTCCTTTTTGGCAACGAAGAAGTTGGAGCAGTGAGCTGGGTGGATTGCTGGGTGCTGTGAGCGGTGCTGGCTTTATCCCTCTACATCCTTCCCAAGCTTTTCTCCAGAATTCTCTCACTAATACAAATACATCTAAATCCCATTTTACAGTCACTATAGGACCAAATAATTTTGGGGCCAAATTTCCTTTTTAGCATAGTTAAGTTTAGTGTAAATTTCCTCAAACCTTGGCCTGGTGCTTAAAAACACACTAGTAACCCTTGGCACAGGGGAGGAAATCCTAGGCCACTCCTATCTCCTCTGACTTTTTCCCCAGCGAGAGGAGATTTGCTGTTTCTTACAGTTTCCTGTATCAATTATGACAAAATTACATGGGTGTCCCAGCTTCCAGGGATGTTCTGAGTGTCATTTAGAAAGCTCTGGACTCTGAATTGTTCATGAACTCCTCATTTGGGTACTTCATAAAATCTTGCTGAGGACCCCCTCAGTGGAGCTGCTGGCAGGCTGAAGACAGGAGGGCAGTTCGCAGCTCATGCTGAGCCTGTGCTGCAGCATCCTCACATAGGTTCAGTATAGGACACGAGAAAGCATGTTGTCACACCTCTCCATGGGGCACATGCAAGTGACCCGCGAGGTGGTTGGGGTATGGCGAGGAAAAGCCCGTGGCTTTGCTCAAAGCTGTGTCTGCCCCCTTAGGACTACAAGAATGCCTGGAAGAGCTGCAGAGACCTGGCTGGGCAGAAGAACCTCATGAGCTAGTAGTCACTCTTCCACTGCAGCAGAAACATGTGCTAAGGAACTGCAGTTGGAGGAATTTAAGGCATTGGAGGTGAAGGTACGCAGTGAAAACCTTAGGGAGAGTTGATCCTCCCTTCCAGAAAGGAAGTCTTCCAGAAGTGAAGACTTGCAGGGTGATGGACAGAAATAAGAACCTGCCCTGCTTGCCCTGATCAGGAACAGCAAAGCCACCAGACCCAGATGTGGTCAGGAGGGGGTTATATTTGTACAGGAATGGGAGGAGGAGGACACTGACCGTTGTGCCGCAATGTGGATGCTCAGAGTTCAGCTGTACGTGTAGGCATTGCCCATGGGGAAATAGGTATGGATGGAGCTGCAGTTTCCTTAGAAGGTAACAGAGGTATTAACATTAAAGAGTAGAGATTGTTTAGATTGTTTGGGGAGGAAGAGAAGGGAATGAGAGAAGAGAGAGCTATTTGAGAGGGAAAAGGATTTATTAGGCTTTGAAAGTGGGGATCTGTGAGAGGCTGGAATGGGGCTGCTATGTCATTATGGGCTGCAGTTGGAGATGTTTCAGAGAGTAAACTAGTAATAGAAATATTTTATAGGCCACCTGACCAGAAAGAACAACTGGACTGTGAAATGACTGTGCAAATAAAACAGGCATGTAAAAAAGGAGAGAGTGGTAGGAATTGAAGATTTTAACTACCCAGGCATAGACTGGAATACATTAAGGGAAGGAAAATAAGGCTGGAGGTATGTTTGCAGATCAGACACAGGCCTGCTTTCTAATTCAGTCTGAGCATCAACTGCACAGCTTGGGTATTGCAAAGGGACTGCATGAGGACACGCACAATAGGGGAGAGCCCTGGGGAGGCAGCTTTGACAGGCTCCAAGGGAAAAAAGATTTTAAAGGTGGATTGTGAAGCAGAGGATAAAGAAAAAAAAAAAAAAGAAAAAATAAAAATAGTGGTTTTGGTCTGAGTGGCCCTAGAGCTTGAATTTCAAATATTCGGGTTTTATTGGGCTTACAGTTCCACGGAAGCAATCAGTGGTGTGTCTGCAGGTGTCAAATCACGACCCACTAATGAATTAAATCCTGCAATAACTCAGCTTTACCCCAGGTGAAGCTCTATCTGCCATTAGTCAGGCCTGGGGAAAGAGGACCTAGAGTGAAATCCTGGCCCCACTGACACCAGTGGCAAAAGTCAGGCTTGATTTAACGAGGCCAGGACTTCATGGCTGATGCTCATAATCTCATTGGGCAGAGGATGATTAGGGGAAGTGGGAGTACAAAGCTGGGCTGAGGAGTCAGGGGGACTCCCCTGTGGGAAGAAGGTCTAGGGTTTCATCGCCTGCTGTACACACCTCTTAAAAAGCCATCAAAGAGTGAGAGACCTGCCATTAAAGGTAATCATTTCAGACCACTGAGAGCAAAGCTTGAGACCATTAGTGTCTGCATCTCAGACAGCACAATCAAGACAATTTGGCAAAGATTCTTTCACCAAAAAATGGCTTGGGTGGCCCTATTCCAGGTCATGGGCTATGAGCTCCTGGAGATGCAACCACCTCTCTGTGCAAAACTGAACACTGAGTCTGGAGTCAGCTGGTGCCAGGGGCTGGTGCCTCCAGACTGCACTGCTGAAGGCTCTTGCTCCTTGCAAGGAAACGTTGAAGTAACTTTGCAGAGACAGGGATGCGTCCAGAGCTTCTCACTGCAGCCCTTGTGACCTGCTTGTGTTTATAACTTGGAACTGTTGAACTGCTCTGAAAGTGTATGGGAGTTTGGTGGGTTTGGTTTCCTTTCCCATCATTTTGGGGACTCCTGCCTTGCTAATTCTTTTGGCCGGCTGATTCAAAGATGCTATTACCAGCTACATATCAACATGACTGATTTTTAATTTATTTTTTTTTTAAATCAGGGAAAAGTGGACCTCTGCTAGGCAGAGTGCTGTGTATGTACGTGTATAAAATGGAGAAAGAATAGCTAATTTTTGGGCATTATAGCTGTCGTGAATAATTCACTCTTTTCTTACAGTACATATGCTTGACTTCACCTCATATTTCCTCTCTGATGGAAAAAAATAAAGATAAATAGCATGGCAGGTAAATTTGAGAGGTTTTAGGAACTTACAGATGGGTCTGAAGTAGCTGCAGGTATGACACATAGCAAGATAAGAATTTTACTAAAATTGCTGAGCTACTGCCAGAAAATAGCCTTCTTGTTTTATTCCTTTGTATTAAAAAAAAAAAAGTGTGTGTTTAGGGGAAGCAGAAGGAAGAGATTATAAAGAGCGAAAAACAACAAAAAAATCTCAAACCCCGGATACCAACAGGTGCCAATGAATCACAGCTCTTAGTCACCATTACTGGCTGCAGGAATCAATAGAAGACTGACTATTAAATAAAGATTCAGTCATCGTCTACAGTGTTACCTGATAACCAGTCAGTGTGTATTCAGTGAGTGTCTCATGAAAGACTCAGACTGGGACCTCCAAAGAGAGACAGCTCTGTGCACAGTCATTTAGTAGGAGAAGCAAAAGCTGAATTTTAAGAGTCTTTATTAAAAAAAATAAATCTGCTATTATTATAAATATAATTTAAATTTTTAATTGAATGAGAATGAGCACTCCAGTAAAATTATTTGGAGCGCAAAGGCTACTGGAGAGAAAGGTAATTGTATTTGTGTTGCAAATGTTTGCTTAGCAAAATGAAGCGCACTGTGATGTGGCCCAAACTTCCTGGGAAGCTGCGGCTGGGGAGGGATTCGGGTTGTAGCGTGGAGGGTGGAAGCAGACCCCGTGCCGTGTGGGGGTGACTCAGCACAGGGGTGCAGCTGGACACCCCATCCGGTGCTGCCCGAGCCCCCGGGCCTCAGAGCAGCTCTGAACAGCAGCCATCAATCCCAAAGCAGCAATCTGCAAACTATGGGTTGTATTTGTGCCCAGCGATGGATGCTGCTACCGTCCAGAGCCAAGGACGCATCCATTGTGACTACTACTTGCAAAAATGTTGAGTAAAGCCTGAACGTCCCTTCCTTCCTTCCTTCCTGTTTCTCCCAGACTTTTTGATTTGGCAGACAAAAATCCTGTTCCCCCATAAATACAACTGAGAATAGTGACTATTCAAACAGATTTTCTTTGACTTGCTAATATTTTTTGGAGGTGAGGAGATGTGCATTTGTTCATTAAAACTGAGATTTTTCAAGAAGAACAAACACGATCTGTGACAGTTGTCTCGAGCTGCTAATCCACTTTTTCCACCTCCTTCTCCTCTAACATTTGGTGAAGAGTTTTCATCCATTCTCTATAAAGACTATTATTAAATGAATCTTATAGCGGAGCTGGCAGGGTGTAATAAAGAGATTTTTAATCCCTTTTTACTCCAAACAATATAAGGGCAGCACATATTTTCTCTTTGATTCACCTGGAATTGTTGTGGGGGCTCTTAAGAATCTGGTTGCATCTCTCAAATCTGCTCAGGGGCTTTCAAGCAGCAGCTGATCTCCCAGTTCCTAAAATGTAATGTGCGACAATGCTTTCGAGATGCTTAAACTTCCGAAAAGGCTCCTGACTGCCAGCTTGTAGTCGGAGAGAGGCAGCCCTGATCTGGCTGGCAGGGGGGATGACACAGGGACGAGTGCTGTGCCGGCTGGTGCTCGCTGAGACCTAAATCCTCTTTGGCCTGTGCTGTCTGCAAAGCTGCGCCTGCTTCTCCCGCAGCGGGAGCGCCGGGATGCTGCAGTCTGGGAGAGGGCTGGGATTTGTTCTGCAAGAGCCAAGCGTTGATCTGGACTGCTGATGCTTAGGATAATTAAACAATAGAGACAAAATGATTAATAAGGTTCTTTTCTAAGGCGTGGAGAAGGCTGAAAGTCTGGAGAGGGGCCACTGAATTTGACTAAATAAACTTAGCAGAATAGGAAGATTTTCAGCAATTATTGGCTCATTTTTTTCCTCAGGCTTTCTAACCCCTTGCTTTAACTTATTGGCTTAAGATACTCCTTACACCCACATCACACTTTGCCTTGGGCCATTCTGCTGCTCTTGACAGCTGTCTAGGGCAAAAGGAAATCACCCGACCACAAATGTTTTCTCATAACTTCATAACAAGGGGATCTAAAGAAGCCAAAACCTTGGAGGTTCAGACCCTGCTTTAAGAAGTGAGATAAAATTAGGACCTGAAAACCAGGCCTTGCCCTCTGCCACCCTGGCTGTACATCCAGTTGGGCTGCCATGTACACAAATTAATAGCAATTAGCAACAATTTGAAAATGGTTACCTGAATTGCTGAAGTCGTGTGGTAATTAGAAGCCAAATCGCAGCCCCTCGGTGCTGCCGTTTTGTACCTGGTTGGCAATGCAGAAGAATGGGGAGGCGCTGGGATGTGGCTGGCGTGGCGGGAGCTCTGCGGGGGCTGTGTCCCAGCTGCTGCTGGTGGCAGTGTCTGGGGACAGCGCTGGAGTGGCAGGGCACATGGGCAGAGCGGTTTGCCCTCTGGCAGTGCTGGGTGGGCATGACAGTCTCACCAGGATGATTAGTGTTCAGGCTAAAGCTAAATCATGTTCAGCTCTGATCTGGCTGCTGACCATCCCTGGGTACAGAAAAGGAAAAATGCCTTTGAGCCCACCCAGCCCTTCTGAGCTGTGCCGGAAGAGCCATGGTCACACATCTCACCATGGAAGTAGGTCTTCCTACTGCAAGTTACTTGGTTGTCTTCACTGTGCACATGAGCTGGCTCCGTTGGTGGCTGTGAACGTGCATCCTGTGCCTTGAAGCGTGTTTGTGTTACCCCTGCCCCCAGCACAGCCCATCACACCAGCGGCAGCGGCTCTCGTGGCACATTTTTGATGCCGAGTGGAGATATAAGTTGTTGAGGGTTTCAGTACAGTATCCCCTCTGTACTGTAGATGTTCAGGGTTTGCTACGCTGCACAGCTGAAACACAGTGAGTAGAGGATGTGTGTGAGGGAGTGACATTAAAGGAACTGGGAACAGACACGTCCTGACACTGTGCTTAATGAACATTACAGTTCAGTGATGTTCAACTTGTGCTCCATCCTCTGCTGGTGGTCCCTACAACAGGTGGATCAAGCAACGACTAGAAGATAATAAAACCCTGCTTTGTCTTCCCACACACATAAGCCAGCAAACAAACTTTGAAAAAAGAAATGCAAATTAATGAGCAGTGGGTGTTTAGGGTCTTCTGTTTTCTCTGCAGTTGGGTGCGAGGGAGCCACGGGATTGCTTCAGGAAGGTCAGGGGTCCTTTCAATGTCCAAAGCCTGGGGGATCCAGCTGGATCTCACTCAGATGTCCCTGTCTGAAGACAAGGTGGACAATGAGCTGCCTTTTAATTTCTTCATGTTTTATTTAGATCTCTTCTTCCTTTGAATCTGTTTAGAAAAAAGTACACAGTGACTCTTCCACACCCCTGTCCCCTTCTGCAGAGAGGAGGAACGGGGAGGTTGTTGTGGGTTCAGTGTGAGTGTGACTCTGCCTGTCTGGACTAGAAAGAGATTAAGCAATTTGCCCAAGGTCACAAATAATTCACAGACTTTCCCTGATGATTTTCAATACAACATGTATTCTTTGCAGAGTTTGTATTTCAGTTTTACTGTGTCTACCTGTATATTATGACTTCCCCTTTTTTTGTGCAATTACCAGTGCTCAGCCTGGTTTGAAGGAAAGTTGGTATATTGTTCCCAGAAATAAATATGGCTGCGACTTTGATAATGGTTGAGGGCTGGGGCCTTTCCATCTTCACTGTTCTTTCTCCAAACTTGTGTTGGGAAATCTTGAAGGGATGTTCTTGTGGCTCTGAAATGTACTGCCCAGTTCTGATTTCAATCTGCAGCTGTGCCGTGTGGCTGTGAGCTCAGCTGCGCACATCCTGACCCCCTTGCGAGCTGTGTGGTCAGACTCTCAAGTCTTGCTGGAAGAACAGTTGGAGGTTGATGGTGCTGCTTAATGGTGCATCCAATAGGGACAGAAACAAAACCGCAAACAGTAGCTACTGGCTATTAAAAAGAATAATTAAAAAATTAATTACTTCTGAAAATAGTAGTGTCACTGGCTAGACATGCAAATCCCACTGCAAGCCAAGTAAGAAATTCAGGTTTCCAGGAGGACCCTTGTGGGGTGCACTTACAAGAGTGGAGTGAGAGGATGGGACCGCGGTAAGATGGGCGATGGGTGCCATACCTGTCCTGGTTAGATCACCCTCTCCAAACTGCCTGCCTTCCTTAGCAGTCTGTCTGTCCGTCTGTCTGCCTCCCATTGCTGTACTTATCTGATGGTCGAAGTCACTTGCTCTTATTTACATTGCCCACAGGGCATGTTGGATTGGAGCACATTTCCTCTCTTGTTACAGTTGATGAATGCAGCCCTATTAAAATATCATCTCATCCTCACACTAGATTGCAGTCTAAGATAATATGTGTTTTTTCTATATCGTTTATACAAGAAAGATTATGTTAAATGCCAGACCCAGTAAATATTTCAAGATCCACTGCATTGCTGAGAACAGTTTCTCCCCGGGCATATGTTTCAGAGCCAAAGAAAACACTTTAAAAATTTCCTTCCTGTTTAATTTTTTTTAAAGGACATTTTCTCTATATCTCTTACTGAAATGACAAGTTGTCATGTTCCATGATCTTATTACAGTTGCAGATGTAACTCAGCAGGGAATCTGCCTAAGTTTACATTTAAAATCATAAGACCCTGATTCTGATCTTTTTTTTATCAGTTTAAATCTTCCTATGGCGTAGGACTTCCAGCTTTACCTCATTGTAATCAAGATCAGAATTGCTCCTAATTATAGCACTTAACTCCTGTGTAGAGCTTCACACTTTTCAGGCTCTCTATATTCATCAATTAATTAATCTCCAAAGCAGTATTACATTCCCATTAGAAAAATAGGAAACCAAAGCACGAAGGTGAGAAGAACTCGCCAAAAGGCAGAGGTGATGGAGCTGGTGCTGACCCCATCAACCCAGGAGCCTGTGTCCTTCCCAGCCTCTCCCCAGCTGTCTTCTCCAGATCGCTCTGTGATCACACACAGTATCACCCAGAGAGTCCCAGAAAGATCCTGCAGTAGGATCTGGATTCCTCTGGATTTTGGGGATTAGATGATAGTTTAGAAAAAGAAGAATGCTTGGAAAATGCTTGTTGTCTCCCGGAGGCCTGCCAGTCCATGTGTGTTGCTGAGCTTTCATCTGGAGGTGGCCAGGGGGATGGCCGGGCACTAGAAATAAAACCTCAGAGCACTGAAACCTTTCCTCTCTCTATATAATCTCCAGAAAAGCACATTTAGGAGTAGCCGTGTGTCTGAAAAGCTTACAGATCTGCACACCTACTGCAAGAAAAGATGATGGACTTTAACCTCAGTGGAACCAGATTTGTCCCATATTTCAAACATTTGCTCTATGCTCCAAAGACCTCACTGTCTTGGGCTGATGTTAAGCAAGTTTAATGATGGTGATGAGCGAAACATCTCGGGGAGGAAGAGAACGGCCCCAGTTCTAATGCCAATATCTTTTAGTAGTCCACTCTCTCAGGTCCTTACTGGGGAAATTGTCCCTCCTAGCCGCCTGTGCAGGGAAATTTCCTTGCATAGTTGTGTCACAGTCACTGCTCTGTGCAAGCTGCAGCAGGATAAATCCCTGCATGGGTTCTGGAATAAAAGCTATGGCTGCACAGAGCCATGCTTCCAGAATAAAATACATTTTATTCCAGAATAATATCCAGGCAGGGTATTTTACTGGCCTATCTGTACCAGATTAATTATTCTAGTACAGCTGTTCTGGGAAGGTATTTCCCTATAGACAAGCCCATGGAGGGTAAAGGGGAAATGCGAGCTTGTTGAGGGATTAGGCAGAAGGGTGGGACGTTTAAAGGTTCAGCTAAACTTCAAATAAATGAATTTAAACCTTTGGAGGTTTCCCCATTTCTTCTCATGGAGATCAGATCACTTTTATCAGAGAATAAAAAGGACTGAGATGCAAATTTTTTCTTACTAAGTTGGTTAGTTGGAGAGGGAAAAAGAGAGAAGTGACTTCAAGAGGAAAAGCAGGTTACATGGACTTTAGATTAAGTGATTTTGGAAGGTGTGAGTCATTAGGAAAGAAGACGGGGGGGGGGAGCGAAATAATTTTCTCTGGTCGCTATGCAGTAATGCAGAACAGTTGTTCTTCTGTTTATTTCTGTGTTTTCCAGCACAGAAATTGTTGGCATGCACCATTGTGAGATAGGGGTTGTGCAAACTCAAATAGAAAAGCAAATATTCACCAATACAATAGCAACTGATGCCAGCTGTGAGACCTGATGCAAGTATGTTAAACATATCAGAGAAGGAGGGATCCTTAAATGAAACAAGTGTTCTTTTAACTTTCATTTCCTGAAGGGTTCTTGATTTGTTTGGGTTTTTTTAAGAATAACTGGAACAACCGCACTGGACTGGAAGTGCACATCGAGTGAGGGCAGAGTAGAAATCTTTGATTTCTCCTTTTGTATTACAGTCTGCAAACAGAGAAAGGTACTTTATTAAAAGTAGAGGCAGCAGGAGATTGAATGGTTTATTCTTCTTACAGTGTATTAATATTTTGAATCAATATTTCATTAATATAATTCACTCTTACGTGCCTTTCTACTTTTTCTTAAGAAAAATTAAAAATCAAATACAAGCAAACCCAGCAGTTGTTGGCATTCCTCCTGAAGGTCCTTTCCCCTGTGCATGTGGGTGTTTGTCCCTTTCTCCCATTTTATTTTCTTTCTAAACCCTGAGGTTGATAAAAGTCAGATTATTATCAAATTGTTTATATTGTTGCCTACACTAAAATCAGCCCTTTTCAAGGAAATTAACTTAAAAGCAGCCAAGTCTGCTGACATGGTATTGTCTGATGAAAACGCCTCTGGTCATGGCTGCTTCTCTCAGATTGGTTACAGGTACATGAATCAGTGCAGCATTTTTCTCTTGCTTTCTCTGACCTTGCTTTTTTTGTTTGTTTGTTTGTCTTTTGGGTTTTTTTGAGCAGATCTACAGCACAGAGTCATGCAGGAGATGTCACAGCATTAACCAGGGCTGCCCAGCAGCTCTTCCTTACACCCTTGTGCACAGAGCTGTTGGTGCCGTGGCTGCTCCAGGCCCCGTTCAAGTTCCTGTTCCTGGGGTGAGGGTCACTGCTCACAGAGCAGCTCTGTGGCCCCTTGCCCACGCGCCCTGTGAGGCTGCAAGCTCTCCGAGGCTGGAGCAACCTCAGCACCAGGCTCTGCTGTACTGTAGCTGATGGTTTAGCCTGAACATCCTGACTAACAGTTCCAGGGCGAATCCCTGCTCAGGTTACTGTGTCCTTGGTCTTTCTCTGTTTACCTCTGTGTATGAGGGCACTCTGCACAGAGGCGATCTAAAGCTCACCAGACTGTGACCTGACTGCAGCAGTTCTCATCCCACCTGGCCCACCTCTCCCTTGTGGCTTGTCTTCTCGTGGTTCCCTCTCTGGGGAAAGCAGCTGCTGTACAGACTCAGGGCTTTTCCTGACCCTAGGTAAGGTGAGAGCACAACTAAGAGCTCCCAAATGCTTCTGGGTCCATCAGTGCAGACACAAAGTACATAGCAGGAGAAATCTGCCTTCAGGGAGGACTGTGGAGGGCTTGTAATGCTTGAGTCATTATTGTCTGCTCCTCTGGTGCAAAATGAACAGATCCCAACCCAGCACATAGCAAAGTCAGATGCTGGATTCTCTTCTGGCTCAATAAATTACCCCTGACTACAGCTCCTTCCCATCCTGGAGGAAGCCTTTGCTCTGCGGATGGCAGGGCAGCAGCCGAGGCAACCTGTGCACTGTGAAGGACCTCTGTGTGGAGTTGTGCACCTTGGCAGTGCCCTGCGTTTGGAGGCTTTGGACCCAGTGTGTGTGTCCCTTGTCTCATGAGAGGGACAGGAGTGGAGGTCAGATCCAAATGCAGATGCCAGTGTCCTTTATAAAGAAAAACTGGTCTTTGGGGAAATTTATCTTCTTGCATGTCTAGCCCCAGCTTTGAACTGTCCCTCTCCATCCCACAGTTACCCTCTCCCTGAGCATGGATGTATTGGTTTTTTACTGGTCCTTTGATACCTGCATTTATTCTCTCACAAAGTTTAACCTCTTCTACAACAGAGATTTTTCTGTGTTCATGGTTAGGCTAGCAGAGCCATTCAGACAGGCTAAGAAAAGCCAGCCAAGCAGGTCAGAGAAAAGAAAGCCTTCATATGCTTTGTGGATTGCTCTCATGGTTGGTGAAACTGGCAGGACAGGAAAAAAAAAAAGTGTTTGTCTGTGTGTGTGTGTGTATGTGGAAATCTTTGTAGCTCCAGTCTAGACCTTCCCTGCTGTTCAGGGAATGAGGGAAACTGCAGCCGGAGCAGCAAGGCTGGGTGAAATCATAATAGTCCCATTGACATCAGCCTGCGCTCAGCGGACGTGCAGACCCAACACCCTGTCAGGGAAAATGTCTCGCACTCGCACTGACGCTCTGTTGTGACTGAGGGACCCCGGCGGACACCAGTTGTGCTGCTTTCCCATGCAACAGCCAAAATACCAACCAGGACACTTCCTCTGAGCTTTAAGTAGATCCAGGAGAGCTGTAGATCAGATGTTGCTTAAGTAAACAGCACTTTAGCACCCCATTTATACAGGAACACGTACGAGGTACCATGAGAGTAGCTTTTCCTTCCATAGAGCCATCAATGCTCTCCACTTCTGATGTGAGAAAATCACATACGCTACCCTGGAGACTGAAACACGTTGAGGTTGGCCAAAGACAGTGCGTTGAGCCATATGTTGACCCAAATCATCAGGAGATTCTGTGGGTTTCGTGTCCCAGCTTTGTTGCGTTCAGGCCCTCCCTTGTGTTTGTCAGGCTTCCAGGGACTGATGTCTGGCGTTCCCACCCTGTCTGCCACCCAGTCCCAGCGCGCTTTTTGCTGGAACAGGCGCCTTTGATTTTTCATTTTGAAATAACTTTGGGGGTTGAAATTTCTTTCCTGGGTGTTTTTTAAGATTTCAGATGAAAAGAATGAAAAGGCTGTATCCAAAACAAAACCCTTTATGTTGGGGGCAAATGAAATGTTTCCCTTTTTTTTCTCCAAACTCCCTCCTCCTCTTCTCCTAATTTGATAATGGTTTAAAACGCAAACTGGAGTCAACCAGAAATGACGTTAGAGTGCTATTATCCCCTTTTTTCCTTCATTTCCTTGGCACTGACGCATTGCACTGCCTGCATCCTGACTTCCCCAGAAGACACTTCCCGGGAGCCTCTTTTTTCCTGAGAACTCCAACCGCGGCTCCCCAGGTTGTTCCTGTATGTACCAGAGTAATGACATCAACTCCACCAGTCTGTATTTGCGGCTGCAAAAATAGCAAGGTGGTGACTCAAAATGAAAAGTGCTTTCCAAGTGGTTATGTTGTATTTAGTATATTAACCACCACCCCTCAGAGGAGGCGGATGAATGTGGAGGAGGAAGACGTTGTTTTGGAGATTTTGTGCGAAACTTCCTTTGACTGACAGCATTCGGTGACAGTTCCCAAAAGCAGTACTTTTTTACTGGCTCCTGAATTCGCTTATCTTTTGGCAAATCTCCTCCCCAGCCTGCTGCCTCTCCTCCTTGGGATACAGAGACACTGTAAGGAAACAACAAAAGGAACACCTGGCACATACCCCCACGGTACCGGGACACGGGATGAACGCAGCTCAAGAGTCAGGTCTCAGCAGATGGGCTTGTAGCAGAGCGACAGCTCCTGCAGCCTTCAGAGTCATTTTGGCCCCGGTGACCAGAATTTTGATCGTGTCCCTGATTATTTTCTGAGCTGCTGCTGACTTTTAAGACCTACTGCATGGCTAACTGATGGAAAATAAAACCTTTATAAGCGCTACTGGCAGCAAGGGTGGGGGAGGATCTTATTATGAAAGCCATATATGGTGTGCTGGCCTATGCTATAGCTGTGTATTTCAATTGTGCTCTGCAAACTTTGCCCCTGCAGACTGATGGAAAATGGCTAGATGGAGCATGGATTCATTTTCTAAAGGAAATGAGGATATAAATTCATTTAAGAAATGACATGCCAATTTTTCTTGCTCCGTTTTCCTCTCATAATAAACGGTACAGCTGCCAGGAATTTTTGTGAAAATAACACTTGCTTGCTGCTTTTTTTTTTTTTCAAATCCTGCTCAAATGTTATAAAAGACCCAGAGCCGGATATATCATATTTAAGATCTCAGCAGAGGTAAACCTCACTAAACAAATGAAGATCTGCCCCTGTCCCCATTGACTGCTGACAACAATAGCAACACAGGCTGCAACATTACTTCCTCCAAACTTGGAGAAAATATATAACCCATTTAGTTAATGGACTGAGCTATAATGTCATCAGTTAAGTGAATCCTGTGAATAAAGAACAAGATGAAGTAATTGCTTCCAAAACATTTCTAGAATGAAGTAAAGCTTCACAGTGACTGGTCTCCTGGGGTCCCATTGATAACCTCTTCTGAGCAAAGTTTGTTCTTCTGTGATGCAGAGATCCTTTTTCCGGGTGCTATTAAGGACTTCATTCACTAGCCAGCGTTAAAGGGGGCAGCTTCATCTAACCCCAGTGTGACTGGGTTTGTGGATTGCCATCTTGGTTTGGTTTAAAATGCAGCAGCTGGAATAAAAGCCCCCCTCTAACCACACAGAGGCACAGTGCCAAGTGCTGTTAAGCTTGTAAGGGGATATAATAAAGTCTTAATGCTTCCAAAATGCGCCAATCTAATGATCTGAGCACAGCTCCAGAATTCAGGCCACTTGACCTGTGTCCCACGAGCCCTGTGCAGAGCTGGGAGGTCCTTACCAGGACGGGTACCCCATACTGGGTGGTGCAGGCGGAGATGCATGAGGGTATCCTCATAAGGTTGGCACTGGCAGCAGCGTGGATCAGCACTCGGAGAGCCAGGGACCACCACCACGGAAGAACGGCCGTTGTGTCACTAGGATCCCAGCCCAGGGCTGTGTGTGGGCACAGGGGTTGCTGGCTTCAGCCTGTAACCCAGAGCTGTGCGGTGTCCTTTGGCCACAGCTTTGGACACCAGCCCCACGCCTGCCACTCTTCACTTTGCCTTCAATCCCCTGCATGGCCAAATTTTGGGGGAAAACAATCTGAAGTGCTCAAACTGGCATGGTTATACTGTATTTCAGCTGCATTTCTGGAGGTGCTGAGCACCTGTACATCCTATGTCCAGCAGTTATAAGCACAGCCAAGAAATGACACAGAAAGCTGGGGTGGGTGTCCCAGCTGAGACAGTTTCAAAACAAGTGAAGAAACTCTACTGGTCTAATGTGGCAATCATCACTCCCCAAGTGCTGTGGGAGACCAGCAGAAGCAAGGTTTGCAGCATTTGCAGCTTGTCTTTTACTTGACTTTGGCTTTTTTCTTAAGAGGCAAATAAGCTAGAGAGAAGAGACTAGTGTGCCACCACACAGCAAAAGCAGAGAATGAAAGGCTTAGCTGTCACCGAGCAGCGTGGTGGTCTGTCTGTAGACACCTTCTCTTTGCTCCAGGATTTCAGGGGTGTTGAGCTCATGAGATCATGAGATTTTCTGATAATAAAAAGAAACAACTGTTGGAAGTGCCATTTTGTAGTCCACAAGATGGAAGAGTTGTTTTCCTGAATCTTTGCAGCTTTTACTGGTATCAAAATCAGAAGCCTAGGTTGGAAGGGACATCTGGGGGTCGTCTAGTCTGACCGTCTGCTCAGGGAAGGGCTATTTTCAAAATCAGATCAGGTCATATAAAGTAATCAGTTTAGCCCTTGATTATCACTTTTAGAGGTTTCTGCCTCTGTAGCCACACAAACAGCTGATCAGCATTTGACACAATGAATTAGGCAGAAATTTCCAGCTCCAGAGCAAAAGCAAGACAGAGGCAAGAAACTCTTTTGAGGTAGGTCAGCCGTGGGCAGGATAGCTCATGTCTTTGTCTATGGCAGATCTACTGGGCATCCCTGATTCCCATCTTCCCTCCTGTCCTCACCGCGTGGCTGCTGAAGGTTGTGGGGCCCTCACAGTTGTGCAGAGTGTGAAACCAAGTGTTTGTGTGGCTGTGCTCCAGGCGTCAAAAACCTTGGGGAGCAGGGGCAGGAATGGGAATGGTAATTGTTCACCAACTGTGCTCACAAAGCAAAATTAGCAGCCCTCCCTTGTTCCTAAGCCTCGTTCCCTATCCTTTGCACAATGCCCCTATCTGCCCTTCTCATGTGATTTTTCTATTTCCCTCAGCAATATTATTTGCACAATGTTTCTTTTCCCACATACTTATTTTTCTGGCTGCTTCACATTGGCTGAAATGTTTTGTTCTTTCCATCTGACTTAGAGGTTTCTGATCTTACAATTACTCTGGAAAAATGTAAGTGCTTAATTAACATGCAACTACTGGAAGGGAAGGGAAAAAGGAAATGCACAATCACATGCTTTTTGTTTGACAGAGAGGAGAGCCCTGTGGTACAAAACACACAAAACCAGGTTTAATCCAGAGCTCTAGATTCTTTTCCCATCCCAGTGCCTTGTGTGATTTTCAGCCAGTGCCCGATCTCTCTGAGCCTCCTTGCCTACCTCCTGCTATTGTGTGTGGCTTTTATTTCCCATTCACTTATTTTCTGACCTGTTGAGGTGGTTAGCAACTTAGGGCAGACACTATCCAACCTAAAAAGTACCTGTGTCAGCTACCAAAGCACCTGCCCTGTGATCCCTTTGCACTCAGTGGGGAAGAGAGACACCTCAGAATGATGCAGATCGTAAGTGGGATAAATCACAGCTCTTAAAAAGTCTTTTTCTCTCCATTAGCTGCAGTGGGAATCTAAACCTACAGTGTTGCTAACCTGGACGAAGAAAAGCTGGTGGGAACCTACGCAGGCTGGAGCATATGCAGTGTTTGTCACAAGCAGCTCAGCTGAAAACTTCAACACCTCACTATAACAAATTATAATGCTAGGAAAAGCTACTTTTCCTGGGTTTCTTTCACACAAAGAATCTCGTTACTGAATATCACTATCAAAGCAAGCAGAGCAGAAACAACTTGAGCTCTTTTTTGTAACAGCAGTGAAGGGCTGTAAGCAAAATCAAGCACTGTTCTTCTGGGAATAAATAAAAGAGCAAGGATCTGTGTTAGAGCAACCTTTACGGAAACTTAGAGGGAACTTAAGGCCTGATACTTTGTTTGCAAGGTGGAGAAGAATAGTGAAGATGCAGTGATTGGAGTAGGGAGTTTGCCTTGTCAGGTTGTTCTTTGGTGGAAGCAAATATTCTGCATAGCTCTGCATGATGAGCAGACCGCCTCATTATAGCCGATGTAGGTGGAAGAATTACTTTGAAGGGAAAGGAACTGCATGGTGTTCAGCTACCTGGCTTCTAAATGAAATGACTTGTGGGATTAAGATAGCAAAATGTTGAACACCAACAAGAGGTCTCACTTCAAAAATCACCCCTCCCCACAAACCTCTCAATAGGCCAAATGGCTTTTGAAATGTGGTGTTTTATCTGAGGACTGCAGTAACAATGGAGCATGGAAGTCAGTAAGGGGTTTCTGAAGGCACTTGCAACTGCTGGGTGTGAGGATGGAAGAATGGATCTCATAGCTGAGCTGGTGGAGTCACTTCTCTTTGTCTACTGTCATGATTTTCCATACATCACTCCTGCCCTCTCCTCCCTGCCCTGTTCCTCCCTTATCTTTGCTGCCATTACATCTCTTTCCAGTTAGATTACTTCTGATAAATACTCTTTTTCCTGAAAAAAAAAGCTTATAGTCCTGAAGATAATCTGTCATTTGCCACCATGACTTTGTGTGTTTTGTTTCCTTTCCTACTGTGTGTTGAGGTCATCTTTAGTGTTAGCTCTGGAAGATGGCAATTGTTTTTTCTTTTCCTGCTACCCTGGGCACCACAGAGCTTTATTCTGCTGCCATAAACTCTACAACGAACCACTCCTCCATGTTCTGAGGCGTAGGACTCATCAGCCAGCAAGTAGGTGACAGTCTCTACAGTAGCTAACATAGCCACTGGTTGGGTAAAATAGCAATAAAATTCTAATAATTAGTTTGCTAAAGCCTTTTCTCTTGGACAGATTTCCTTCTACAAAACTATGACTCAGGCACCACTATTTTCAGTGGTCCATTCTTCAAACATGAATGTTTTTCACCCAACAGGGTATTGAATCTTTTCCCTAGGATGTGTTAGGTATTTGTGCAAGCACCATGTCGAGGTGGTGTTGTTATGGTAACTCTTCTGTATTAGTCTTGATTCCACATATAGTGCAATTATGAATGCTGTTGTTTTAAAATAATCTGAGCTGTCTCCAGTCCAGGGAGCCAGCATTGCTCAGTAAGACCTGCACATCCACACTGTGGCAGAGCTGCTTTACCATATGTTGTTAAAATAAAAAGTTGATGAGGGAAAATAATACATCAGATATAATTTTGTGGAAAATCAATGGAGAAGTCCACATTTCCCTTGAACTTTTATTCACAGCTATAAGACAGACACCTACTTTTTTTTTTTCCTTTTAAATTAATTCAGCCTTGGTTCTCAGGTAATCCCATGAGTCCCAATAAGCAAGACTGCACTGTACCGATTGAAATTATTATATAAGCTGTGATACTTACACAGAGGTGCTTTAGCAAAGCCCACTTTTGCCCACATCTGTCAAGCCCAGAAATTGTGAACCCATGCCGGACCTTCCTCAGTATACTCCCAAAATAGGGGAGGGAGCTGGAAAGTGGAGGGACACGTGCAAAGAAGTAGTGTCCTCATGTGGTTATGCCCAGGGTCCTGGAGCGAGGAGACAGGGCAGGGCAAAACCTGCTTGACCCTGACCACCATGCACTGACAGGAGGGGGACATGCTTCTTGCATTCTCCACCAGGAACTGACTCTGCCCTCAGGTGTGTGATGAAGATCTCAGCAAGCTCATCTCGGGAAGAGCTCCCTCAAACCTGGTCAGAAAACTGTTAACCTTTATGTCTGTAGTAGAGATGGTCCAAGCCAGCTTCCTGACCTGCAGAGCCCGGCATGCTCAGGCTGTGAGTAGTTTCTTCAGGTCAAAATCTGAATTTCACAGCTCTAAACTTCCTCTTAACTTGCAGCCTCCAGCCCAAAGCCACTTTGTCCTGGCCAGTGGCTATCTCTGCCACCTTGGCCACACACAGACCCCTCCTGTGAGGTTCATGCTGACACTGCCACAGTGGTCCACCACGCAAGGACCTCCTCTTGCCCACTCCCTTTTCAGATTTAATCCGCTTTTCACTTTTCAGGATGTGAAGCAGCTCAGTTCTCAGTGTAATATTAAGGACACACAAAACCACTGAGAACTGTGGCTCCAGCGTCCACAATTTGCCTCAAGGCTCCAAAACATTCCCTGGATGTTGCCCAGGGGACTATAAATCCACTTCTATCTCTCTAGACTTTGAAGGACAGACATTTTCTCTTAAATAGACCTTCTGTGTTTTCATTCCCTTATTTATCTGGAGCTGACACTTTAACACAGTAGAAGCAGCCAGGCACTAAAAACAAAGAGAAACTTGAATCCTTGACTTCTTCTGAGACTTGCAGCCTGTGTTTAAGAAGGAAAAAAAAAAATCTAACAAACACAGAAAGCACTTTTACAGATTTGCCTCTTTGGCTTTTCTAAAACATCAGATAGGCAGAGCAAAGATTAGCGGTTTCTTCTACTTTATGAGATACTAAAAAAAAAAAAGAATAAAAATATTCACAGTATGAAAAAAGAAAGAAACAAAAGACTCGGTACACAAGGTGTTCCTTTGATTTCTTGGGAAAATTTGCAAGTGAGGCTTGAGATTGTTTGTCTGCATTGCAAACCTTCACACTGAGCTTTTGAAAAATGTTTCATTTAACTAGGTACTTGACCCTCTGTGCGGATAACTTGTCTCCAAAATGAAGGGAGGAAAAGAGGAGGCAAGGAAGAAGAAAGGAACTGTCTTTGCTCCTATTATCTTCAAAGACTGCAACATTTCTGCAGGGTTTCTAGATAAACTGTGAAGGAGAGCTCTCCCATCCTTCCCGCTGCTCCAGGAGATGTTGTCCTCCACCCCGTCTGGTGAAGGGCTGATTTCACTTTAAAACCATTTGCTGCAGCATGTTTTACCAGGCCTCAGCTGCAAATAAACCAGATTACCCAGCTGGGCTGGCCTCAGCAGAGAGTATTACCACTTCCAAGGACTGAAATCAAGGCTTTTTGCTTCACGTTCAACTACTGAATAAGGCAGAAAGCAGTAATAGGGGAGAACGGTAAGATGGCCAGACAAGCAAAAGCGCTCTGAGCTGCATGGGATCAATGGTATCCTTTACTGTGGCAGTTTCCCCTTCTTGGGCAACTTTGGGTGGAAGTGCCCTGTTTCATTTTGCCGCTAACAAAGTGATGACTGCTGTGGGCATGATGGTTGGACTTGATGATCCAA
Organism: Eurystomus gularis; assembly: GCA_013400335.1. NCBI lineage: Eukaryota > Metazoa > Chordata > Aves > Coraciiformes > Coraciidae > Eurystomus > Eurystomus gularis. Next base: position 33,496 of record VZZY01013118.1, on the reverse strand, counting down.
GGGTCTTTTCCGGCCTGAATGATTCTATGATTCTAACGGTAAGCCCCAAGACGATGCAGAGAGCAATTGCACTGCTCTCAGGTTGGGCAGTGGGATCAGCAATGAGGAAAGCAGTGACCAGAGAGAGAGGCAGCTGCAAGCACATAATTTGGCCCAAAAGCAGTTTGAAAAAGTCTCGAGAGCAGTTTGGGTGCTGGTTTGGCAAACAGTGCCCTAGTCATCCTAGCAGGCCTTGCCATTCCCTTCCTACATTAGTGAGGGCTTCACAGTCTCTGTAAAACCCAGCCATGTATTGAATCACTCAGACAACGACTCGGGGGAGTTATTTCAGGCAGCGAGGTCTGAAGCTCTTGGCCATGGCCTTGAAGAGGGAAATGAAGCTGGTCCTAAACACAGAGGGTGATTCTCACGTGGGTTTTTCTGTCGCCATCATGTGAGACTAGCGCGTGCATGCAACAGGCACCGAGCCACAGCTACCAAACACATCCAGACTGCCAGCTGGACTTCAACCAGACATCCAAAGGTGAAATCTTATCTCCATGCCTGAGAGAAAACAGGAGGAGATGCAGATGGTCCCAATAAACCATTGCAGGAAACAAAGTACACTTGATAAGGAGCAAGGGAAAAGGAGGACGAGAATTCCTAATGTCAGTGATTCTGTTAAAGACTTTGACCATGCCTTATGGGAAGCTGCAAAGTTAAAATATAAATAAACTGACTTTAAAACCTCAATATTGCAACAGTAGTGACTGAGTTGAATTTAAATTACCTTCTGTAATTCTTGGAATGTCTAATGCTCTAAGAAAGTGTGATGTTTTTCTTACCTCTTACATAACTTTTTTTTGGTCAAATTTCTGAAGCACTGTATCAATTTTATTTTTTGAAGGCAGAGATTATCAAGCCTGTTATCAGCTGCTTACAAAGAAGACACAAGGGCTAGGCATAAGGAAGGGAACTACCAGTTCAAAGAGTAGGGGATTCTTCAAGTCTCAGCCAAGGATCCTAACCCTTCTCTCAAGAGTCCCTGAGTATCAAAGAAAGATATGTATGGAAGCATCATATTAGCAACTGTCATTTTATTTTATTTATCTGCTGAGTGCAGTGCGGAGAGGGAATAATTTCCTGGCTCTAAAATACTGTGGGCCTTTGTCCACAAACAGGACCTAAGTGCTGCAGACTTCATTGTGCATTTGCTCTTTGCATTCTGAAAGACCTGTTGGCTTGAGAAAAAGGGAGTTGTGTGTCTGCTCATAAACAGTGAGAACCAGACAGCCACACACGTAAGATCTAATTTGGAGGTTTCGTTTTGTCTTCACCATCTGAATAGGAATGACTATTACATCAACAAGAGCACAATCTAGCCTCCTCAGTGGCTCAGCATTTTGGGATAAGTCCTTGCAGACCTGCAATATTCTGTCTTATTGATCACAATTAATTTAATAATACTGTTATGCCTCTACTGAACACAAAATCATTTTATAAACCCTGGTGGGTGTTTTTTTCCCCCCTTCTAAGACGGTATATGAGACAAGTAAATCTACGGGACACTCTTTGACTGCTGATTCATTTCTGATTCATAAAAATAAACAGATAGCAAGACATATGTCTGAGCCAAACAGCATTTACTCTGTGGGAACATGTAAATGTAATAACACTCTTTAACAGGGTTAAACAATATTAGCCCTCTGATTTGTCATTATTAGTGTCACTAATTCTAGTTTCATGAACATCACTGAAAATATATGGCACGCAAAAAACAACTACCATAATGTGAGCACATCCATCTGTCTTTCCAGAAGAAAAACAGGCTTGGCAGGGACTTCAGTTCTGCAAGGATTTGAAACAACAACTTTTTATTCATTAAAATGTGGTTATGGTCTGAAAATGGACTTGGGGGAGAGGAGGAGGGAGGGGAAAAAATGATCTCTCATTACAGACAGCACTTAGCCATTCCAGTTTGTCTTCCATTGGCAGCCTGCACTGACAGATACAATGGCTTATTACTGCCCCCATTGAAGCCAACGGAAAAATTCTCTGTGGAATTCAGAGGGAGAAAGACCAGACCCCAAATCTGGACTGCCGTCAACAGTGGGGAGCCAATGTCAGTCTAAACAGAGAAAATTTGGTTTCTTTTCTGCCCCATGTGTCTTCAGCAAATTGCCAGCTAAGTGTTGAATCCAGACTCTTTATAGCTCTTGAGGAGAGCAGCTGGTCAGGCTTTGCCAAGCTTGTGGAGTTTGAGGCTTTGTGAACCTCGTGAAATATTTACTAGCTTTGCAGAACATGATAGACTTTTGCAAGCCAGTTCTCCTCTGACTTCAGGTCAGGACTCGCCTCTTTACCACGACACGACCGTTCTGTCTGGGTGTCCATGTGCACGTGCACATGAAGACAGGGGTTGAAATGTGGCATCCGCACAGAGATGTGCTTTCCTGAAGCCTCCACCTAGACCAAGCCTCTTCTCCAGCATGTCCCTGCCTTGCTCTCCCTCCCCTCCTTGCCTGCTGCGCAGAGTGTTCATGCTGTGCCCACGAGTCTCACTTTGTACAAAGCCCGACGCAGTGGGGCTTCCCTTCGAGCTGCGAGGGGCTAATACCAATAAATAACAGTACCCCGAGCGGAAGAACCGCCTCCACTGCAAATGAAGGGCCAAGCTGTGATGAGGCACTGAGCTGGAAAGAGACTGAGCTATCTTCTGCCCCTGCACGTGCCAGTGATAACTGCAGCCTGCCTGGGAGCTTGGGGCTACCTGGAACCTTCTGAGGCCAGTTACCTCCAAATGCTACCCATACCCCAATGGTCAGCATTTCCCAGCAAGGAGCTTCAGCTTTTCCCTAACCCAACCAGCAAGAGGACAGGGGCTGCTTGGGGCAGGGGGGCACGATGGACACGCACACAATGGATGTCACCAGCAGCGTCTGGCTGCAGAAGCTGAGCACAAAGCAATAGAGATGGGGCCAGAGAGGGCTTCAGGGGTACGTGGCCTCTGCCTCATTAACCTATTCTGAAAGCCACCGGTGCAGGGAAGGCACCAGAACTGCCGTACACAGTCTGGTCCAGGATTTCTCTACTCCTGTATGTAGTTGGAAGGATGTTTTCCTAATGCCTAAGCTCAGTTGTCTTTGCTGTAAATAAGGTGATTTCTTAAGGAACAAGAAGATCATCTTCTTTACAACAAACTTCTGTATATTGGAAGACTTTTATCATATTTTTCCTCGTTCTTTTCTAGACTAAACAAACCCAATTCCTACAACCTTTCCTTACAGGTCACGTTTTCCAAATCTCTTACCATTCTTGTTTGCTCTTCGCTGGCCTCTCGCCAATTGATCTACGTCTTTCTCAAATTATGGTGCCCAGAGCTGGACATCCTGCTCATATTGGGTGTAAGAGGACAATGAAGCAAACAGAATTAGCATGAGATGAGGAGCTGATTTTTAATCCCCTCCGTTCCCCCTGAGCTGGATCACACGGCTGCAGGGTTTTAGGAGAAAAAAGAGCCAAAGTGGGAGCTCACTGAAGCACTGAACATCAAATTACATCAATTCCTAGTTATGACCATCTCTTAATGTATGCCAAGTACTAATTAACCCTGAGGTTATTATTTTGCTCAGATAAATATTCACCTGTACATTCACCTCTGATGGGGTTTCGGGGACAGCCTGGAAAGTTTGCCTTGCTTCAGCCTGACTCCTGCCAGCACCTCTGCCTCTCCACTGCGTCCCTGCAGTCCCACCACGGAGTGGATCACGATAGACAGATATTGCTGTGCCGACTGCGGGAACAGGGGGAGGACACTGTTGTCATGTCCATGTTCTATCTGTCATCTACTGGTAGCTATTTATACTGCGCTTATCGCTGTGGTGGGGATGAGCATGGGGTAATGGTAACGCATTAGAGAGCCTTTGAAGCAGAGAGCTGAAAAAAGAAAGATACTGTTGTTTTTTTAATGTGCTAGACTGAGCCTGGGAGGGAATAGCTACCTGTCACAGCATGGGGACCGCTCCGCCGGCACGGCGTCTCTGCAGACCCATGGCCTTCCAGTGGCGCTCAGAATCCCTGAAAAATCACAGTCTGCACTGGAAAAATGCAAATCCCTTCAGGACTGAGCTCCGGGGCTTTAATAGCAGCATGTTTTATTCAGCCCGTTTGCCCTGTGCTGTATGCTGTCCTTTATGTGTTTTCAATATTTAAAGCCTGTTTTTCGTGACAGTGTTTCTTCTGGCATTTCCACCCAAAATTTCTCTTTTTTGGTGCCTCTTTGTTCCAGAAAATATGTGGTTTTGTGCACTGTCCTCCTATAGTTGTGAAATCTTTGGGTGTCCATTAAGATGAAAGAGTGACAGAAAATTAAATTAGTTTTATTATCTCTGGTAGCAGTGCTAGTGAAGATGTGGGAACTGTGTCTGTTTGGTCTGTGTAGCCCAGGTAGAGCCAGAAAGCAGGACATGGCAGCACCTGGATTATTCATTTTGATTTTTTTCTTAATTCTATTTTTCCCCTCAATTGATTTGTAAGGAACCATCATTGCCTTTTATTGTTATAAACTAAGCCGTGCAGGAGGTTTCAAGTGAAACCATTTAATTTTTTAATCCTCCACTTCCTTCATGAAAAAACCATTCCCCAAACACTGTGCATTCAGTGCCACTGGTGATGGGAAATCAAGAACCATTTTTAAATAGATTCATTTCTCCAGACAGTCCTGCTGTTGACAAATCCAGTTAATAATACCACACAATTTTAGATAACACAGAGAAATGTTATATCTACTCATTCACCTGCAGAATAACTTAACGCTGCATGCCAGCATTTAAGTGGATTGTCTGTAATTAGGCTGCTATAAAACGTAAGTGTAGTGGTCACAGACAATAAAACCCAAGGAAGGATCTTTGCAGTATGTCTGAGCACAGGCAGTTCTACATGACCAGAACAGCCTTTCACAGGAGACTCATACAGAAAAAGGATAACTTGTATGGTATATATAAATGTATATACACTCAAGCATTCACACGCTATAGAGGGAAAGTCTCTCAGTCGTATTAGTTATATATCGCCTCCAGGGAAAATGGAATTTGGGTTTGGGGAAATTTAAAGGAATTATTTTTAACCGAAGATGATTACATCTACGCCTGTGATCCTGCAAGACACTGGGGCTTCTCTGTCTTGCTCTGTGTTTTCCCTGGAGACTGTGTAGGAAAATGAACAAAGCAGAAATGCAGAGATCTTGTGGCTGCTCTGGAGATGGCAGCAGCCTCTCGTATGGCATGGGAGAGGAGAGCCAGCACCCTTCTTTCCACCAGGAGTCCAAAGCTCCCTCAGACAGGCAGATACGCTGTTGCTCTGCCCATGCAGACGAGATCCTTTGAGGGCTCTGGAGGCCTTGGAGTCACTCTGGACGCTGTTGCTGGCAGGTTGCATCCCCAGAGAGTTGTTCTGCTGGAAGAACAGCTGCTTATTCCCTCTGAAACAGGGTATCAAGGGATACGAAGTCGCAAGTGACAGGGGTGTCAGGACTCTTGGGTTATATGGCCAACCGCACAGCCCCACCTGAGTGCTCCACTCTCTTGGTGCTCTTTTTTGGCAGGCAGAGATGGTGGCCGGGGGCTCTGGGGGCTCCAGAAGCCAAGTGCCATATCGGTTGCGTGGTATCACCTGGTGCAGGAGGGCTCACAGCACTGCCCACTGGGCAAGTGCACAGCGTGCTTCACCTCGCTCCAGACCTGTCTAGCTGCAGCTTATCTACAGCGCTCGCCTCTGTCAGCTGCGTGTTTAATGGCACTGCTCTCTGGAAAGATGAAATATATGGTTGGGCAATAAAAGAAAAGCTGGAAAGAAGGATTTATAATTTTCCCCTTAAGCCTGTCATTCATGTCATTAATATAGATGTGATTTAGGAGGGCAACAACTTTTTCTTCTTTTTTCTTCTTTCTTTTTTTTGCTAAAAGCTTTGTGTATGTACCCACAGTCTGACAACCAAATGGGTCTGCCTTTCTTTTTCCCCCTCCAATATGTGGATTGCTTCTAATTCTGTCAGTCAAATGGAGCAGCAGTTTCGGGAGGGGAGTGATTAAGGCTCCCTCAGAATAAAGGACTGCGTGCTGCGCCTCTGCTATTACCAGAGCTGGGGATGGAAGAGCCATTCCAGGCTTCTGAATAACAGGATTTTTTCAAACATACAAAACACACCTTAGAAATACGGCACAAACAAAGCTCACAATCTCCAAGTGCCGTGCTTATTTTCTGGTTATTTCTTCATGCTTTATTTTCACCTTTCATCATGTGCTCAGGACCCGTCTCAGCCCCGGTGCTGCTCGGTGCTTGGCTGCAGCCTCGCTCAGCAAAGCACTTGGTAGTTCCTTAATTTAAGTCTGTGCTTAACGCACCAAAATCAAACGGATTTAAGCTTGTGCTTAAAGTAAAGCCTTACGTAATTTGTTAAAAGAAACTTCCTAATTAGAACTGAACGCATGGGTTTGGACATTTTTGCAGGGGGAGGGCAAAAAATGCAGAGTAGGTGATTCTACAGTGTTTCCCAAACCAGTGTCGGTTTACTAAAATATTTGTGTAAGGGAAAAAAAAAACCTCTAAAGGTCAAATGCTTTTGAAGGTGTTTCTAAGCAAAACATTTCCATTTTTTGCAAACTGTCATTTTGCTTAAAGATGTTTAAAAACTACTTATAATGAAAAAAGCACCTTTTCTTTATAGTCAAACAATAACTTTTATTTGACTTCAGGTATTTTCTGTTTCCTTTTTGACTCCTCAATGATTGGTGACAAACGTTCAAGTTCCTCTGAAACAGAAATACTGAGTTGGTTTTAGACATATTAATGCCTAAAAATTTAAATATTAATTCATCAGTGTTTATTATTAGTAGTATTTATTCTTGACTTCCAGACAAGATGTTGTGTCTTTAGTTAGGCTGTTTGCTTAAAAACCAATATAAAAGCAGTGGGGGGCATACAGACGCAGGAACAGTGTCTGTCCATCTCTTGGCCCCTCGGGTGGCCAGCCCAGGTGTGCTTCTTCCCAACTGCTGGCAGCTGTTGGAGGAGCTGCAATAGGAGCTCATCGTGTGCAGGGTGTGAACCCAGAGCTGCATCTCTCCCCAGAGCCATGGAGATGCTTCAGTCTTGGTTTCAAGCTGGGAACCCTGCAGCTCCCCAGCTCCATCTCCAGCATACCTCCAACAGCATTTTCCAAAGAAAAGGGAGAAGAGGGGAGCTAGTTCTGGAAGACATGAAAAAAACCCAACAACAAAAATTAAAGTTGTCTCTATACATTAGAATTAAAGTGAGAACATGGACTGGTACTTTTTGGTTGCATTTCAATTTGAAGATAAGCCCCATCTCCATGTCACCAGATAGGCTGTTGTCATCCAGGGAAGCAAGGTGGTACCTGTCCTAGCAGCAGGGTTGTGGACCAGCAGCATTAGTGGTTTGTTCCACAAGAGGGGAAACCAAATGGCTGTGACTTAACAGGGAGTCAGGGAGTCTGTTGCAGGGCTGGTATCAGATCCACAGTCCCCCAGATATCAGTCCAGCACCATTGTCATAACACTATCTTCTCCATGCAGTTAAGATAAAAAATATAGATGCCTAGAAATTGTAATCCTACATACCAAGTGTATCAAATGGATGGTGGAGGTCCTCAGAGACTGAGCATTTGTTGAAATGCAAGATATTACTTCCTGATTCCCCACTATGTTTTACGGTATGGCAAATTTATTATGGAGATAATATTCAATGCCCACACTTAACTGAATTTAAATCCAGGAGAACGTATCCAGGTCAGGTTTTTTTCTCATCACTTTTAATGGCTGCAAACATCCTGCACATGTGAGTGACTGTAACAGCATGTCGGCTGTGTTTGCTAAGGTACAATGGAGTGAACACTTCAGTACAACATGGTAAATGTTTCATGAAAAGAGTATCAAATGGACTGTCTAAAACCCTCAGAGACTGTCTGCTCTGCACTCAAACACAGGACATTATTTCATGATTCCCTGTGATCCCTTTGGCATTGTAATTCTAAACTGTGCAAAGAGAAGTGGATGAAGGCGGATTACAAATTCTAGTCCATATAAAGAACCTGTAATTATTTGTTAAACTGTTGTGTTTAGTCTCCTGTTCTGCTCTCTCCAGACTGGGCTATGCAGTATTTTCCAGTTTAACTCCCTGGCTGTATTACGAGTTTATAAGAACTATGTGTACCTCCTCCTATTTTCTCACAGGCCTGCAGATAAAGATTTCTTCTTCAGATCCCAGGCGATGCCCGAGCGCGTCTGCAGGCAGAGGATAACTGCCTGTGGGATACAAGCTCCAGTCCCACGCTGTGCTGGTGGGACACTTTCTGACCTGACAGCAGACATTTCTGTATGAGCATTTTACATATCTCCAGACATCTTCTTGTACTTACTTTCTTTTGGTCTTGTTTCCCCACAGACATGATAGGATTTGTTTTGCTTCAAGATAGAATTTCCCCTAAATTGCAAGAAAGGATCTGCTTCTCTGGCCATCCTTCCTTTCCCAGAACAGGTTTCCCCTACTTCATCTGGAGATGTGTGTGTGTGTGTCTATACCTATATATATGTTTCTATCTATATGTATATTCTTTCTTACCCTGTTCCACTGTGATTTAAAATAGCAACACTTTGCCAGTCTCTTCTCTCCCACCAGAGACAGGTAGGGTTATTCTGGAAGTTGCGAGGGTTGTTTGTTTTAATTTTTCTTCAACTCACCAAAATGGTGTTAAATATAATTTCCATGAAATGCTCCAAACCCACTGCCTTTGCCTGGGTGTATTGTTTTTCAGGCTCTCTCCCACCTCTAATCAGCTCTGATTCGGCACAGTTGGCAGTCTCTGCTCAGTAAGCAGACTGTCTGAATCACAACTCAGCCCTAGAAAGGATGGTCTTTCTAGGTCAGGGCTAAATATACTGAGTATGGGGGTGAGGATGGAAAAGTTCCCATTCCAGCTGCTATCCTGCACTGAGTCTGCAAGGATAAAACTCCCCACCTTGCTGGCACATTGGGAAGGTTCATTCACTGGGATCTGCAAGGGGAAGAGGGTATGTCCTACAGCGTTCCTACCCTGGCAGCAGAGAGGTCCCGTGGGGACATGGCATTCAGAAGTGGTCAGAGCAGCCTCGCCATGGCTCTGAGCTGGATGGAGAAAAGGGGCCTCAAAGTGGCCACTAGTCACCTCGACATGAACCAGGCTCATATCTAGGCTTAATGTCGCTCTTTCCTAAGACTTGCAACTGTGGTTGTAGGATCAAGAGGTCTGGGTTCACCTCCTCCCTGTGCCTAGCCGGGCAGGGCCCTGCGAACGCACTGGCCTGCAGAATGCTGCTTTTTCTCCAGTAGCTACCCATCCTCAGGCAGTGAGGGATGGCTACCAGATCTGTTCCTGATCTTAGGGATACTTCCAGGATAGCTAGTGGGCAAGGAAAACAAGCTCAGGCAACCTTGCTGAGATACGGCAGGGCTGTGAAGGGCAGGGTATGGATGACATCCAGCCATGTCTGGATGAGGAGCCAGTTCATGAAGCACCAAGGGTGGCAGTGTAGGGAGAGCCAAGGGCTTTCTTCAGGACTGACATTTGCATGATGCCTTCTGAAGCACGTCAGCTGTGGAAAGAGAGCGCTAACAGGATCTCCCTCCAGCCTGGTCCAGCTATTCTTCCAGCCCATGGCTGACACTTGGCAATCTGGCTGGAAAAAGTAGAACACAAATCCATGTGCTGTTTGAAGTCAGTAATGAAAGAAACTCCCTTTTCCAGGAGTGGGACTACATTTCCATTGGCCCTTTCCTATTAATTCTGTAATACCATCTTTCATTTTTACATAATGCGCTAGCCTCCTGCAAGAGTTTTCTTTCCTTTTAGAAGATGAAGCTTCAAGATTGTTACAGTTGCTAGAGGCAACTATTCTGCAAAAATCTTTTTATAAAATGTATTTATCTAATTAAAAATCTTTTAACAGCACCATGCCTGTAGGATCAGATATCTCATTTATACTGTGGAGGGCTGGAGCAAGTGTTTGCTGCTTCTGTAGAACTACAGATAAACAGGGACTGGAGGGGCATAAAACGACTGCTCCAACTCAGCTAATCCTAATGCACCTTTTCCAATAAAAAAGTGGGATTTAAGATATCTCTCTGGTTTATTATTGGAAGAAAAGTAATGAGGAGGGGGGAGGAGTAAGCTTATAATGGAGTCAATTCAATGTAGTTGGCAACAAGAGTAGAACAGCCTTACATCAGTGACATTTTCCAGTGAAACAAACCTGTTGTACAGAGAACAATTTTTAATTAACTCTGTATCTCATGTGTTGAGGAACGTGAGCAAACTTCTTTATGACTTTACTTTTGGCTGCAAAGTATATCCCAGTTTTTATTCTCCAAGAATAGACTCATGAGGTGAGTGGCAGGGAAGAGAGGGTTTCTAAATATGAATGTGGAGCTCGGTACAAAGCAACTTTGCAAGCACTTTATTGATTTTTTTATCTGCTTCTTTTACATGATGTAGAGCACAGTGTATTAAACATTAAATGGTACTCAAAGAATCTTTAAGAAGACAAGGCTTGGTTGAAGTTTGGGGAGTTTGGAGACATCAAGTACTTGATGCTCAGCTTTGATGAGGAAGAGCCCAGGTGGCCGATGTGGCCCCCTCAGCATGGCAGCACCATTGACCTGCCCTCGCTCCCTCGTGGCTCAAGGGACTGGCCCAGGAGTTGCTGGTGGCCCAGAGTGGACATTCCTCTGCTCTCCTGTCCCTACTGTGAGGGCAGGGCAGCAGGTAGCCTGCTGCAGAGCCTGCTCCTAGCTCTGACAGAACAAAAGGTGAAAAAGCATGTTTTTTCTAGTGGCCTTACCCTGTCCTCTGTGTTTGGTCCTTCTCCAGTGGGGCAAGAATGCTGCCTGGTAAAATGTGGGAGACAGAGCTCAGATGGGTGCTGGAGGAAGTGACAGTTTTCAGGTGTTTGGTTGGTGTGAGCAACTTCTCATGTTTGAAAGTTCAGGGGTGAAATCGGGAAGAAACTGGAAGTGCCGGTACCATGGCAAGGTTCCTGCTGCAGCAGAGGAGCCACCCTGACCCAGTATAGTGCCTGGGGATATTTCTCCAGAAGCCAAAGATAACGAATCACAAAATGAAACACTTTCTCTGTGATTTTTTAAACCTATCCAAGCAAAATAACTTCTGCTCTTAATTAACTTACCCAATCAACACCAGAAACTAGTCATTGCTGGCTATTGGTGTGTCTGGCTTTGCTGCATTTCTCCGTATTGCTGAAGATGTGCACAGATCTGCAAGCAAGAACAAGGCAGAAGCTTGCACTGGCTACAATCTGAACTAGCATGCAGACAAAAAAACACAGAGAATGAGTTTTAAAAAGCACATGAGCATGTCTTTGGCTTTGCACATCTTTTGACATTCCAGGAACATTGTTCAAAATATAGATTGCACTTATGGCCACAAAAGGAGGTTGATGATTTCCAGTCAAGCTGAAAAAATAAGTATTTCATGGGGAGTTGCAAAGGAATTTAGAAGAACTATCTATAAACCAATTGGTTCCACCCGAGGCTCACCAGAGCTCAGGTATTTGTCTCGGGGGGGTTCCCTGCTTGGCCTGTACCCCCAGCTCCCCACTACTCCCACTAATGTGTATAGATTAGAGCTGCGTTGCAGACATAGTAATGGCATGTTGAACAGCATAGATCATAGGGGAGCTGAATTTGTATGCTTTAGCAGAAATTAGATTGCATTTCTAAAATCCTAATAAGCATAAAGATGGATCCAGAGGGATTGTTACAAACCAAACCAGAATAATAAGCTCATCCAGAATTTACCTAATGGACAAAAGGAAAGACGGTTCTCAAATAATGGGCACATCAAATGAACCAAAGAGCATCTCAGTAAGAAGAAATATGATCCTGTTCTGGGATGCCGAGGCCTGCACCGGGCCATGGAGGAACTTTGCAAATTGTAGCTGTGTTGGAGAAAGATGCTGATGAGAGGGTAGCCGAGTCTCTCCCTTGAATACAACAGTCAAGGAAGTACTCTACATATGGATGAATAATTGCTTTTATGAGGCCAAGTCCCTCATTGAAGTTAATGGAAAATTTGTCATTGAATTCAATGGGATCAGCACTAGACACGTAACAAGGAAATAATAATGGTCTTGTCTGTGATATAAAGCCAAAAAAACCCAACAACCCAACCAAAAGAAAAAAAAAAAAAGAGCCGGCATTCACAGCAGCCAAGAGCCTTCTGCATGGATCTAGGAACTGCGTACTTGGTGAATCATTTCTCTGTTAGATAGAGCATTTGTTCTCTTCCTGATTTATCTCCAAGCAAATTTAGGCTACTCAAAATCAATTTGCTCGTTACAATTTTTCAATGCCTTTGGGCAAACTCTTGGCTTCTGCTGTTTTCCTGTTGTTATTTCTGCTGAGCAATTGGTTGCCTGGCTCACGTGGGTCTGCTCGTCCTCTCTGCCTGCATGACGTAACGTTATAAACGGAGGGCTGGTAAAAATCAGAGCGACCCGTATTTCACAGAGGTAGGTTGGCATGGCTCAAAAGTGCTCTGTTACACTACCTGTTACATGGTTAGCCCCAAAATTCAGAGATTCTTTTTTAGCGCAATTTCAAAGCCCCTGTTCTTTAAACGGATGGGGTGCACATGTGAACAGGTGGTGAAGGAAAGCAAAGGACATAAGGCAGCAGCTAGAAAGACCTTAAAGGGGTTTCCCTGGGAGAGCCATTGCATCAGGAACCTGCAAATCTCCATTAATGAAAATTATTTTGCTGATAGAGGTTTTTCCCAGTAACTTGGTTGGGCCAGATTGGTATTTAAGAGGAAGAGACCTAAAGAACATTACTGGAAATGTTCCTGGGGAGCCCGCTGAGTTTTAAGGCAATACCAGCCCAGCGTCAGCACATTTTATGGACACTGTGCAGCTCCTCCAGCTATTTTCTGGGTGGGATTCAAGCAGTAGCCTGGAGGGGATTTTACAGACCTCTGGACTTCCCTGTCAAAGTTTCTGCTTACCCAGGATCCTGTCCAAATTTTATTTAGATATTCCTATTTGGCCTCCCTGATTACAATTTTAATTACATTTGGCTGTTCTGCATCCCTTCCAGTCCAGTTTTGTACTTCACTGTGTGCTCTTCAACACTCAGAATTCATTACCTACAGAGGCACTGAATGATCCTTTAGCCTTTACCACTCACAGTTCCTCTAAAATTCCAGGAGTTTACAGCCCTGCCTATCCCAGAAGACCTTTCATGGGAGATGTCCCAGTGCCGGAGCAGATCCACTGTTGTTAACCACTGTAAGAAGCTCTGTTCAACTGCATGGTCTGAAGAGCAGCCCAGGCTTAGCTTAGCTCTGCTCTGTACAAGGAGATGCCGTTTCTAACTCACACGAGTGACACAGAGGTTTGTCTGACGTCAGACTACGCAGCCCATCTGATGCTGGGTTTAGCACTGAGCCACTGTGCCTTTATGGGGGTCCTTTGTTCTTGCAGTGCCTTATACCAAAGACATTTTTTTGGAAATGCTAAGAATTTGCATGATATTAAAATGCATGTTCCGCTGGGCTTTCCAGTTAATTCGTTCTTTCTCTCTCTCTCTTTTTTTTTTTTTTTTTACACAAATAGGACTCAGTTTTACCATTGTTCATTTTTTTCTTTTATTTAAGCAAAATTTTCAGCCATTCAGCACCTCTGTTGAGATTTTTTTTCTTTCATTACTTTATGGCAGATGAAAGTTAAGAGGTCCAATTACTAACATTTTATGATAGCGTAGAATATTATTAAAGCACTTAAGAGGTTATTAACACCTTTTATGTACCTCATTATTTAAAAGCCTGCCATATTTAATCATTTTAGCACCATTAAATTGGCATTAACAACAACCCTATGACTTACACTCAGAAATGTCACCATTTGACAACACTAATGCAGTAAAACATCTCATAGAAACCTGGAGGCACAAGGTGAACTATAGGGCTTCACAAAAATTGGGCTTTTTTGTGGCTTTCAACCACAGAAAGCTGCAAGGAGTGCCACGGGGGTCCCCACCCTGCAGGCAGTGCTTGCTGCGGAGAGCCGGGAGGGAGCTGGTGCAGTGCGTTTGGCAGGAAGGCTGGGCTTGGTGTAGGACCATCTGCAGCGGGTGAGGAGCACAAGGCGCTGACGGGGCCTTCCCTGTGCGGAGAAGGAGGAGCTGATCCTAATTCAATCGTCTCTGGTGCCCAAGCGCAGCTGAAGGTCACAGGTCTTGCTGGTGCAGGGTGAGTCCTGGGAACCCTTTTGCCTCCCAGTGGGTGCTGTGGCATCTTTGCTGTCTCCCAGTGTCCTACCTGTGCCTGATGATGGATGAGTGAGTAACTTTGATGTATAAGCAAGAGACTAGTAGCAAAGCCCTTCGTTCCCTGCCCCGTCGGGTCCCCTTGTTTATAGGGGCAGTTACACATGTACTAGTCCCTCTTGTAAAGCTGTAAAATTATTTCTCCTGTGATCCTCCTCTTGGGCCCCTTTCCTTTCATTTTGTCCTCGCTGCCTTTGCTGCGGAGGGCTGAGGCTGACCTACAGTCTGGTGGTTAGCAATTACACTCTCAATATCAGCCTCTACCCCTTGATTACCAAGGACAAAAAACAACAGCCGCGGAGTGGCTAAGTGGAACATCATGTTAATCAAGTCAGAAATATTATTTTTACAGCCTCCTGATTATTTCTAACAACCTGCTAAAAGCCAATGGGACTGGGTGGGTCGGAAAAGCTCTGGCGACACTGGGAGCGTTCCAGCCCCTGCTTTTCAGCTCGAAAGCTGAAACTCCAGGAGCAAGATTCAATTCATATGGGACTTTTCCTCAGCAAAATATGGGATGAATTGTGTTTTCTCATTAAGGCTTACAAACAAATCCCTTTCCCATAATCATTATTTTTGTAGATGAGCATTACTAATATATTTTGGCATTTTAAAACACACCCTTGAATTTACTCTGGCAACTGCTGTACAGCTGAACCCAGAATCAGGCCAATCTATTCCATTATTTATCTGCCCAGACTTCAGTAGCATTACCATTCTTTGCAATTGTCTAACAGAAAAAAAAAATAAATGGAAAATGTCCCAAAAGCCTCAAGTTTGGAGCCATAAAAGGCCTCCTGAGTTGTTTCTCAGGTGCTGGCTCTCAGACAAGTGACTGTGTCAAAAACCCCAACAGGTCTATGTACAAAACATATCAGTCCCATCTGCTGGAAGGATGCCACCGCTGCTATCAGTGTATTAGTTGGGGAGAGTAAATGTCAGTATTTGTAACTCGGAAGGGTCAGGACATTCTGCTGTTAATGAGCCTGGCTGTCCACAGCCAAATCCCCCCTGTGTATGTGATCTGCGGGCGCTTCCCTTTTTCCGTTGCCCTTGGAGGGATGGATTAATATTCCAGCCCAGCCACGCTTGGGTTTGTGTTGCTGTTTGTATCACATCTATATCTGCAGCAGTTACATGCCGGTAGGTCTCCAGGTCTGCTAAACAAATTATGGGAGCCTTTAAACATCATGTGCTGGGCTTTATCCCCCCCAGCCAGCACGCAGATCGCTCAGGTGCGAGCAGAGAGAAGTGAATAAGGCTTCCTGCCAATCCCCCTCTCCAGCAGAGCCAACTCCCTCGTTATCTGGAAAGGCGGGGGGTTAATTAGCATGTATTAGTGTAGGGTTTAACAGCAGTGCCCTGGCCCTGAGGACAGAGCTGTGTCTGTTTTCTCCTCTGGGTCTAGTTCCTATCTCCCCAGGTGTCTCCAGTCTCTCTGGAGTTCCCTGCTCCTCCTTCCTGCAGCTCCGCCACCTTTTTAAAGCTTTTTTTGTCCTTGTTGTAGCACCCTGCACTAGAAGACTCCTGATATGGGATCCTAAATGGGCTGAAGCAAGACAGGGGTGTAAGGTACTTTTGGTTTTTTTTGAAACAGCTTAGAAGGGAGTGCAGATTTTACTGGGGTTTAAGCTCTTAATCAATTTGGCCCTTTTGAGAAATGTCCCTTTGCGCAGCCAAGAGGCTTCTGGAGCCTCCCACAATTCTGGCTTTGCCGTGACCTTCTTCCCCTTTGTCATGGTGATGGAGCCAGGATGTGTCCTTGGACCTGGGCCGTGGGGTACATACCCGCTGTGCTCACTGCGGGACCCAGGGGAGAAGGCAGACTGTCAGCCTGTGTGTTTCACGTCTCTGCCATGGCTGTCCTCTCCTTGTAGTTGTGCCAGCCAAGGTGGGTGGAGAGAGGAATGTCTCTGTGGGGTCAGCAGCAGCTCTTGCTTGCCAGGGTGGGTGCTGTGGCTACAATGCTTGTGCTGTGGCTTCAGCAGTGAAGTGAGCGATCAAAGCGTGCGAGGACTGGGCACCAAGGTGAGAGAGATCAGAGGTACAGAGCTGCAATATATTTATATCTATTATGCTATATAATACTGTTGTCACATGGCAAAGCCCAGATCCTGCCTACTTGAGGAGCTTTAACTGTTTTATCAATCCAGTTGCGGCACCATGTAACCGTATTGTATTCAATGGTGTAGCATAGGTCCCATGTGGACTTTCCTGCCAAGTCTTCATTGCCAAAAGAGGTGTGACTTTTATTTTTTTCTTTAATATATATAGTTGATATAAGCTAACTATTTTTCTGTAAAATCCAGTGGAGGTGAGACTGAAGACCTAAATGCAGTGCTGCTAGGTGAGCCTAGCCATGGGCCACTTAGCATTGCGCAAGTGAAATTGTTTAGTCTCTGTGGTTATTTCAGGCTTGCTATTGCTCTTTACCTGATGAGTTAACCTAAAAACCTGTCTCAGCACTTGTTCTGCTTGTGTAAATGCACTTCACTGGGACACTCGTGCCAGCCAATGTAGCCAAGCCAGCAGAAGTTTCTGGTTTAGCCTGTCCTTCATCGGTCGAGGGGACCATCTCAGCAAGTGGAGCGAGGCAATTTGGCTGTGTTTTGCAGAGTATCAGCCCAGGCTGGTGCAAACCCAGGGTCATTTATCATCTGGGTGTATGATGGATGAGGTGATATGAATTGGTGGCTTTGCTCTTTTACTGTTGGAACCAACTCCTTGTTGATCTCCTTGTTGGCAGCCTCAGCAGAAAGTCTGGGAAAGACTTTGTGCCCTGTGGCACCATTTTCTCCTTGGAGGGAGCCACTGCCCTTCAGCAGGGACTGAGCAATCCGCACAGTGACCCTTGAGATTTCCCTGCCTCTACTTTCTAGAGCCCTCACCAACTCTGCCAGGGCTCGGTAGATGACGGGATTGCCTTCTCCAAGGCCCAGAAGCCACATCCTTGGTGACTTACTGCCCAGGCAGGTGATGCAGATCCCACAGCTACTTTCTAACCTGAGATTTGCATGTCTGCTTAGTGGCTGGTTTGCAGCACCGAGTTATTGGCGTTTGTGAGCGTGCCTCTTTTCTGCCCCAGATCCCACAGCGAGCTCTACTTGGAGCTGCTGCCGTTCGCACGCACCACGGGCGAGGCTGGCTCGCTTCTGCAGCTCACCTGGTGCTTGCTGCAGATTTGGCATTTCAAGATAAAGTTAGCTCTGGCTTTTAAGGTCTATTCCAACCCATTTAACTCCTGAGCATTTTGTGAAAAATAAGATGGGAAATATAAAAGCTTACATCAGCTCCTCTAACTCGCAAAGTAAATGGAAAAGCCACAATAGATTTACAGTCAGGAAGAGCTGTGCTTCATATAAACTCTCACTTTGTTCAGAGACTGTTTATTATCAAAGGACAATTTTTAGGTAGCAATTGTTGCTGGGGTATTTTGTGCTGCTTTTTAAATTATTACTACTTTTTTTGTTATACAGCATGATTCTTGAGCACATACTCAAACAAGATTGGCTCATCATTCCTCTTTAATTCCCCATCATGTCACTTTGGGAGGGAAATGGCTTGGTAAAAGCCAGAGAGTTCAAATATGATGCTGGCAGATCGTTATGAAATATTCACAAGACATTTAGTTTAACTTGGTGCTAATTGAACACTGACAGTGCAAGTTACTCCTGCCTGCAGCAACAGTCTATCACGTTTAGGCAAGTGGCATTCCTTCCCCTTTGATGCTCTCCTAGATAGGAGCACAGTTAGCAACCAGTAAACACTTGGGTGAGCAGCTTTAGATGGCTCCTGCACTCGTGGTGCAGGGAGAATCCTCCAAAGCTGATGAGAGTTTATTTGTGCAGGGGCTGTGATAAAACTTCGACTATCTTTCTATGAAAATACTCAGTAGTATCTGAGGGGTGAATTGAAGTTGATACAGACTTTAAAAAAAATATCTTCCTTAGTGAAGACACTTGAAAGCAGGACTGCTTGCAGATCAGCTAATGTCACTTTTCTGAAGCCATGGCCCAAAAGCCCTCCTTGCCCTGAGATGAGAGGGCTTCCAGGGCAGTTGTAGCTATACTGGTGTAACAGTGTAGTTTTCTATGGAGACATGACCTTATTTACTTCTTTCATTTTTATTTCTATAGCTCAACATACTGTTTGCTGATATTTGTGAATTTATTTCTTATTTGTCAGTTCAGCTTCCCTGTGGAAATTTAATAACAGGAATTTTCCTACCATTTTAACTGTCTCTTATTCCAGAGCCAAGGCGAGTTTGAAACAGTATTGATGCCATCATTTGAGTCATCAGACATGATGTGTGGTCTAAATAGCTTGGATCAGAACTCAGTACCCAGCTTTCCCTGAAACCCTCTGCCCATCTGTGGTTTAGATGCAGTCATCTGCCTTGGGTGCCTCAGTGTCCCACCTATGGAGAAAGGCCAAGTCAAGGACTCTTCTCATCCTCCCATTTGGAGGAGTTTGTTCCAGGCTCCTCCTGTGTGGTTAGCGCAGGAGATGCACAGCGGGAGTGTGCAGGGGCGGCTGCCTTGGCAGAGACCTTGCTCCCCTCTTTGCACTGTAGTCCACACCAGCCATCTTTTGTCACTCTCAGTGTAGCCGAAGGACTAAGTGACTTCTACGTGTAGGAACACATTAGAAAAGTGACCCAGAACATTTTTAATCCACCATGGGAAATGTTCCCATCTGCCCAATTCACCTATCCCCAGGAGTTAAACTGGAGGTAGTCACATATGAGAAGGTATTAATGAAACTGTAACTGAATATTGAGGTGACAGTGACTTGGATTGCATGAGTTCATCTAGCAAATGGTGTGGTGACTTGTGAGCTCTGACGTGAGTGCTTGCTGGCTGTAGAAAGGCAGACAGTGCTGCAGCCACCATGACTGACCAAAGTAGTAGTTGTCGCCATCTAAGAGCTCCAGCAGCTCAAAGGAGTGAAGACCTGTAGTTCAGTGCTTGTACAAACACAGGGAAAATGGGCATCCCCTTCCTTGTAGTCCTGCTGGGAAGCTACAGATGGGTGTAAACAGCCAAGGAAGATGAGTTAAAATGTGAGTAATATTGCACAGGCAGCAGTCACAGCACACGCTGTTGCTGAGGCTTTGTTTTTCCCTTTCACACAGAAATCACTGAAAAAGGGGGAGTGTTAAGAAAGGATTTAAAGGAGGTAGCTGTGACTCCTTTGAAGCCTGGGGTAGAGTGAAGGATGTTTTCTGAGGTGGGCAGATGGGAAGCTGCAGCTGATGCCTCCGTTTCACTCACACCCAGTGCCAGTCCTCGTGCTGGAGGCGAGTGAAACCCCAAAGGAGCTCTGTCTGAGGAGGGGGACACCCAGCTGGGATTGCTGAGATGGGTGACCAGGTAAATATAAGCAACAAGAAAAAGATCTTTTCAGTAGCAGAAGATCTTTTCAGGCCAAGCATCTGGATATAAGGTTGTTGCTGAGCTGAAAGCCACAGAAACTGAGCTTTTCTGCCCTAGAGTTTTATGCGAGTTGGCTAATCACTGTAGATAGTGATCTGCTGTAAAAACACACCTTGCTCTCAACAAAGACATGGTCTTAAACATATTTTCAAAAGCCAAGGATGCAAGACTGAACTAAAACAGCTCCCAGACTTCTTTTCCATGAACCCGCTGCTCTTGGATTGCTGAATATTGCTCACCCAGTAATACTGCCCTTGGGAGGGTTGAATAAACTTGCAGTCCCCCTGTGTCTGTAGAAAACATCCTCACCAGAAGCAGCAGAGGGAGGGACATGAAATATCCCATCCTCCACAGACTCCTGCTCCAACTGGCTTCCATAAGCATCGCTCTTCAGGAGGGAAAATAAATGAGGCTTTCAAAATTGTTTTACTTGATTCATTTCATTCTGGGCTAGAGCAAGGCAAATAGACAGTGGGAGGACTTCACTGATATTTTTTTTTCCAAAGCAGAGAATACCAGAAGATAACACAACAGCGAATTACTGCATATTTTAAACCCTTGTAGCTAAACATTCCCTTTTGGGGCTGCGCCAGGTATCTCGTGGTGCCAGTGAAAATGGGATACAGATGTTCACTTGTTTGGATGGAGACACTGCAATAATTCATGCCTGCTACAAATGATAGGATGCCTCGTGCTCACAAAAGAATACCCTGATCTTTCTGTCAGTAATAAGAAAATACATTCTCTGTACCTATATTAAGGAAAATAAGGCCTGTAAAAACAAAGCGTAGTTTTTAATTTAGTTTTGTTTTTCATTTTCCAAAATGTAACTTCTGTCATAGCGATGCAGCTCGTGCTGGTAACAGTGCTACGGCCACGATCCCAACCCAAGGGTGTCATCACTGAGGAGAGTGAATTGGTGTCTGGGACGGGTACATGGGGTGTTAAATACCTGCTGCTAAATGTGTCTGAACAGAAGACCTGAGCTTGCAGAGCAGTGCAGGCTTGGGATGCTGTGTCTGAGATTTTTTATCTTATTCTTCTTATTTTTTTTTATTTTTTTTTTTACAACTCTAGCTTTCAATATTTGCTTATTTTTGTAAGATGAATTTAGGTGGTTTTAAAATGTTACCTCTGAGTTTGAACTTGCTTGTGGTAAAACTAGTCTCATTAAAGTCCACGGTAATGGTGTTCAGGGATGTGTTCTGTCCGTTTTAATGGACATTACAGAAATGGGAGCTGTATACCCCCAAAACAAGTAAGGATGGGACAGGGAGAAAGAAGAGCTGAGCTCATCACACTGCACCATAACAGCAGGGCTGACGCTCACCTTCTGCTTTTTCATGTGCAGCAGATAACTGCAAAACTGGCATCTGCCAAAAGAATTTGTTAGCATACCTGAATACTTGCACCGCTGGTTTCCCCCTGTTGTGCTCCTGTCAGGAGAGGTACAAACAGGTTCACACCTGCTGGATGGCTGGGCTTGAAGGAATGCATGTGCAAATTTGGCAGGTAGAAATTGCGATCTTCAAATTAGACTCCACTTCTTGAAATCGGAGCTCCCTGCTTTCCCTCCCTGCTGTTCTATTTTGCACTTTCTTCTTGCAATACCCATATTAAAATTAAGACCTTTAAATTTTTTTTTTCTAAATCCTCTTAGTTCATTTTCATGGTGTGGCTGTAACCAAATCCAAAATCACACTTCTGAGAATGCAGCACTAATGTTGCATGAAGATTTTAAAGGTGTGCATGTTTTTTTTTTTTCTCTCACTCCCCTGAATTTTACCCTCCTAGTAGTTTTTATGAAGTGGGTTTGGACTTGACACAACTGGCAGGGTTTAGGACGTAATGACTTATTCTTCTGGTTTGAGAGGCATTTAACCATTTGTTCACCTTTCTCAAGGTATAGGTTGACTTTGTTTGAAAATTAGATTTTTCAGTTAAAAACACCCTGAAAATCTTTTTATTTAGTAACACTTAAATGTAGTGCTTTATTTCCTAATTTTTTTTTCAGCTGTTTTTCTTGGCTTAAACCACTCACCAGATTTTTTTCCAATTTAATGAAAAGTTTTGGCATTCTGAAATGGCATCTTTTGCAGGACTAACTGTTAACTGATTGTTTCTCCCTGGTACGGTTTACTACATTGAATTTTTCACATCAGCGCAGACCATGGACAACCCTAGCTAGCCCTTCTATTAGGGTAGTGATTTTTCAGTCCTCATAAATATGCAGACCATTCAAAACTTCCCAGGGGAAATGTGGATCCCTTGATAGCAAATTTCAGGCTGCTAACAGCTGAGTACCTTTCCTCATACCTCTGTGGACTTCTTGAAGTCCTCAGGCCCCCAGAAGTTCACAGAGAACAGCTAAAAGCTACTTGAGGATTGCTCCCGCTTGCTCACATAATGTAGTAGTTTAGCAAATACGCGCTGCCCCACTGGTATGTCTTCAGCAGAGCTAGTCTCAGCCAGAAATAAAGGCAGGGTCTATTTTTTTCTTCTGTAAGTATGTTCAAAACATGAATTTCCATGAGTTTCCAACATAAGACCTATATCTGCATGGTAAGTAGAGTCACTTTCACTTGCAAATGAGGTTGGATCTGCTAAAAAATCTGCTAATTTGCAATAAAAATAGATCCATCTTTGCTCTGCAAATATAGCCTCTTTGAAAACTGTCCCATTTTCAGAACTGTAGCAGCTTGTAGGATGGGAGAAAGGGGAAGGAGGAAATACCTTGCATTTGAAGTCACTTCATATTTCTCCAGGACTATTTCACACACCTTTAGTCATTATGTCGTGTTTTGTGTTGTCACATTAATTTTCACAGCAACAGACTGATATAAACAGTGTGACTGCACTGCAGAAGCAAGGGAAGCTGGATTGATTGGGAGGGAGAAGGATTTGTTCAGACATAAATATCTCCTGCCATATTGAGGGGAGTTTAAAAAAAAAAAAAAATGGCCAGCCAAGAAATTGCTTTTTTGTAGGAACGTTCTGTTTCTCTCTCTCTCTTTTTTTTTTTTTTTCCCCCTCTTTTTAATGTGTGCTTCAGTGTAAGAGACCAAGAACAAGGGGAAACCAAGTGGCTATTTAATGAGCCTGGGATGCTGAATGCAGCTGCTCTGTCTGGTGGGGGAAACTGCAAGGAATGGAAGACAAGGAAGGTGAACGTGTATGCAGAAGGTGGTATTAAATAAGGCAGCCTGGTCATGTAAGGTCTTGTTGGGGAAACTGCTGACTTTCTTGCAGGTTAAATGCTTGGAGAAACTGCAGAGTCAGGCTGCAAGAAAATGAGGGCATACACCAAAAAATCTGCACCTCGGCACACAAACAAGTGAGAATGTCAGGCGCAGGGGAAAGCCAGTGCAATGTCTTCCATCCCAGTCTTCCTCCACCCAGTGAAGGATGCAGAGATTGCGTAGAGAAGAGCAGGTATCATTGTGCCTGTAGAGCAACTCCTGCCTGGCCACGGCTTTCATCCCCTAAGTATTGGATTGCTATATGCATATCTCTAGGGCTCTAGACGTTCAGAAACCTCTTCTAAGAGCAGGATGAGATGGATTTCTTGCTATGCAGTTGATGTATCCTATGAGGAACTCTGTGCTCTGGGGACTAGGAAATGTATGGCATCAATCTAGGATTTCAGAGTAGCGCAGAAAGTGTCAACAGGATCTTCTAAGATTATATCTGTAGGACTAAGACATTCCCTGTTCTAGTATCCACATCTGCCTGGCTTTTGGCCTGCTGTGGCCAGTGGGATGACATTCAATGCAGGTTGGAAACATTCCCTGTTCTCCCATGGCTTTTCCTTTAAGGGAGGAGCTGAGAGATGCCTCAGCTTTGGAGCTGATGATCTGAGTTCTCTGCTGGCACTTCTCACTCCTTGAGTATTTTGGGTTAGAGCTTGTGAACTGGTGTAAGAAAATAAGTCCCCCTGTAAGGAGGTATGAGGGAGAATACCCAGTGTCTGATCAGAGGTTTCGCCAGTAAGGATGGGACGGCTTGCAGCTCTGTGAACACCTTATTCCTCACACTTCTGTTCTAAGGCCAGCTGTGATGGGTCACACGGTGCTTTGCACAGCGTCTGAGCCTTGAACTGAGGTTTCTGCTTGGTATGTCCAAGTTTCTGACACTAGAAGCCTTGGGTGGAAACTTGCTTATGTCTGGATGGTTTGCAGCTGGCAGAACTCTTAAAAGAACAACAACTAATTGCATATTCATAATGGCACATACAGTACTTGAGAGAAGCCCTTAATTTCCACTGTGGTGGATCTGGAAATTCACCTCTGGGTATGCTCAGCAACATCTATCCCCAGTCTCTGAAGAACATGGATCAAGAGGAGTTTTTTTGTCATTTTTATCTAAGAAAGAACCACTAATTTCTTCAGCTTGAGCACATTATTATTTTTTTAACAAAAGAGCATGATGCAGCTCTATACACCAGTTGGAAGCAACGTGATTTGTCATGAATACCAATATGCGCTTGACAGTTTCCTATAAATTCAACATGCTTTGAAGAGCTTTAACAGGAGTTGTAGGAACCATACTTAAATTCTTCCCATACTTTTTTTTTTTTCTCAATTAAAAGAAAAGGAAGCTAGCAAGAGCCTGTATTTGTATCCAAAACAAATATGGCTTGGGTCACGGCAAGACTTCTGCATGCCGTGCTAGACCTGGGTCTGCAGCACATTGATTGATTTTTGTCTCCATGAATCACCCTAAAGCTATAGGCAACAAAAGCTGAAGCTATGTAGATGTGATTTCTAGTTCATTTGTTGTTCATTAGAAAGATTTTCTCTCTCTTATTTGCAGCACCCCTGCTGCTGCGCGTTCATTAGGAGAATGGAATGTATTCCAAATATTTCCTAGCTCTGGCAGGGCAGATGGTGGAAAGTAATTTTCCAAACTCTTCTGGAAAAGGGGGGAAAAAACACACCCAAATAACCTCAAGTCTCCCCCTGCACACCAGAAGAACTTGGTATTTGAGTGCAGACGTGCCGTACACTTTCTGTCTCCCTGGTTGTACAGTGCTGTGTGTCGGAGTGGTGGGAAGTGTGTATGAATGGGAATGTATCACATTACATGTGGGATGTTAGCAAGGCTGGGATTTTTTTTCACAGGAAACTGCATTTGCAAAGAGCACACAGCAACATGCAGTACCCTAAAAGATGTGCGTGAAGGAGTGAGCAAGATTCATTTCCCTAAATCCTCTGGGCAACCCAGTGCCTAAGGGAATCCCAGGGAGGGAGGACAGAGCCTGGGCCACGCTCCAGTTTCTCCATCCAGCCCTGTGCAGAGGCATAAGGCAAACTGGAAGCTCCTCAGACGCCCTGTCCCCGTCCCCTGCCCTTCACCAACATGGGCAGAAGGATGTCCAAGGGCTCAGACAATGCTGGAGGAAGCGGCTCTGGCTGCGTTTCCCTCCTGCTCCCTGAGGAGTCGGGGTAGCACACAAGCCAGGGCCAGATTTAGCTCTTGGATCCACATGAAACGTCTCTGTGCTGCCTGCTCCCTTCCTTCGTGCTCAGCCTCTTGTCACGGGAATGGAAGTCGCACACACACACGCACAAGGGGAACAGAAAAGCCGAGTCAATATGCAGCAGGCAGAGCGGGGAACACAATGCGGGTGAAACAAAGAGTGGGGCTGTATTTACTGCCTTCCTGGTGGCATTCACTTCTCGTGCTTGGAGCCACTTTCCTCTTTTCATGAGCCTCTTGACCTGTAGATCCCTCTCCTCAGCAGACAGACCCCAAAGCCCTGTGGCTGGATCCTTATGCCTCTTCAGATCAAACCAGCAAAACACTTTGAACACAGAGCCTGAGCTGTGTGTTTGCAGCAAGGCTTTAAGCTCCTTGGTGCTGGCACCCAGGGTTCCTGTTTGTTTTCCAGCTCCTGAGGACAGCAGCAGTGCTAAGTCAGTCCAAGCAAACCAAGAGAGGCTTGAGGCAGCGTGGCAGAGCTTGCCCAAGTGCTGCCATCCCCAGGACTGTGCCGTGCTCTGGCCCATGGAAGGTGCCTCCAGCACTGATTTGGGCTGTCAGCCCAGGCCAGCGCCCCCAAAATCTCAGACATAAAAAGCTGGCAGAACAAGGAACTTCCTCAAAAGGAGGGCGTCACTTGCCCTGTCTGTGCCAGAGACACTCAGCTTTGGAGGGAGGCACGTTGACAGCTGCTGGAAAACCCCATCAGACTTTCAAGGCCCGCTGTTGCTGAAGCCCCCTCTTTCTCCAGGCACTCTGGCATTGCAGAGCGTTTGGGTGCAGGTGGAGGTGCTGGGGCCTCTCACTTGGCTCATTCAGCTGGGCCTTCAGAAGCAGGCACAGATGTATGAACAAGCGGTTCGCAAGCCGACATCTGAAAAGGCACCGAGAAAGGGTGCACGTGCTGAGCACGAGGCAGGAGACCCTTCTGGGGCTGCGTTCCGCTTTCAGGCAACTCCATCCCATGGCATCCGACCTTTCCGTAGGCTCCGTTAAGCATTAGTACGTTAGCACATTGTGCGACGGCTTTGCAGAAGCAGAGTTGTGAAACAGATGCCTCCTGTAGCCGCCGTGACCTTAAAACCCATTGCTTGGTCACCCAGCAAGAAAAAAATTGGGAGAATTCCTTCGGGACCTGGCTTTTCCTCTTCGACTAGCCAAAGCTTCCACCAGCCAGGACTGTCTCACTGCACTGCGTCAGCTGAGACTGGAATTTGTCTAAGCTACATCTCATACCTAAATCTCCACTGTTCACAGCCTGACCGAGTTTTAAGCTCCTCTCCATCAGCTATGGCCAGCAGCCTTCAGAGATGAGCAGTGGCTGTAATTGATTCATCAAGACTCCTGTTAATTTGGTTTTGCTCAATTGTTACAATATATTTGATTCGCAATTATTATGCTCTGGAGTCAAGTTTCCTTTAGGTAATTTACAGTGTAGCCAACATACGTGTAAAAAATTTATCGCAATTGTGGTTTTAATTAAAATGCATACAATAATACCAAAAGGAGAGATGGGGGGGGGAAGGAGGGAACCCAGATTAAGTTTTTAATTGTTTTAATAGTGAGATTTGTTTCAGTGAGAATGGGGCATATTGGTTTCCTTGGAAACATTGGCGATGTATTAGCTGTATAAAATCTAGCATAAAAGATTTGCAAAAGTGAAGCCTTTAGTTTTTCCCTGACATTGTAACTCTTTTCATTTGGAAAAATCAGATTCACACGTGGCCCCTGGAGTCCCAAAAAGGTGTCTTTTTTGTGGTTTCTATTAGGCCTTAGAATTAATAATTTCACAGATTATCAGAATCATTAGAAATCTACAACTGCAATAACAACAGTAACAAAAAAAGCCCTTCAACAATTCAATATCGCTGATTCATACAATTTAATTAGATGTGCCTGTAAGTTCTCTTTGTGCCAAGCAGTACCAGGCTCAGGCAAGACTCCATGTGATTTGAGAAAGAAGTACAAAAAATCTGGCTTTTTAAATGTTCCAGTAGAACAAGAGATTATTGATAGTGGATCAGTAGGTGATGGCTTCCATACATCCCATGTTCAGTTGTTGTACACAACACTGGAACCTGGATTGACAATATACAATGCACTCTAGCCAGCGTCAAGTTCAGGGAGTCACTGTAGCTGCTGCTAATGATCTGGCCTCCCACAAAGTCTCCGATACCTCTGTTTTTTCAGGTGTGTGTCTTAGAGAGTATCCCTGGAGAGCCTCATCGCCAGAGACCGCACGTGGGGTTTGGGGCTATACAGCACCCCGAGGTACCACTGGGGGTCAAACATACATTTTAAGGTTGTTCTCATCTGAAGCAAAACCATTTTCTTTTCATTCTCTTTGAAAATCAAGCTCTTGAATTATCAATTTTGTCTCTTTCGTGTTAGAAAATAAAGCCTTGTGAGGGAGGATTCAGCTCTCTGCAGTCGAGTGGGATTGAAACAACCCATTTTAATATCTGTGATTCACCTCTGAGCCCCAACTGTGATGATATAGTGCATCTGGGGATCAAATACTGCAGAAACGCTCTCTTTTAAACAAAAGGGAGGAAAAAAAAAAAGACTGCAGATAAAGTACCAGATGTAGGATTTTGGACTATCAGAGAGGAGAATGGATGGCTTGGTTTTAGCATGTAAGACTAATCACTCAGTTGAAATCATTTCAGCAGCTGAGTAAACAGACTTACGGAAAAGGCATTTATGGGACCATTTGCGTTCCAGGATCCTCCCTCTTTCCTAGTCCTCCTGTTTGTTTGTTTTTCTGTCTCTTTGGTGTTGAAGCTCCCCAGCTAACAGGTTTATTAGGTACTGACCACGACGTCAAATGTGCGGCTAGGCAAACCACATGGCCCCTCCACTGCACCGCAGCCGCACGGGCCGAGCAAACGGAGCGCAAGTTCAACAGCCCGGCCACCAACAGCACCGGGCCCCTCTGCGGCAGCGGGGCCGCTCGGCCGCGCTTGGCTC